>JASVER010000165.1:122180-133977 GCA_030449065.1 Oceanodroma leucorhoa
GCTCCTGGGGAGGGAGCCCTGAGGGCTGCGGGGGCCCGGCCCGCTCCTGGGGAGGGAGCCCTGAGGGCTGCGGGGGCCCGGCCGGCTCCTGGGGAGGGGAGGGAGCCCCTTGGCGCCGTGCACAGCACCGCGGGGACACTCGTGAGGCGTTAGTCTGCCTGGGGGCTTCACTGCAGAGCTGCTGGGCATGAGCCGCGGGTGTCCTGGGGGGGGGGGTCTCAGAGGCTCCCCGGGGACCCCGGCTCCAGCAGCCAGCGCTCCCTGTCAGCCTTCTAATCCTGTCCCCGCCATGAGAGCAGGTATGCTCCGTGGCCTGGGCCAGCGCGGGGGCACTGAGCAGCACAGCTTCCTCCTGGCACCCGGGCCGCGTGCGCACCTCGTGCCTTTTGCTTTCTTTCCTCAGGCACCCAAAAAGAAAGTCGGAAAAAAAGGGAAAGGGAGCAAAGCACCAGCAGTGGTGGATGCCTTGTCTCCGGAGGAGATGAGCAAGGAGCAGGTGAGAGATCAAGAACAAGCAAGAACAGCGCTCGGGACCCCTGCTCGGCGCCTGGCCTTGGGGACGACAGGTGGCGGAGGGTGACAGAGACAAGCGGCCGGGGTTCATTTCACTGCCTGACGCGCGTCTGGGCTGTGTGGGGCGTTCTCACTGTTCCTGGAAGGAGCAGCCCCCTCATCCCACCCTCCCTTCCACTCTGCTCTCCAGCCCTGTGCCCTCGCTGTCTTCTCCCCGACTCCGTAACCCCGGCAGCCTGCTCCGGCGGGTGATGGCTCAGCCTGGAGCTCTGTGATTGCAGCCTGCTGCGCTCTCAGTCCCGTTGCTGCTGGGGCAGGAGGCTCCCGTAGGTGCGGGGAGGGCAGGCAGAGGTGGAGGGTGCAGCCACTGCTCCTTGGTTGCTCCAAGTCCCGCTTGTTTTGCCAGGTGTCCTACAAATGGAGGAGGAAATGGCCCTGGCCTGGGGACCTCGCTCCTGGGATAAGATCTTGCACGTCTCAGTGCAAGCAGTGTGCCCAGGTGGCCAAGAAGGCCAACAGCATCCTGGCTTGTATCAGGAATAGTGTGGCCAGCAGGACTGGGGCAGTGATCGTCCCCCTGTGCTCGGCACTGGTGAGGCCGCACCTCGAATRCTGTGTTCAGTTTTGGGCCCCTCACTACCAGAAGGACATTGAGGTGCTGGAGCGTGTCCAGAGAAGGGCRACGAGGCTGGKGAAGGGTCTGGAGCACAGGTCTGATGAGGAGCGGCTGAGGGAGCTGGGGGTGTTTAGCCTGGAGAAGAGGAGGCTGAGGGGAGACCTTATCGCTCTCTACAACTACCTAAAAGGAGGCTGTAGAGAGGCGGGTGTTGGTCTCTTCTCCCAAGTAACAAGCAATAGGACGAGAGGAAATGGCCTCAAGTTGCGCCAGGGGAGGTTTAGGTTGGAGTTTAGGAAAAATTTCTTCACTGAAAGGGTTGTCAAGCCCYGGAACAGGCTGCCCAGGGAAGTGGTGGAGTCACCATCCCTGGGGGTATTTACAAGACGTGTAGACGTGGTGCTCAGGGACGTGGGTTAGTGGTGGGCTGGGCAGTGCTGGGTTAGCGGTTGGACTCGATGATCTTAAAGGTCTTTTTCAACCTCAATGATTCTATGATTCAGTAGTATTTAGGCACCTGAGAATGGTGTTACCAGACACTGCGAGATAGAGTATCTAAGCCCGGGCTGCTTGCATTAGGATAAGGTTTTGTTACTCCTTGTCCAGAGGCAGATGGGTCCTGTGAGGTCCAGGCTGCGTCAGGGCTCCTCCCCTTCTCCCCTGCGCTTCTCCGTCCCCGTAACAGCCACTGTGTCCTGCCAGGTTTGCGACGCAGCTTGCCACGGGTGTCTTGCAGAGGCGTCTGTCCGAGGTCTCCTTTTCCCCCTACCTGGCTCTTCCCCTTGGCTTTGCAGCTGGAGAAGCACATTGGGCGTCTCCGGGAGGAGCTGGACCGGGAACGGGAAGAGCGTAACTATTTCCAGCTGGAGCGTGACAAGATTCACACCTTCTGGGAGATCACCCGCCGGCAGCTGGAGGAAAAGAGAGCGGAGCTGCGGAACAAGGACCGGGAGATGGAGGAGGCGGAGGAGCGGCATCAAGTGGAGATCAAGGTGGGAGGGSAGGAGGCTGGGAGTGCCCCAAGCTCTGGGTGAGCCTCGGGCAGCTCTGAGGAGAGGGAAGGGGGAAGAGGAGGACGAGCKGGGCAGGATGCAAGCCAGGAGTGTCTCGGCCAATATCCCAGCTCCCCGTGTCTCCTGCTGAAGCCCCTCACCCAGTTTGTGTCTTGTCTTTAGGTTTACAAGCAGAAGGTGAAGCACTTGTTGTACGAACACCAGGAAAACCTCACCGAGCTGAAGGCAGAGGGCACCCTGTCCATGAAGCGGGCCCAGAAGGATCACTGGGCCCAGGAGATGGAGCTGCGTAAAGACATGCGCTCCTTGAAAGTGGAGCTGAAGGAGCAGGAGCTGGCCAACGAGGTGGTGGTGAAAAACATCCGCCTGGTACGTCCCTGGCCGGGCCGGAGCCGCGCGCGAGGTGCCTCTGCTGCAGAGGGAGGTGGTGGGGCCGCCGGCTGAGCCCTCCCAGCCCCGGCGCGTGAGCGGGAGCCTGCCTCCCCGTCCCTCTCCGTGGGGTGGGATGGGGTTTCCCGCACCAGTAACAGATGGATTTAGAGGCACCRGGAAGTCAATGTGGGAACGGGGAGAAAGGCTTCCTGGGGCCGCTCTTGTGAACCCCCCCTGTCACTGCAGGGAGCTGAGAGAGCAGCTGGAGAACCTCCGAGCCGCCGTTTGCGCGGATAACGTGGGATTGGTGCCACGGCGGGAGCCCTTCCCAGGGAGCAGGAGGGAATCCCTCGGGGTGCGGCTGACTCGGGATTTGGTTGTCTTCCTCTAACGCGTAGCTTCTCCCGAACAGAAACAAGAGGAGGAGATCACCCGGCTGTGCAACGACTTCGAGAGACAAGTGAAAGGTCAGGACGTGCGCGTAGCCCCTGCACGAGCTCCCTTTGTCAGCGTGCCGGGGAAGGCTCCTCCGAGCTCCGCTGCGCTGCCGGGCTCCCTGGCAGAGCCTCGAGCAGAAAGGGGGCCGGTTTTTCCCCAGTTCTGGCTGCTTTTCCCCCAATTCTTGCTCCTCCATGCTCTGGGGCTGCCAGACCCCCAGCATCGCGTGAACGGGAGGAGGCCGGGCACCCGTAGTGCGGGCTGAGGGTGCAGGCAGGGCGCCTGTCGCCGCTGCCAGGCCGCACCGCTGAGCGCAGCTGCCTGGCAGCGCTTCTCCCGGCTGCGGGACGGGCTGGCTGGAGGAGCCCTTGCAGAGTCCTCGCTCCAGCGTCCTCCTCAGGGGACGTTTCAAGTTCTCACGGGCTGACTTGGAGCGTTTCCGTGCCCTCTTTCCAAGGATGCTATTTCTGGGCTCTGCTCTCCRTGGTCCCGGCGTAACTGCTCCGCACGCTGGTGGCAGCTGCGGTGACGCTGCTAACGAGCGTCTTGTCCTCGAGTAATGCCGCGGTGGCACGCGCCGGGCTGGCTGACGGAGCCGGGGTGCATTACGCAGGGTCTCCAGGAGGTCCTCACTCAGCCCCCTGTGCGCTCCCCCAGAGATCGAGGCCAAATACACCAAAAAGATGCAAGTGCTGCGGGACGAGCTTGACTTGCGGAGGAAGACGGAGATCCACGAGGTGGAGGAGAGGAAGAACAGCCAGATCAGCGAGCTGATGAGGAACCACGAGAAGGCYTTCAGTGACATCAAGAACTACTACAACGACATCACCCTCAAAAACCTGGCGCTCATCAGCTTGCTGAAGGTACTGCCTGCCCCCCTGCCGCAGCCTGCCTGGCCTGCAGGGCCACCCTTCCACCAAGGGACCGGTCCTGTGAGGATTTCACCCAGATCTGGCCAGTTCCCAGGTGGTGGTGTGGGTGCTGCTGGTCTCCTGAGGGTTGTACACCGTTACACGAGCGAAGCTCTTGAGCACAGGGAGATGTCTCTTGCTGGGCCAGCAGCGGGAGGGTGTCCTGAYGGTGTGGGAAGCTCTGAGGAGCTGGGCAGTCCCCAGGAGTTGGCACTCGTGTTCCCAAGAACAGGAGCAGATGGAGGAGATGAAGAAAAGAGAGAATCACTTGGAAAAGGAGAAGGCGGATGTGCTGCTCCAGAACAAGCAGCTGAAGGAGCCCCTGCAGCAGGCCCAGGAGCAGGTGTCTGAGCTGCAGAAGAAGTTGGCCCACTACGAGAAGGACAAGGAGGCCCTGACGGTGAGTGGCCAGCCCTGTCCTTTCCCGAGTCACCCTGGCTCTTTCCTGGAGGGAGTCGCTCAGCAGTGACCTCTGCCGCTCGGCTTGGCCAGATCGCTGAGCAAAGTCCTTTGAGTCCCTTTCAGCTTAGCTGGGTGTTGGTAAGATCTCAGATGGGGCTCCTGGGACTCTGGCAGCGAGAAACCAGAGTAGCCCCTGCTGGAGAAGGAGAAGGGAGTTGGTGTGGGTGCTGCACGTTTTTTCTCGCCCATCTCTCTGCTGGTCACTCTCCTCCCTTGCCAGAACGCATCCCCCACACCTCCCAGAGAAACCCGTGCTCTTTAACTGTCCCTTTCTGCTCGCAGAACACAAAAGCCCGTCTGAAAGTCACCCAGAAGGAACTGAAGGATCTTCAGTGGGAACACGAAGTGCTGGAGCAGAGGTTCAGTAAGGTGAGAGCTGCAGGTGGGTCTGGGCATCCCGCTGCCCTCTCCAAACCCTGTCCCCTCCGCGGAGGGCTGGGCACGGGGAATCAGCAGAGGTTGCCAGGGCTGTGCTTAGCCGGGGGCTTTCTGAAGCTCTAATCCAGAGCCGTGCGATAACTGCTGCTTCCAACAAAGCTTCTCACAGCTTTGGCGTCTCCCACGGTCAGCAGACAGGCCTGCCCTTGTACTTTGCTAAGCAATCATGCACGCTCCGGCGGTCCCCTCCCGGCCTGCGAGGGACTGGCCGCAGCAGCGGCTCGGGGGCAGAGCCGTGGGGAGAGATCATCACGGGCCACCACCCCCGGCCGGAGCTCGCTCCCTCCTTCTGCCGGCGTTTGGGGGTCGCTCCCCGGGCTTGCCGTGCCGGGGTGGCTCGGGATGAGTCCTGTCGACTGAGTTCTCCCGGACTCAGCCTCTCCCCCCCCCCCAGCTAACCCAGATAAATCTACTGAGGCAAGAAGAAAGCTCATTTGCAATTCGTAGAAATCCCCAGGAATATGAACATTGATCTGAGGCCTCGTTAACAATCCATCATTAAGGCAGCAACATATTCAGTGCGTTCAGAAATAGGCTGTGGAGGAGAGATTGTGTCCTAATTAGGACACTTATTAACTAGCTGTGAGCTAGGGACTCCTGCCAGCTGCGAGGAAGAGAGGAGAGACCCCCGTGTGCTGTGGGGCCCTCTCCGAGGTCTAAAATAGTGCCGCAGCAAACCCGTTCTGCTGCTGGAGGTGTCCCGGGCCCGGAGGGGAGGAGGAGGCAGAAATGCAGGTGCTGAGGAGGTGCCAGGCAGGGAGGGAGGGAGGGAGGGAAGCTGTGCTCCAGCACCTGCGTTCCCCGCGGGCTGCAGGTGCCGCGGGGGACGGCCGGGCTCTGGCAGGAGCGGGCAGGGCCGAGCTGYCGGACCTGTTTGCTGCCAGCCCCGGGTGGCCGCCAGCCCGGGGGTCCTGAGGGCGGTGTGAAGGTCTCCTGGCTTTTGGGAGCAGGTGCAGACGGAGCGAGATGAGCTCTATCAGAAGTTCACCAAAGCCATTAACGAGGTGCAGCAGAAGACGGGCTTCAAGAACCTGCTCCTGGAGCGTAAGCTGAAAGGACTCCTCAGCGTCCTGGAGAAAAAGGAGGTGGAGCTCAGCGAGGTCTTCGCAGCCTCCAACCTCGACCCGGGCGCCCTCTCCTTGGTCTCGCACAAGCTGGAGGTACGGCGGGGTGCCAGGGGGGGCCCTGTGAAGGCTGGCCTCGGGGGGCAGAGCCTGCGCTGGGGTGCACGCAGACCCTGGAGCCTGCGAGTCCCCGTCCTACGTGGCTGTAGCTGCCACGTCACTCGTTCCCGGCACTCCCAGGGCCACGCGCGGTGCCGCAGGGCCCTCCGGCTCTCCCTCGATAGCGGAGCGTGTGGGTGTCGGAGTTTGGCACTGATCTCTCCCTCAGGTGGGGCCTGTTTCGAGAATGGCCCCAGGCCGAGCCGCGCTCACCAGCGCTCTGTGCCRCCGAGAAGCCGGCTGCGTGCGGGGTCCGTCAGCGACCCGGGGTGCTCTGCGCGCRGGGACTCACACCCGGTGAACCTCCCGTGGCCTCCCTGGCTGCGGAGACGGCACGGGCGGGTTCCCAGGGGCTCCGCGACGTCTGCCATGCTAAAAATACGTACGCAGAAAGCCTCGGTGCGGAGGCTCGGAGACCCGCATTCCTGGAGCCTGCCGCGGCCGTAACTGGAGAAGCAGCACTCGCTTCGGGTTGGGTTGAGACGCCGGGGACACGGGTTCCACGCTCGGTCACCGCCGTGGTGCTGTCCTGTGCCGGCCCGTCCCCTTCCCGGTCCCCTCTGCGGTGGGTGGCAGTGAGGCGCGAGGACACCCTCTCGCCAGGGTGCCCGGGGGATGCGGGCAGCGGCAGCCGAGCCTTTGGGGCCGTAGGACGGGGCAGGGGATGTGTCACCTACTAGCAGGTGACACAGCAGCAGGAAGGAAAACACATTCCTGGGAAGGCGTCACGGCGTCGAGCTCTCCCGCAGCTGCTGGGGTCCCGAAATTCCTCTGCTCAGCTGCCTCCAGCGTCTTCTTGGGGAGCCTCTCTCCCTGTAATCGCCCCGGTGCCGCGACGGCAGGGCGGTGCTGCCGGAGCAGGTGCTGCCCTCGCCCGCGCCTTGCAGCGGGGCTGACGATGGTGGCGGGGCTGTGCCGGCGCTTGCGTTGTCGGTCCGGGAGGTCCCCGTCCCTCGCCTCCGCCTGGGGCTGGCTGTCCCTGGCAGCGCTGGCTCACAGGGAGCGGGGCCGTGGCCGCCTGCCAGGCCGTGCCGCGAGCCGCTCCGCTTGAGCCGGGCCCCGGTGCCAGCTCGGCCGCCGCGCGGCAGCTCCTCCGTGCGCTCTGCCCGTGCCCCCGGGGCCGGGCAGCCGCTGCCTGACGTGCCGTCTCCCTTTGCAGGACGTCCTCAATTCCAAGAACGCCACCATCAAGGACCTGCAGCTCCAGCTGGCCCGAGTCTGCAAGGTGAGGGAAGGGGCTGGGGCTGCCCCGTGCCCCCCGGGTCGGGGCTGGGGGCTGTTGGCTGCGGCTTGGGGGGGGTGGAAGCGGGGAACTTCTGCTCCAGGCCTTGCACGGAGCAGAGGGAAGGGAACTCGCAGCAGGCCGGCTGAGCTGCTTCATGCCCCGGGCCAGGCAGGACCCAGCCCAGGCTGCAGTTCCCCCCCGTTCCYCCTGCGAAGGAAGGTGTGTTGGGGTCTCCCCAACACGCAGGGGGGGGTGCAGGGAGCCCCTGCCCAGGCGCGGAGGGGCTGGGCTGGAGCTGGGCTTCGGGCTGACGGCGGGACGCTTCTCTTGCAGGCGCACGATGACATGCTGCAGACGTTCGAGGCGAAGCTGACGGCTTTTGGGATCCCCCTGGACAACCTGGGCTTCAAGCCCCTGGCGAGCCCCGTGCTGGGGCGGGCGGTGGGGCAGGGCCCCGCGGGACTCGTCGCTGTGCCCACCTGACGCCAGCCAGCACCGGGCCGGGCAGGGAGCGGGGCTGTGCCCCGTYGGTGCTCCGCGCCATTAAACAGACCCCCGTCAGCCTTCTGGAGGATCTGGAGGACCCTCTCTCTCCTCCCCAGGGGGGGCCTTTCCTTTGGAGCAGCCCCCCAGCAGCCCCCCAGGCCYGCCCTGGGGGATGCCAGCCAAGCAGTGCCAGCGTGTCGCAGGACCACGGCGTGGCCGGAGGGCTCCTGGCATCCCACCCACCGGATCGGGCAGGAGCGGGGGCCTGCGCAGCCCCCCCCCACCTCCTGGGCTGCCCCCCTGCCTGCGCTGCCCYCGGGGCTCCCCTCCTTTCCCCCTCCAGAAGCCGCGTGTGCGCTGCCCCCAGGAAGGTGATTTTTTTGAGACAAACGGTGCCGTTTGAAGCTTTTAATCRTGTCGGTGGCGTAGTTTCCGCCCTGGGTGACCTGCGTCCCTGGGGGGAGGACGTGCCTTTCCCCTAACTGCCCCGGTACGTCGTGTAGGAGTAGGGGCTGATCAGCAGCGGGATGTGCAGCTTCTGGACCGCCTCAGCGACCGTGAAGGTGACCTGGGGGAGAGCGAGGAGGCAGCGGCTGGGACCCCCCTCCGGCGGGGCTCAGCTAGCCGGAGCCGGGTTCGGGGGGGGATGCTCGGAGCAGAGCCGGCAGCGCCGCAGGCGGGATACCGGGGCGGGCAACTCCCGCATGCCCCCCCGCTCCGGTCCCCCTGCGGCTTTGGCCACGGCCGGTTCCCGTGGCCCCCGTCCCCCGCTCCCCACGCTCCTCCGTACCTCCACGAAGGGGAAGAAGCTGCTCTGCCCCAGGCCCTGCCAGTACGCCGCCGTCTCAAAGCGCAGCTTGTAGGTGCCGGCCTTGACCTGCCCCGAAGCCAGGAGGCAGCGCCCGTCCTCCTCCGTCCGCCTGAAACCAGAGGAGCAAACCCTGCCGCGGCGGCTGTCCCCAGCCCCGGCTGGCTCGGGGAGGGGGGGGACAGGCGAAACTCTGCCCGTTTCGCCGCCGCCGGCTCTCCTACCTCTGCGCCAGCTCCGTCCACTGCGGCCCCGGCTCCTGCAGCTGGGCCAGGAGGACGGTGACGCCGGCTGCCGGCAGCCCCGTGACCGTGTTCAGCACGTGGGTGGTCAGGGAGCCGTTCGCCGTCTCGGACATGCCTTCGGCCTGGCGCGGAGGAGTCAGCGGGGCTGGGACGTGTCCCGGCAGCGCCGTCCGCCTCCCCCCTTTACCGTGCCGCGGCAGGCAGTGCCACAGCCGAGCCCCCGCGTGCCCCCAGCCCCTCTCCGGAGAGACCCTTGGCCAGCCTCCCTGTCTGCCCCCTCCCTGCAGCCCCCAGGCTGTCCCGGCACAGCCCCCTGTCCCCAGCACCCCGCTGCACCCCAGGGCCGGGACGCGGGCGCCCACGTCCTTCCCGCGCCGTGGGGCTCAGCTCCGCCAGCCCCGGGGCCGCGGTGCCGGGGCCCTGCCCGCAGCGGAGTGCCGCCTTCCCCAGCGGCTGCCTGCGCGCCCCGGGCTCCCCGCTCACCCGCCGGTCTCGGTGGGCTGCGGCACGGCGGCAATGGCTGGCCTGGACCCAGGGAGGAAGCACCCCAGTCCCGGYGGCCCCGTCCCGGCAGCCTCCCTGTTGCCTCCCTGTTGCCCGAAGCGTCACGTGCGGACGTTAACCCTGCGAGCACGCCGGAGCTGCCTGGGGCAGGCAGCCAGCGCAGGGTCGAGAGCTGCGCTGGTGGGGGCGGCCGGGCCCCTTCCCCTCTGGCAGCCCCCAGGTYGTGCTTGGCAGGGGGGGAGCACAACCCCGGGGGCTGCGTCCCGCTGCTCCGGGGCTGCTGCCGGTCGGGCAGCCTGCCTGGAGCGGGACCGGCTCTCACTGCCATCCCGGCACCGGCTCCGGGCCTCGGCTGCTGGCTGAAGCGGGGACGCCGGAGGGGCACGAYGGCAAGCGAGGGCGCCCGGCTGCTTACCAGGCTCTCTTCCGTCCCGCTCGGCCAGGGGCCCGCGGCCAGCGACACCGCGCAAAATGCCATCCCCTGCCCCGGCTGCCTGTCCCGGCGTCGCGGCCTCTCCCCACGGAGCTGGTGAGGCTGGACGTCGCTATCCCGGCGCGGGGTTGCGGCAGGGCCGGGCGCTCCTCCCCGGCTGGGCCGAGCTGGCGCGGGTGGCTTCCCCCTGGGAGGTGCGCCCAGGAGCCCCGCCGGCACCCACGCTCTGGCAGCACCGTGGCCCTGGGGCTGGTGAACCAAAGCCCGGCGGGACGTCGGGGCGCCGGGCCAGGAGGAGCCGTGGCGGAGCTGCCATCCCAGCCTCGCCTCTCTCCCTGGAAAGCGCCCGGAGCGCGTCGGCGCTGCGGCAGCCGGGTACGTGGGGGCTGCCAGGAGCAGGCAGGGACTTCACCGCGGCCGAACCCTCCCGTCCGCCTGCCGTGGGGGCACGGGGGTGGCATTGGCGCCKCACTTGCACTTTGATGAGGGCGGTGGTGGTGGCCCGCAGCCCGCGGCCTTCCATGTCCTGGATCTCCAGGGTGTATTCGGGGATTGTCTGCAGTGTCAGGCYCTGTCACCCCTGAACGAGGGGCGAGAGCCGGGCTGGGGCCTCACCTGTGCCACCAGCCCCGCCGCGGCCWCGGAGATCACCCCGGTGCTGCCATCGATGGCAAACGTGGGGCTGGGACTGGTCCGGCGTCTGGCTCAGGATGGAGTAGACCACGACCCCGCTGTTGGAGCTCACCGCGTCKTCCGCGTCTGTGGCCAGCACCCACAGCACGGGGGTGCCTGGGAGCGGGCGGTTATTGGTGACATCTCCCCCGTCACCCTGCCGCCGCCCCGGCACTGCCTCCTGCTCAGCGGCATCGGTCTCACCTGGCTCAGCCCCCTCCGGCACGGTGCCGTGGAAAACCGGCTGGGTGAAGAYRGGCCGGTTGTCGTTCTGGTCCGTCACGGTGATGATGATCTCCATGGGGTCCTCCACGGGCTGCCCGCTGGCCGACACGGCGTGGGAGAAGAGCTGCGAGGGGCACCGTCAGCCCGCGCGCGGCCCCGGGGACCRTCCCCTCCCCRCCCYGGCCCCCCACTCACGACGTATTTATCGATCTCCTCCCGGTCCAGCGGCTTCGTCACCTCCAGCCACCCCGTCTCCCRCTCAATGGTGAAGACGCCCACGGGGGGGGTGTCCGCCCCCTGCCCCGTGATGCTGTAGAAAACCTTGGTCTCCTTGTCCTTGTTGGATTTGATCTGGCRGCGAGGYGGAGGGGGGGTTAGAGGGGTCCCGGYGCTCCGGGGACCCCCSYKSCCCCMCGCCCCGTCCCCGCGGGKCCRCGTACCTGCACCAGCTTCTTGGGGAAGGGCCCCCGCTCGTTCTCGGGGCAGTTGATGGGGGGGATGACCCAGTCCCTCTTCTGCCGCCGGAGGCCATGGCCGGGCTCGGGGAAGGTCAGCACGTCCTGCGGGATGGAGAGCGGGGCTGGGGGGGGGCTGGAGCCCAGAACCCCGGGAGCCCCCAGGGCTCTGTCCCRCGGGGGCCACAGGACACCCCACCCAGCAGGGCATGGCCCCACCCCGGGGTCCCGTTTTGCTCCGAGGGCCCCGTGCACCCAAAGGCAGGGGGGGCTCCAGGCCCCCCCCCAGCAGCCCAATGCACTGCGGGGTGCTGAGGACCCCGTTGGACCCTCGGAGCCCCCGCACCCAGGGCGGTGTGACCCCCAGGCGATGCCTGCCCCCCCACCAGGGAGCCAGGGAGGGGGCAACACTGCGGCTGGTGCCTGGTCGGACCCTCCGGTGGGGGTGAGCACCCCGACCCCTCCCCAGCAGTGGGCCCGGGGGTGCTGGGAGAGCCCCCGCCACAAGGTGCCGGGTCCCTGGGCGGCAGGGGCGGTCCCCGGTCCCCCCCCGGGCAGGGGGACAGGTCGCACCGGGAGAGGCTCAGCCCTGGCATGGGCCGGCACCGGGGCCGGGGGGTACCGGGGAGGTACCGGGATGCCCSACTGGTGCCTACGGCGCCGCGCAGCAATACCGGGGGAACAGCGGCGGGGGAACGGAGGCACCGGGGGGGACCGAAGGGGGTCACCGGGCGGTACCGGGCTGTGCGCGGGGGATA
>JASVER010000165.1:134257-145175 GCA_030449065.1 Oceanodroma leucorhoa
CGGCGGCAGCGCCCGATCGTACCCGCACCGCACCAGCACCGGCAGCCAGCCATGGGGCGGCGGGGGGGCTGCCCGGCCCCGCTCTGCCTCCTCCTCCTCCTGCTCCAGGTGAGGGACGGGACCGTGGGACCCTGCCCGGGACCCTGGGACCCTGCCCGGGACCCTGCCCGGGACCGTGGGACCCTGCTTGGGTCCGTGGGACTCTGCCCGGGACCCTGCCCGGGGTGGCGGGACCCTGCCCGGGACCGTGGGACCCTGCCCGGGACCCTGCCCGGGGCGGTGGGACCCTGCCCGGGACCGTGGGACCCTGCCCGGGACCCTGCCTGGGACCGTGGGACCCTGCCTGGGACCGTGGGACCCAGCCCGGGACCCAGACCGGGGTGGCGGGACCCTGCCCGGGACCCTGCCCGGGACCGTGGGACCCTGCTTGTGTCCGTGGGACCCAGCCCGGGACCGTGGGACCCTGCCTGGGCCTGACCGCTCTCTCCGGGCAGGCCGGCCACCGGCTGTGCGAGCGGGCAGCGCCGTGCCAGCCCGGCTTCACCGCCGAGACCTTCGCCCTCACCGTGCCGTGGGACAGCGTGGTGGCGGGACGGGCGCTGGGACGAGGTAAGGCGGGAGCCGTGGGGACGGGCTGGGTACGTGGTAGAGGGGTGGCCGTGGGGACGGAGCCGTGGCCGTGGGGATGGGCTGGGTGCACGGCGCTGGAGCTGGCCATGGGGGACGAAGCTGGGGTTCCGTGCCCGTGTGGTGCCGGGGTGGCAATGGGGACAGTCTCTGCCCGGCTCTGTGGGTGGCCGTGGGGACGGTGCCATGGCGGTAGGGACGGTGCCACGGTGGCGGGGGCGAGCTCGGTGCACACCGCCACAGGTGGCATTGGGGTGAGAGCGTGTCCGTGCCCGGCAGCGGGGTCGTGCCGGCAGCGCGGGCGCCGGTGCTCCCACCCCGGCGGGACGGCGTCGCAGCGCGGGGGCAGCGGGTGCCTCTCCCCGGGGCGCGCCGGCGCGGGCGGCGCTGACTCAGGCGGCACAGACCTGTTGGGGCCGGCAGGCCGGGGCGTGGGGCCGCGCAGGCGCCCGTCCTGCCTCGCGCCTCGCCCGCCCGCGGGGTCCCGGCACCCCGGGGCTCGTGGGGGGGAACCCACCCTTTGTGGCCGCAGAGCAGAGCCCCCAGCGCGGCGTCCCCGGGCGGCTCTTGGCGTGGGGATGGTGGCGTCTCACCGTGCCGGCACAAAGCCCCTGTCGTCCCGCGGCCGGTGCCGGCGCTGAGCCCTGCCGGCGTGGCCGCRGCAGCTGCGCCGCGCTGGGCTGCCGACAGCCTCCCTCTGCCGCGCACCGGGCCCTGGCCGGGGCGGCTGGGTGCTGCCGGCCCTCGTGGCGCAGGGACGGCACCGGGGAAAGGTGTGCCCGGGGAACCGGGTGCTGGGGACCCCCTGCCACTTTGGGGTGCCCCGCACATCCCCACCCCCCGATCCGTGGGTGCTGGGGGGCTGCACAGTGGCTGGGTGCAGGCTCCCGGGGCAGCGCTTGGGCCATCGCCATCTGCGCCGGTTAATGGTTGACGGGGGTGGCTGGGGCGGGCGCGGGRCCGAGGGGCGCAGACCACCGAGTGCCGCACCGTGGGCTCCCAAACCCCCCCTCCCCGGCTCTGGAAGGGTTTCGCCTGGGCTGCGGGTATCGAGCCAGGAGCCGGATCCTGCCCCACACCTCAGGAATTGCCCGTTCGTTAGCTTTCTGGTTGATCATTAACGAAGCCGCCCGGCTGCAGCAGCCTGCGTCCATCAGGGCCGTGCCCGATACCAGGGTGACGGGCACCCACGCGGCCTCGGCGTCTCCCCGCCGCACGGGGCTGGTCTGCAGAGCCGGGACCTGCTGGAAATCCCCCGTGCCGGCAGCGCACTTCCAGTTTCGCGTCTCGGGTGGAGACGAGAAGCGGGAGGAGGGAAGCGGATGTCTGCCCGCGCGGGCCATGTGCCAGCCCGGTGATGCCCGGCCATGCCGCGGTGATGCCCGGCCGTGCAGGCGGACGAGCACGGTGGGCGCGCGGCGATGCCGCCCCCCCCCCCCGCGCCGTGCAGCACACCAAAGCCCACGGCCAGGCCGCGGCGAGGGCGGGCTGATGAGCCGGCCTGTAATTAGCCTGATGAGCACGGTGTTTTCCCTCCAACAGGTCCGGACAGGCCCCACGCGGCGCCGGGGCCGGGGAGGCGAATACCTGTGTGGGGGCTGCGGCGTCCCCGGGGCGGCTGGACCCCGGCCCCGTGGGACACTGGGGGGGGCTGGGATGCTCCCCCGTCAGCCTTGGGGTGGGGGGACCACGAGAGTCTGAAGTCACAGCGAAACTCGGGTGACGTCAGCGGGCGCGCCGGCGGGATGTGCCGCTCACGGCACCTTTGCCCTGGCTGACGTGAGCCCCCCCCCCCCCGTCCCCCCACCGGCTCCTGCCCCGGCACGGCCGCGCTTGCGCAACCCACGCAGAGCGGGCACCGCCGCGGTGGTGGCACCCGGTACTCGGGGGTGGTGGCACCCAGCTCTGCCCGTCAGTCAGCCCGTGCCCAGCCCCGGCGAGACGCCGCAGGACGTGGGGTGGTTTGGGGGGTGCCCCGGTCCCCATCTCCCCACCCCAGCCGGCAGCCTGGTAATGCAGGGGGTCTGGCTGTCCCTGCGCCCTGTGGGTGGTGGTGGGGGCCGTGGCAGGGGGGATCCCCTCAAGGGACCCCCCTAGATCTCCTCACCTCCCACCCCACCGCTCCCGGAGAGGAGGGGGGCCCCTGGCTCCCAGCCCTGGGGAGGGGAGGGCTGGGGACGGCTTTCCCTCAGCTGAGGAGCCGGAAAAACAGGTTGTGCACGGCCGAGTGGGAAGGGGGGGAGCGGGCGCTGAGCACCGAGCACTCATTGCACCCAAGTGTGGGGCTGGGGGCTGAGCACTGCCCACTCACGCACCCATCCGGCACGGTGCCAGGTCCCAGGTGCCAAGCGCTGCGCCTGCGCCCGTGGGTGCCGGGGTGCCTCTCCCCACTTCCAGCCCCCGCTGCGGCAGCGCCTGGCCTGCCTCGGCACGCTCCCGCCCAGCCGGCCCCACCGGCTCCCCGAGCCCACGGCCTTTGCCGTGGGTCCCGCCGTGGGGCTGAGCTGGGCTGGGTCGGGGGCACTGCGGCGGGCAGGGGGGCAGCCCCCAGCCCGGGGTTCGGCTATCGCTCCCCACCCGCCTCAGTCCCGCCGCCACCTCCGAATTCCTGGGCTGCACGCGGGCTGACGTAACCCCGTGGGGCGGCGGGGCCGGCCCCGGCAATGGCGGCACCAGCCCTGGCAGCGGCCTCGTGCCCGGCGTTCGGACGTGCTGCGCTGCCTCCCACCCCGGGCACGTCGCCTTCCTGCGGCGAAGCCCCGGCACCCGCTCCCCGTGGTGCGGGGCGCGCCGGGGCCGATGGTGGCGGCGCTGGCGGGGGCTCCTGCCCGGGTGCCGCTGGCTCAAACAAACCATCTCCCAGACAAAGGGTGTTTGTTCGGGAGCTCCCAGCCCCGGCTCATGTGATGCCTGCTGACCGCCGCGGCACCGCTCCGAGCCTCCCCCCGGGCTGCCCGCGGCCCCCGCGTGCCGGTCGCGGCTCGTACCGCGCCCCAGCAGGGTGCCAGGCTGGTGATGCCAGGACACCGTCGGTCTGTGATGGGTGCCTGTTGTCCCAGGGGACCCCCCGCAGCAGAGGTGTCGGAGGTGCCGAAGGGTGCCCGGGTGGGCTCGGTGCCCCGGCTGCCGCCCTGCACCGCGGGTGCACCGGGGTCGGCACCTTCCTGCCGCACAGGTTGATGTCCCCCTCCTGCGGTGGGGGCTGTCCCCGCTGCGGACACGTGGCTGCGGTCCCCGGCCATGCGGGGGCTCGGGGACCCCCACAGGTCCCCAGGCACCGGGGCACCGTAACCACCGGCCTGCGGTGCCCTGTGGATGAGCCCCCGGCTGCTGGGGGGCTGGGCGCCAGTGCAGGTGAGCGGGCACTGACCTTGGTTTTTATTTAAAAAGCGGCTGGAGCAGCCCCAGCACCCTCTGCCACGGGCACGGCAGCGGTGATGTGCCACGCGCGGGGACGCGCTGTGCCACAGGGCTGCGCCGTGCCTGGGGACATGCCACACGGCAGGGATGTGCCATGGGTGGGGATGTGGCGCGCGGGGGTGTGCCGCGCACAGCAGGGACGCACCGTGCCAAGCGCCGCTCGCCCCGCTGCCGCGGGCCGGCGGGAATCCCGTGGTATGGCATGTTGTGCCGTGCCCGGTCCCGCACCAAAGCCACGGCACCGTGGACGGGATCCCGGCAGGGCGTGTGGCACCGTGCGTGGTGCGTCCCCGCCGCGCCTGCGACCCCACGGTCCCCCCGGGCCCCCGCGCTGCGTGTGCCCGCGTCGCGCCGTCCCGCGCCCTCCTGCTCTGCCGCCTGCCCGTCCCACGGTGTCCGGGCACCTGCCCTGCCCGCGCCGGCTCCCCCCGGGGCAGCACCGGGAGCCCCTGYCCACTCGCTCTCCCCCTCCCCAGTGAGCTTTGCGGCGTGCGGCGAGCCGCGGCGTGCCGCGTACCTCTCGGACGACGCGCGCTTCAAGGTGAGCGGGGACGGCGTCGTCTCTGCGACCCAGCCCCTGCAGCTCCAGCGGCGGGAGATCAGCTTCTCCGTCCACACCTGGGACGCCACGGGCAAGAAGCATGTGGCCAGGGTGACCCTGCGCAGGCGGCGGCACCGGCACCATCGCCACCGCCAGCAGCCGCAGCAGGTAAAGCGCAGCCCCTCGCCCCGGGGTCACCGCAGCCCCTCGCCCCGGGGTCACCGCAGCCCCTCGCCCCGGGGCGGAGCGTGCAGAGCCCTTGGCGAGGTGCCGGCACTGAGCCGAGCCACTTTCCCCGCAGGACGTGGCGCCCAGCGTGCTGACCTTCCCCGAGCCCGGCCATGGCCTCCGGCGGCAGAAGAGGGACTGGGTCATCCCCCCCATCAACTGCCCCGAGAACGAGCGGGGGCCCTTCCCCAAGAAGCTGGTGCAGGTACGTGGCCCCGCGGGGACGGGGCGGGGGGGCACGGGGGTCCCCGGAGCACCGGGACCCCTCTAACCCCCCCTCCGCCTCGCTGCCAGATCAAATCCAACAAGGACAAGGAGACCAAGGTTTTCTACAGCATCACGGGGCAGGGGGCGGACACCCCCCCCGTGGGCGTCTTCACCATTGAGCGGGAGACGGGGTGGCTGGAGGTGACGAAGCCGCTGGACCGGGAGGAGATCGATAAATACGTCGTGAGTGGGGGGCCAGGGTGGGGAGGGGACGGTCCCCGGGGCCGCGCGCGGGCTGACGGTGCCCCTCGCAGCTCTTCTCCCACGCCGTGTCGGCCAGCGGGCAGCCCGTGGAGGACCCCATGGAGATCATCATCACCGTGACGGACCAGAACGACAACCGGCCCATCTTCACCCAGCNGCGGCGGCGGCAGCGGACGGGCCATGCGGGGGCCGCGCTCCGGGCTCTGCCCGCTCCTCTTCATCCTCCTTCTCCTCCTCCTCCCGCTCCTGCCGGCGGCCGCCGCGCTCGCCGCTCCCCCGGCCCGGCCATGCGTCCCCCCGGGGCTGCGCCGCGGGCCGCTCCCGGCACCAGGTAACCGGCGCCGTCGGGGCGCGGCTCCGCTCACCCCCCCCCGGGACCACGCGGGATGCGCGGTGGGGGGCACCGGCCGTGCGGGGCCGGGATCGGGATCGGGACCAGGACCGGGACCGGGACCGGGGCGCCGGTGGGGCGGGCGGGCCGTGTCGCCGGGGCGGGCTGGGCTGGGGGCGGCGGGGCCCCACCTCGCTGCCGTGCTCGGTCCCGCTTTGCCCCCCGGCTTGTGGGGCCGGCTCTGGTGCCGGCTGTGCCCCCCCCCCCCGGGTGCTTTTCGAGGGGAGCTGCCACTGCCCGGGGCGTGGGGCTGCCCGGGGTCCCCGGGCTGTGGGGCTGGGCCGTGGGGCGAGCCCTTCCCTGGGTGTGGGACCGGGCTGTGGGGCTGGCCGGGCTCCTGCGCTCTGGGGCAGTGCCCCCCCAGCAGTGGGGCTGGGCCGTGGGGCTGGCGGCTGATGCCGGCGCCGGCACCTCTGGTCCAGCCTTGGGGCACCCGCAGGCAGCCTCCGGGGCAGGGCTGGGTCCCCGCAGGGTGGGCGCCCGGCGCCAGGCTGGCGATGGGACTGGGTGCCCCCGGGGCCACCCTTCTCCAGGCGTGGGCAGGAGCGGAGCACCGTGGGCTGCGGAGTCCGGCCRTCCCCGGGGGCTCGCTGCCGCTGGCTCTTGGCCCGGTGTTGTCTGGGTCTGTTCGCCCCGTTCGCTCGGCAGCGTCCCGGGGGAGCAGGGCTGCTCGGGAACGGCGGCCGGAGCCAGCGCTCGCCTAATGGCTACAGAGCACTAAAAGCACTCCTTGGCGGTAAGTGCTCTCTCCGTGCCAGGAGAGGCCCTGACCTCTGCCCGCCTCGGACRCCGCATCCCGCTTCCTTCGGCCAAGCCTGGCTCCTGCCGGGCTGCCGGGAATGGAGCTGGGCTCTGCCAGGCCCCTGCCACGGGCAGAGGCTGGGGTCTGGCCACGCCACTGCGAAACCCCTCCGTGGACAGCACGTGGTCCGTGCGGCTCCACCGCCGYGCCGAGCGGGCACGGTGCCACGCGGGCTCTGCGCGGAGGCAGCCCGAGGGCACGGCRGGGTCTGGACCCCGAGGCTGCGGACCTGGACCCCGCCGTGCCGCCCGGCCCTTCGGCAGGGAGCAGCAACCCGTGCCGAAGGTGGGGAGCRGGACTGGGGGCTCCCCACGACGGGTGCTGGGGGCTCCCCTGGTCTCCTCGTGCTCYGGCCCTGCTTGCCGGGGTGGCGGGGGCCAGAGCTGATGTCCCTCATCGCCGCCATCGGAGGGGCCCTCGGCGCTCCCCTCCGGGCACGGCTGCTGCGCCCGGTGTGGGGGCGAGGGCCCTGCCGTCGCCCCGGGGCTCGCTCCCTGCCCCGCTGTGGGGCAGCTGTGGGGCACAGCTCTCCTTGCCCCGCTCCCCGTCTCCCCCAGCCCCGCTCCCCGTCCCCTCCCGGCTCCCAGCCCGGGCGGCCTCTTGCTGCCGCCGGAGCTGGCTTAGCTCCACTAATCCCCTAATCCTGCCGCCCGGCCGGGGTGCAGGGGCCTGGGCCGTATCCAGCGTGGGGGATGCAGCGTGGTCCCGGGCGGGGGGGCCCCCGTGCTGTGCCCCGTGTGCTGGCCATGCGGGGCTGAGCCCYGAGGGGGGTGACACACCGGGTGGGGGGCTGGGGCAGGGCTCTGCCTGCCCAGGAATTTCCCTTCATCTGCGAAACAAAGCCAAAACCTCCACCGAAACCGCCACCGCTCCCGGCATCCCCNCGTGCTGACCTTCCCCGAGCCCGGCCATGGCCTCCGGCGGCAGAAGAGGGACTGGGTCATCCCCCCCATCAACTGCCCCGAGAACGAGCGGGGGCCCTTCCCCAAGAAGCTGGTGCAGGTACGYGGMCCCGCGGGGACGGGGCGKGGGGSMRSGGGGGTCCCCGGAGCRCCGGGACCCCTCTAACCCCCCCTCCRCCTCGCYGCCAGATCAAATCCAACAAGGACAAGGAGACCAAGGTTTTCTACAGCATCACGGGGCAGGGGGCGGACACCCCCCCCGTGGGCGTCTTCACCATTGAGCGGGAGACGGGGTGGCTGGAGGTGACGAAGCCGCTGGACCGGGAGGAGATCGATAAATACGTCGTGAGTGGGGGGCCRGGGYGGGGAGGGGAYGGTCCCCGGGGCCGCGCGCGGGCTGACGGTGCCCCTCGCAGCTCTTCTCCCACGCCGTGTCGGCCAGCGGGCAGCCCGTGGAGGACCCCATGGAGATCATCATCACCGTGACGGACCAGAACGACAACCGGCCCRTCTTCACCCAGCAAGTCTTCATCGGCTACATCGAGGAAAACGCAAAGCCGGGTGCGTGGGGGACYGGCGAGCCAGGTCCCCGTGGCTGGGACCACCCAGAGCCCCGAGCCGGAGCTGTGCCGGGGTGTCCAGTGGGTTTTGTCCCACGAGTGAAATCTCCTCTGCTTCTCCCCGTGCCCAGGCACATCCGTGATGACYGTGAATGCCACGGATGCGGACGATGGGATCAACGTGAACAACGGCATCATCGGCTACTCCATCCTCAGCGAGGAGCCCAAGAGTGCGGATCAGATGTTCACCATCGACCCGGAGAAAGGCATCATCAGCGTCATCGGCACGGGGCTGGACCGGGAGGTGGGCACCCTCGCCGCGTCCCGGGGGACCGTGCGGCAGCTCTGCGGTGGGATTTGCTGYGGGGATGCCGGAGCCCCGGGGTCCGTCTGGTTCGGGGACTTGCCATCCCTGGGTCACTGTCCCCTGCTTTGGGGGTGTCTGCAGCCCCAAGCCCATCGGGGATCTGCGCTGGGGACGTTGCAGGGGCCCCCAGCCCTGCTGAGCCCCGGGAGTGGGCGGACTGCCGGCCCTTCGGGTGGGCAGTGGGGACGTCGGCAAGCGTCCGTGCTGGCGGTGAACGCCGTGGCTGGAGAACGGTGGAAGAGCAGGCAGGCAACGCCCCCGGAGGAGGGGGACACGCCAGACCCCATCCCTGCCCTAACCGCGGCGATTTCGGCTTGCAGACCACTCCCAACTACACGCTGATCATCCAGGCTGCGGATCAGGAGGGCGTTGGCCTGACCAACACCGCCACCGCCATCGTGGAAGTCACCGACGCCAATGACAACCCTCCCGTCTTCGACCCCAACATGGTACCCGAGCCGGCTCCCGCGAGCCGCTGCCCTCCCCTGGCCATCATGGCACAAGCCCCTCTGCCCCAGGGTGCCCGGGACCGCACGGGTGACTGTCCCCATCCCCTCTTTTTTGCAGTATGAGGGGACGGTGAACGAGAACGAGGTGGGGGTGGTGGTGGCCCGGCTGCACGTGACAGACCGGGACATGCAGGGCTCCCCTGCCTGGCAAGCCATCTACCGCATCAAGAGCGGGGACCAGGACGGCGACTTCAGCATCACCACCGACCCCAAAACCAACGACGGCATCCTCAAAACCGCCAAGGTGGGTCCTGCCGTCGCGCAGCTGCCCCGGCGCCGGCTGCCTCCCTGCCGGTGCTACCTGGCTCCTCTCTCTTGCCCCCCTCCCCCCCCCAGGGCCTGGATTACGAGACCAAGAGCCGGTACAACCTCGTGGTGACGGTGGAGAACGCCGTCCCCTTCACCGTGTCCCTGCCGCTCTCCACGGCCAACGTCCTGGTGGTGGTCAGAGACATGAACGAAGCCCCCGTCTTCGTGCCCCCGGTTAAGAAGGTGGAGGTGATGGAGGACCTGCCGCTGGGGCACCAGGTCACCTCCTACACGGCCCAGGACCCGGACAGGGATCAGAGGCAGAAAATCACGTGAGTGGAGGGGGGTCGGCGGTGGGCGGCAATGCTGGGGTGCCCGAGGGGCTGCGCTGTGCCACGCGCCTCTTCCCACCCGGCAGAGCATCCCCCCCCCCCGCTGACCCCTCGCTTGCCCCAGGTACCGCATGGGCAGCGACCCCGCGGGGTGGCTGGCCATCGACCCCGAGAACGGCATCGTCACGGCAGCCCAGCCGCTGGACCGGGAGTCGGTGCACGCCATCAACAGCACCTACAAGGCCATCGTCCTGGCCGTGGACAGTGGTGAGGAGCACCCCGCCTTGCCCTTTGGGAAGGGGCTGCTGCCACCCACCCCTGTCCCACCGGGGCTCCTGGGCCAGGGGCCGGGGCCAGGACCCCCTCCCCAGGCGCCTTGCTAACCCCCCCCGGCCCCGCAGGGTCGCCGGATGCCACCGGCACGGGGACGCTGCTCCTCCTCCTCCAGGATGTGAACGACAACGGGCCCATGCCGGAGCCCCGGATCTTTGACGTCTGCAGCCGGCAGCCGGAGGAGCAGACGCTGAGCATCGTCGACAAGGACCTGCCCCCCAACACCTACCCCTTCCAGGCAGCGCTGGAGCACGGCTCCGGCGCCAACTGGACCGTCAGGGTGACCGGACAAGGTAGGTGCCGCGCGGTCCGGCCCGGCCGCCCACCTTTGGCGCGGGGCGGCGGGGGACGCCGAGCGAGGGCCACATCCCAGGTCCCCTCGGCTCTCTGCGCTCCCCCGAGCGCAGCCGGCGCCGGCCCCCGCCACGGGCACCGAGCTGGGGAACCGCCGCGCGGCAAAGTCCCTCACCGGTGCCGAGGGTGTCCCCAAACCGGGGAACGGGGGACYTCTGAGCCCAGCCCCTCTCTCTGCTGCCCAAGACCTGCTGGTGCTGAACCTGGTGAAGGAGCTGGAGCCGGGGGAGTACACCATCTTCCTGAAGCTGACGGACGGGCAGGGCAAGGCGCAGGTGACGCCGGTCAAAGCCGAGGTGTGCGACTGCGAAGGGGCGGCTAAAAATTGCAAGCAGCGAGGGTACATCACCGGCGGCATGGGCGTCCCCGCCATCCTGGGCATCCTGGGGGGCATCCTGGCACTGCTGAGTGAGTACCGCGGGACGGGGACGGGGCCGGGGCCACCCTCGCGCCGACGCCGGTGCCACCCTCGCGCTGACGCCGGCGCCTTCTGCTCGCAGTCCTGCTGCTGCTGCTGCTGCTCTTCGCCAGGCGGAGGAAGGTGGTGAAGGAGCCGCTGCTCCCGCCGGAGGATGACATGAGGGACAACGTCTACCACTAYGACGAGGAGGGCGGCGGCGAGGAGGACCAGGTGGGACGCCTGTGCTGGGCTGGACCCGGCTCGTGGGGTCCCTGTGGCACCCCCCCCCCTGCAGCACCCCGAGCCACGACAGACGCTTGGGGTGCACAAGGCTGCCGTGGACCCGCTCCTCCCCCGTGCCCCCCTGCCCCGGGGTAGCCAGCGGCAGGTCCCAGCGTGGCGGTGCCGGCATCCCTCCAGCATCATCTCCTC
>JASVER010000165.1:153637-182476 GCA_030449065.1 Oceanodroma leucorhoa
CCCGCGCCGCCCCCGTCACCGCCGGCCACCCGCGGGGCCCGGCTCCATGCGGCCACCGCCGCCCTGGCCGAGCTGGCCCGGCACCCCGCGCTGGGCGGCCCGCTCCTCGCCCGCCACCTCGGCCTCCTCCTCGCCGGGCTCTGCCTGCTGGGCCACGGCCCCGCCGCCCACTGTGAGGTCCGTGGGCCCCCCCTCTCCTCCCGCTCCCCCGGTGTTGGTGCCGGCGTGGGCACCCAGCCCTGCCAAAAACGCGGCGGGGTCACCAGCCTCCCCGGAGCCCGCCCGGCAGCACCGCTCCCTGTGCTCCGTGGCCGTGCGGGGCTCCYGCTCGCTGAGCCCCGGGGCTGCCGGCCCAGTGGCAGCCCCCATGGCGTGCACGTTCATCTTGATGCGAGAGATGGGAGCCGGGAGCGCGGCGAGGGGCTGGAGGGGCACCGGCACGCGGTCGGGACCGGCGGGTTCAGTGCCGGCGGCCGAGCTGTCCTCACCRCCCCGGGGTTCGTTTTTTCCAGGGTGTTTCGGAAGCGGAGCGAGCGCGGTGCCGCGAGGCCCTGCGGCACATCCTGGACCGCGTCTACCAGCCGCTGGCGGTGCGGGAGCTGCTCGTCCTGCAGGGCCGGCCCAAGCAGGTACCCGGCGGCAGCGGGGCCGGCGTGGGGYGCTGGGGGTGCGAACCGCCCGCGGTGCCGGGGCTGCGCGTTCCCCCGTTCCCAGGGTGCCTTTGCGGCTCTCCTGGAAGCGTTCTTAGACCTTAAAAACCAGTTTAGCGCAGCACCCCCGTCCCCCGAGGGACGCGTGAGCGAAGTTGCTGGGTGCGCGTCGCTCGCGCGGGCCCCGCGGTACGGGGGTGTGGGGGCGTGCGTGAACTCTCATCGCAGCGTGTGCCGCCTTGGCGCAGTTACGTCTGCTGTGCCTGGCCAAGCAAAGCGCCTTCTCCTCCAGAACCTGCCCCTTTCCACTCGAGGGGACGAAGCGGTGCTGCCTCGGCACCGGCTGCTCTTTGTGGCCGTTTCAAAGGCYGCCTCGTGGCGGTGGGGAGGAGGAGATGGGGAACGGGTGCTCCCTGGGGAGACCTCTGCGTTGCGTTTAGAGAGTCCCCGGGGAGGGGACCGCATCCCAGCTCCGAGCGGGTGCGGTGGGTGGGTGCGTGCCCGCCTGCCCCGTCACAGCTCAGGGTCAGGATGCGAGGAGCTGCTGGTGCGCCCGCGGGGTAGCGCGGGGCTGCTGGCTCTGTGCCGCGCGCTGACSCTCCGGCTGGGATCGCACGCGATTCCCGAGCGGGCAGAAGCTGGCTGTCCCACGTGCGAGGGCTGCAGAGGGTCCGTACGAGGCACTTGCGGGGGGCAGCACTCTCGGTGTGTGCTGTGGTTCTTCCACATTAAAGCAGGGGTCTCCTGGTTGAAYAAAACCTGAGCTGATATCCCAAGCWGATATTTGGACAATGCCCTTGATAACATGCTTTARCTTTTGGTCAGCCCTGAAGTGGTCAGGCAGTTGGAGTAGATGATCRTTGTAGGTCCCTTCTAACTGAAAATATTTTATTCTATTCTATCCCCCACCGGTGCAGCGGTGCCAGCCTGCCTCCTTGGGGTGTCCGAGCGAGCACCTCCGTTTGAACCGCTCGCTTTGTGGGTTCGCAGCCTCCGGAGAGCTCTGCTGTTTGTGCTGTCCCGGGGGATTGCTTTGCTCGACCAGGGAGCCTGCGGGCTCGCAGTGCCACCTCCGCAGCCCAGCGCTTGTGCCCGCTCCTGGCGGGGTCACCGCTGCGGACCCCTTACCTGCATCGAACCCGACTTGTCCCCCGAACCCCCTGTGCACCTTTTTGGTAATGAGGCAGAGCTGCTGCCTGACCCTGAGAGGCTTTAATTAAAGGAGGGAAGCTCTGCACAAGGGGATGCTCTTGGGAAGGCTGGCCTCTCTCATTAAGCCCTAATTCGCTTTGTGCCACTGGAGGAAGAAGTGATTTATTTAAAAGGTTTCCCTGTCCTCTGCTCCTGTCTCAAGTCCTGCAGGGCAGGGCGCAGGCCGTTTGCCTGTTAGTGAGGGTTTGCACAGGAGCGTGCAAATACGCTCCTTAGCCTGCTCCTTTGTTTCCTTTCAGAGTCCTCCCTCTCCCGGGGAAGAAACAAAGCCGGCCCTTGTGCGGGCTCCGGCGTGGCTGCGGCGCCTTTGTGGTCAGCTGCTCTCCGAGAGGCTAATGAGACCCAGCGGGGTTCAGGCTGTGGTTCGGGGCGTCATGGAGGGAACGGGCGGTGAGTAGGGTGCTCTGACGCGGCTCGTGGCTTCCCGGATCGCAGATTAAAAGAGACTGTGATGATGTGTCTGAGACGTTTCATCCTACGAGAGGCCTGGGAAAGACGCCGCCATCAGAGCACTGAAATGGGAAACAGCTTTTGCCAGGCCGAGCTGACTCTGTAACACTCACGCAGATTTTSCCTCTGACTGTGCTGATCTCCCAAACTGTGAATGCCTTCCGACTGCAAATGCCTTTGGGTCGGGGTACACCGTCATGTTTGAGGTCCAGACTGGAAGGATCCAAACTCATTTAGTCCGTTTATGCCTCCATGGGGTTGCATCTTGTGTGTGTTCGGAGCGCTGGTTGCGAGGAGCTGCGCTGGTGCCGGTTCGGTGGGAGCCGTGCTTGGCGCTGGGCTGTGAGCAGCTGCAGGTGGAGCGAGACGTGTCCCGCTCCGGGGCTCGGCAGCCTTGCTCCCCTGCTTTCTGTTTCCTGCCAGGGAGGGAAACTGTTGCTCTCTAAAAGCTGAATCCCACAGTTTCTAGTGCCAAAGCTTCCTCCAGCCRATACCAACCATCCAAGCATGACCTCCCTCCACCTTTTGGCTCATACACCTATTTGTAGAAGTTGTTTTCCAGTATCAGAGGTCTTGGACAATAGTTTCTCCCRCTCTGTCGTTAAGCACAGGTGTCTCCTGAAAGATGCATGGTTTAAAGAGAGCAGTAAAAGCTAGAAATCCGATTTTTGGCCAGAAACATCTGGCTTCAACCTAAACTGGCCCTGCTGTTTGCTGTCAGTCTGAGCTGATCTTGGCTTTCTGCTGGTGTAGCAGGTGGYGCCGGTGCTGAAGCAGCAGCTGTGGACTGGCGAAAATGCGACACGGTTGCAAAGATCCTGGCTTCCTGCCCACAGCAGTGCCTTTCCCTCGAGGACTACTACAGACTGGTRTGCCCCCAGGTAGGTCCCCCTCTCCCGCAGCACGCCGGCTCTGGCTGGGAACGCAGAGCCGGCTCGGAGAGCGTCAGTACTGTCACTTCTGCTTGAGCATGGCCTGGCTCGAGCCAGGACAACGTGGAGATGTTTTTCTGCTGCTCCGGCAGTGGGAATGTGTTTCTGCCCTACTGTTGAATTTTCCATATTTGATTGAAATGCTGGATGACGTTGCCTGATCGCACGAGCTGTTCAGCGCTGCGCTGCAAGGAGCGCTCTGCTGCGGAGCTCTCGCTTCCAGCCTTTGGCTACGGGAGTGGTGCAGGCTCTTGCTTTGAGCCCAGAAATGCATCCTGCGTTAAGGCGTGCATGGGAAGGAGACCGGCTCTTCCATCTGTGGAATGTCGTGCCAAATGTCCAGCAAAGCAGCGTACAGGAGGCTCCTCGGTCTCTGCTGTTAGCTGCAAGGAGTCGGCCTGCCCCCCTCTCCTAAGGGCCTGCTGATCTTTGTTCCTTTATCGTGGACTTTCCTTCCAGATTCTGGACTTGCTGCACATCCAGGACMAACTGACAGCGCGCCAGTTCCAGCGAGTGGCCACCACGACGCTGCTCACCGTGGCGAAAGAGCACCCTCAGCTGGCAGAGAAGCACCTGCTCCGGCCCCTCCTGGCACCGCTCCTGCGGTGCTCGGAGACAGCAGGTACCCGCTGGTCTCTGCCGAGCCCCAGATTGGAGCAGGGTCTGGTTTTCCCTTCTCGCTGATCTTTGTCTCTCCATCAGAATGTTCTCAGGGGCTGGTGGCTGGGCTGCTGGGCGTGCAAGCCCAGCTCTGTCAGTTGTGAACGTGTCTGGGTGGGTGGGTGCGCCGTATTTACTAGCTCTTGAGTCAAATTACTGTAGTGTAAGAGCCAAGAAGTGGGGCTTCTGCCATTTGCTCTTTGGGAAACTCTCCAGTCTGACAGTCTCGTTTTGGGCTTCCGGACGGAAGCCATCGGTTCCTCACGCTGACCGAGCTCTCCGGGGAATAATCCATCAAAAAGTTGTGGTCTGCTTTGATTTGCTTGTAACCTTGCGGAGTTTACAACACTGCAGTGCTATTTAGTGCTGCTAACGGGGGCTCATCGGTTCCCATGCTGCCCTTATGGAGGGGAGGGAAGGCAAGAGAACTATCGAAGTGCTTTCTGCTGCTGGGCATGGGGGGCTGCCGTTCTGCTGGAGGCTCCTCAGTATGTGGGGGTGCTGATATTTCTGCCCTTTGTTTTCAGAGCTAGAGGTGGAAGATTTATCAGCAGGGACCGTGCTGGTGACAGAGGCAGAGCTCGGCAGCTGTGTGGAAGATGTCCTCAAGGTATCGTGTCTGATTTGGGCCTAAGGCTGTCAAGAAAATTATTCTAAGAAAGAGCTGGTTTGAGACTTTCTGAGCAGTTCAGTGTGCGTGTTAGACCATGACAAAAACCAGGGTCTCCTGCAGCCGTGATGCTGAGGCGAGGCCGAGAGCTGCACAGAATAACCTTGTGTGCAGCACTGCACTTGAGGGACTGCAGCTTTGTGCTGAATACCGGAGGCACTGCCTGAATCCTTCCAAGCGTTCTCACCCTAAAACATTCTGCGAGATGGCGGTAAGCTCTTGCAGGTTGTTTTTTCCCAGTGCCTTTCTGGTGTGTCAAAGTAAGAAGCGTCTGAGCCGTGGGCTGGTAGCCAGGAGTCTCCGTGGTGCTCTCCATACCCTCTTTCTCCGTGAGCTGCAGCAAGACTTTCTGGGCACCGCTAAATTGCGCAGCTTCTGCGGGACCGCTGCGTCTGGGTGTACTGTCAGAGCAGCCTCAGGACTCGGGCTGCGATCGCAGAGCAGGTGACAGGGGAGCAGGCAGGAGGTCCTGGTTGGGAGTACCGCCGGCCTGGCACGTGTTGCCTCAGGCTGTCGATCCCTGTCCGAGGTGATGCCGCTCACCTACCGGCATCGGAGGCGTGCAGCTGGTCGGAGGGAAGGACGGATCGCAGGGAATCCCGTACGTCCTGAATCTTCAGAGCGTGCCTGAGCTCTCCTCCCAGGCTGTCGCTGGCCCACCCTCCTCTTGGTGCCTCCGTGCCTCGGTTTCCTTCCTGTAGAGCATGGATAATACGGCTCACACTGAGCCCGGGGTTACCTGTGTGGGAGGGAGAACCTGCTGGGAGCTGCTCTCCCTGCCTCTGAGGTCTGCAGAGGGCAGCCTGAGCCAGAGTGCTGGAGCTGGAAGCCTTTCYACAGCTCCTGCAGCGTTAATCCCTCGCAGCGGGATGGGCGGCAGCCAGCTCTTGCGTTGGGCCAAAATACTTCCAAATGAGTGACCTGGAAAAGAGGGCACTTGAGGTATCGGCAAGCGTCCGGCTGCGCTGGACTGCTCAGCCCTGCAGTGAGGGCAGCTTGGCAGGGCCCCCGCTCCTCGCTCGGCGGCTGTGCAGCCTCTTGGCAGCGAGGCATTCGCAGCGGGCGCTGCGAAGCGAGCAGATTCGGTGTGGCTCTGAGGCTGCTGAGCTGTCGCCGGGGTGAAAAAGAGAGTGAAGGTGGGCTCGGAGGCATCGCAGAGCCGCGGGGAGAGGTGGGAGAGCTGTCACTGCCGTGCTGGTGGCTGCTGGCAGGAAGGAGAGAGCGTGTGGGTACGGGGGGAAGGAGGGGGGGGGCAGCAGCTCAGCCACGGGGGAGATGCTGTTAGTGGCCGTGTCCTCACCTCAGGTGTCCCAGAGACGGGGGGACATTGCAGCTGGTCCCCATTGTGTGTCCCCAGTGGTTCATCTTCCCCTGCTAATACCTCCCCGGGGGCTAAAGGCATTGCAGGATGTCTAGTCCCGTTGGACAAGTAAGGTAAATTGATAATAATAAGTAAGGAAGAATGAGCAGCCTGTTTTGCAGGGACCGTTCTGAGCTGAGCCCCATGACACGTGGGTTTCTATGGCCATGAAGTTAATTTTAGAGCTGTGGGTGCGTAATCCTGCTGCTGCGTGTCCAGCCGCCTCCTCTGCTGCCCTGCCCTCCGGAGCYGCTCGTGGTGCGGGACGGTACCTGGAGGCGGCGGTGGGGCCTCGGAGCTGGTCCGTGTGCCGGGCTGCCGAAGCAGGAGGGATTGCTGAAGCTCGGCAGCTCTCCCAGCCCGACGCTCAGGCCCCGATTAGGTGCTCGAGGATGGGGAGGGTTCAGGAAAATGGAAGGAAACTCGGGCCTCATCGGAGAAACGCTCTGGCTTTGCCAATAACGGACCACCTTCCATGGTAGAAGCAGCGTCTTGTGGGCAGGACGGTGCAGATTTCGCACCTTCTGTGGAGCTCCTTCCTCCAAGGAGTCCCTTGCAGCGACAAGCAGGGCGTTCAGCAGCACAGATCTCGGCTCTGGCGCTTGGGGGAGAGGTGGGGTCCGTTCTTGTGCTCCTCATGAAGGAACAGGGCTGTTCTGTGGAAGCTGCCCTTCTGAAACCTTCCCTCATAGCTCCTTTTTCTGCCGTTCCCACCAGTATCACCAGTGCCGCTCTGTGGGCTTCGCTGCCTGCCCTGACAGCAGCCCAGCTTTCTGCTGCGCGTTCCAAGCCAGAAGGACATCTCCAGCCCAGGAATTCAATTTTAAGAAGCTGGTGACTTGCTTACTGGCATGCCCCTAGGCAGGCTAAGCTCTTAAATGCTGTGATTGTTGTAGTATTTTGCGTAGTAATGATCTGTTGTAACTGGCTGGCAGGCAGAGACCAGTCTGGAGGGCTGCTCTGTGGCTGCCGTTCCCAATGCGAGTGCTGGGGGGGTG
The DNA here is from genome assembly GCA_030449065.1 of Oceanodroma leucorhoa. Classification (NCBI taxonomy): domain Eukaryota; kingdom Metazoa; phylum Chordata; class Aves; order Procellariiformes; genus Oceanodroma; species Oceanodroma leucorhoa. Next base: position 160,570 of record JASVER010000165.1, read on the forward strand.
CGGGGCGGATCCCCCAAAATGGCATAGTGCTGGAGGCCTGACAGCAGCCAGATTAGCGACACAGACTCCAGCCTGCGGATTTGCGGGGGTTTCTTGCCTAGCAAGTGTCATTTGATGCTGGGTGAGAAACCATCCTTGGGGCTTCGTCGGGGAGGCTTTGTGTACAAAAGGTTCTGGTTAGGAAGAATGGCTCCGCGGGGATTAGCACAGGAARAAAGGTCTGTTTGCATCAATACAGCAGGGCAGAACGTTATCAGGACGATCTCCCTCCTAGCCCTCCTGCCTGGGTTGTCACACCACCACTTTGGTCTGTCCCCAGGGCAATTCCAGCCCTGGAGCAGGCGATGGCTCTCCAGCTGCGGGGGTGCGGGGAGCGCTCCGGTGTGAAGGGACAGCATCTTCTGAGCAGGTAGTTCACCAGCTGACGCAGCTGGAAGTCCCTTGGAGAACTTGTGAAGAGGCTTTATTTTCCCCTCCCTTCTTTAAAGCTAAAAGCTATGGAGGGARATAGAGCCTGCTAATATGGGGACCTGGACACAACACGCCTGAGTAAACCCTAAGTCCAGCTGGGCAAGGCTTGGTGTTTAACCATTTTCAAGACCGAGTTTTCCCAGCRTTGCCGCTTTGACCAAAAGCATTCTACCTGGCTTTTAGTTTTTGRATAATTCCTTTAAAATGATTCAAAAGGAAATGCAATGTCATAAGACTGCTGTGAGTGTTTTTCCTGCGCTCTGTGGGCAGCRAGGTAGGACTTGTGTGCGGTGAGCTGGTAAGAGTGGCTTGCCTGGGAAGGGGGTGCTGGTTTTGTGGAGGAGGGTATTGACAGCGATTCGGGAGGGTGCTGCTTGAGATGGAGGAGCGGAGCATGGCCCTACAGCCTCCTCAGAGCCCCTGCAACCCACTTGCTCAGCTCAGCACGTGTCAGCCCAGCTGCCCTGCTAGGGACTGATCTCTGTATTTGAGATTTGGCTCTAGGTGCAGTATTTCCATAAAGATTTGCTAATTCGAAGGTGCCTGTTGCATCTCTCTGTAACGCCAGACCTTACCCCTAAGCAGCAGACTTCCTGAATAGTGTTCYTGTAGCTTGGAGCCCTGCTGCGGTTAAGCAAATGCTAGAAGGATGGTGCTGAAAGCTGCTTTAAATGCAGAATATGGTGTAATCAGGGAAAACAGGCTCCAGACTGAAAGGAACAGAGGCTGTAAACCCTCTGCCATCCTCCCTGGCAGCAGCCGTTCTGTGCAGAGACGCGCTTTCTGTCCTTCCCTTTGCCTTCCCTCTGCTCCACGCAGGTGTTTGACTCTCCTCCCYGTGCCCTTCTCTCCGTAGGTGTATGTGGTTGGAAATGACAGCTCGAGCCTGCTGCTGGGATCCTTACAGTCAGTCCTGGGAGTGGTTTTTTCCCTCTATTGCTTCGCCAAGCAGAATGTGTCATACTTACGGTAAGGAAGGATTGTGCACAGCTTCTTCTGGGGTTTCGTCTCTTCCATTCTGCCCACCTCCAAAGGACGTGCTCTACGTGGGCACGTACAGAAGCCGAGGCCAATTTTCTCACTCTGAAGAGCTCTCATTCAAAGTAGGCAATAACCGCAGGCAGAGGCATGGTACACGACCTTCCTGGCAGACCTGTGCCTGAGGAAGCAGTTCTCGCGTTAGTTTTTGTCTTCCCTGAAGCCAAAATGTTAGGTGCCGAGGCAAGCGTGCCCCGCGGGAGCCTTGGGAGCGCAGGTTAACTCTTAGTGCCCGCCTGGGAGCGGGGATTGTGATTCTCCGTGGACAGAGATGGTGACGCTGGGACCTGGCTGGGTGTCAGAGGGATCTGTGTGCCGGGGATTTAAAAACAGGATAACAGCTGGATAAAACAGCTTGAGCGCTGGCTCTTGGAAGTAGGAGATCATTCTTTTCCGGTCTGGGATCACTCTCTTAGGATACGTGCAGGACCTGCCTCTYGGCAGCTGTCCTCGCGCTGTGCCCAGCTCCCCTGCGACTGATGTACGATGGTAAGCACCATGTCTGTCGGTCATGGTGGCAGGGACAGTGGTGACCAGGTGCTGGCTGTCCTCTCTCCTTTCTCCTCCCAGGCTTYCCCTGGGCTGCCCTGAGTTTGGGCCAGCCTAGTAAATACCCTCCTGATGGGTTTACGCTTTGCTTTTGTGATACTGGCACGTGGGTACCGGAGGCTTTCCCTAAAAGGTCTGTGTAGACACGGCCTCTGCTATTATTAATGAYATCGTTAATCACTTCGAAGAGCAGTGAGTGCAAGTTCGTAGAACAAGCCAAGTTAACACTGCTGCTGGGTGAACAGAGTCGCTGCTCGCTTCTCTCTTTGCAAAGGAATTTGGCAGGGGTAACTAAAACCACAGCTGCCTGGAAGCGTTCGTGTTTCCAGACCCCTGGCACAGCACTGCTACTCCACCTCATTAACCTGCATCTTTCCCTGGCAGGGGTTCCCATACCACCTTACAGTGCTCCCCGTCTCCTTCCTCCTCTTCCTTGGCACAGCTGACGGCTCTGTGCTTTGTCACGTTGGTGTGAAGCACCAGGCGCCGCTCGCCGAGGCTGCCTGGAAGTGGCCGTCCTTGTACAGACACGCTGTTCGGGCAGCGCTCCCTTCCTCTTGAAGGACCCAGATCCTTCCATCTGGGAATGCCAGAAGGACGGGACGTGCTGCTGAGCCCCTTAAAAGCTGACACAAATGCCTTCAGCTGCCGGAGCTGTCGGTCCAGAGCATCCCAAGGAGTGTCCGTGGTCGCTCCAGAGCGATCTCGGCTTTTCCCTCGCCCTGAGACGCGTGGTCCCGTTGCAGTGCTGGGAGGGCTGCAGCGGGCAGAGCGAGGTCACCGCTGCTTTCTCTCTCCTTGCCAGCTCCCCCTGCCAGGAGATCCTGCTGTGGTTCTTGGAGAAGTCGGAGCGAGAGGTGTCGCTGGCCGTACTGGAAGGCTTTGCAGGGCTGAACAGCAGCGTGGGCGCCCTCCGCCCGCGGTGCCGGTTCCGTGCGGGCAGCGAGGGTGGTGCCGCCGTCGCGGTGGAGGAGGCCATCAGGTGAGCGCTGTTGGGGCAGTGCCCGGCGTGGAGGGCRGTCCCCAGGCGTGCTTCAGCGCGTAGGGCTTTTCACGGCATGCCTGGCAGAGAGAGCCCGGGCGAGCAGGGGGCTGCTGGTGCCGTCCCACCACGGTCTCGTCCCCCCAGGTGCCCACGTAGCTGTCTGTCTGTGCCGAGCGAGGGCAGGCGATGCTTCCACACAGCCTCTGGGTTCCTCGTACACGGTGCAGCGCTCTGACTTTCATCCCTGAAAAGCAGCACGCTCTATCTGAGCATTAGTGTGTGCTCTCCGTGTGCTTTTCCTGAGTCCCGAGTCCTGCCTGTGGGGTGTCTGAGAATGGGATGTGCTCCTTCAGTCCCGACGCTCCCCAAATTCAGCTTCCACCCTCCAGCCTGGGCCTGTCTCGTGGCAGATCGCGGCTGCGTGGAGCGAGTGGAATCCCTCGAGCGCAGGTGACGCCGTCGCAGCAAGGACTCTAGCGATGCCGGTGTGCTGGAGCCAGCAAYTGAGCTCCCCTCCTGCTCTTGCAGATGGTCTCTACAAGTAGAGGCAGAGCGTGGCCGTGTGGGGAATAAACTGCAGCCATTAGGCTCCAGCCACGCAGACTGGGACTGCTCAGCGGCGTGGCGTTTGGTTTAAAGAGGGGTGGCTGTTAGTTGGCAGGTCCGAGCCCCAGGCAGGCGGAGCGCGCAGCTCCTGCCCAGGGGCGTCCGTGGGGTGGGTGTGCCGGGAGCTGTGTGCACCCGGTAACAAAACCCAGTACAAATACCCTTGGTTTGGTTTCATTTCAATCTGTTCCTGACCTGAATTAAAAGAAGGTCTGCACTGGTTAAGCTGGGTATACTTTAAAATTACTCCTCAACGGCCGTGGCTCTGCCYGTGTCTGTCCTACTTTCATGGCTGTGACCGCTGCATGAATTAGCCAGTGCTAATCCCGTCCTTTATTCGATGGCTGGATTAAATGTGTTTTTTGCACTCATGGTTTCTGTTAATGTTATTCCTTTAATGAATGCAGGTTAATTAATAAACTGGGTGCATGATCACGTAGGCCAAATGAACTGAGCAACAGTTTGGCTCAGTTGCCTCCAGGCTTCTGCTCTCTGGTAGTGCTGGGAAGGCTGGTGCTGGGAAGGAAGGWTTCCAAGAGGAGGCAGAAGCGGGATTTCACCTTGCCGTGGAGCAGTTTAGAGCCAGCTCTGGCGGGGGTCTGGGTACGTCCGTGTTGGTGACACAGTGACCTGTTTCAGCGATGAAGATGAGGCCCTGTACCAGAAGGTTTCCTCGGAGCAGTGCCACGTGGAGAGCTTGGTGGAGCTCTTGTCTCACTGCCAGAAGAGTGGGCTAGCYGGAGACTTCTTCATCCGCTGCCTGAAGGTAAGGGCGGGCAAGTCTCTGTTCGGGGCACATCTGCGGGAACGGTTTCCTTGGGCCAAGCGGTCTGGGTGGCAGATGGCAAAGGGGACCGATCGTCCCCTTACGTGCCTCGGGAGCCCTGAGCCGGGGTACGGCACGCRGTGGAGCAGTCCTGCTGTGTGCCAGGCAGGAGAGGGAGGCAGCCCCGGTCCCTGAAGGGGTTAACCCTCGTTCCCCCTGGGCTCTTTTAACAACAGGAGCATGTCTGAAGTTTAATGGTGTGCATGAGTAATCCCTGTTGCTTCCTTGGCTCTAGCGGGGCACCTGCTCCTTTCATCCCGCTCCGAGCCCCTGCGGTTCCCTCCTGGGCTGTGCTCTCTGTGCCCTTGCTGGCAGGTRGAGCCCCAGCCCGTAGCCACGCAGGGTTTGCAGCGTCCCGGGTGTAGCGACGCTGCTGTGATACAGCTGGGACACCCAGGAACCATGGGCAGCTCTCGGAGACCTTCTTGATGTCCCGAGTGGAAGGTCCCGGTCGTGTGAGGAGTCGGCACGAGCTCTGCGAAGGGGAAGGGGGGTCCGGGTGCCTTTGCGAGGAGCCCCTGCTGAAAGGAAGGGTGCAAGCAGAGACCCAGCAAGCCTCAGAGCCCAGAGGATGGTTGGCCCTAGGAGAAGCGCTCGGTGGTGCTCTGTGTGGTGTCCGCAGGGATGGAGGTTTGCGAGAGCTTGGCCTGGTGACAAGTGTGCGTCTGGAAGGGGACGAGGCTGGATGAGGGGAGGGAACTGGGAACCCTTTGCAGCAGGGTRGAGGTCTGGGTAACGTGGACCTGCTGCGCCCAGGACCACTGGCCTGGTGACCGCGGTGTTCCTGGCACYGATTTGCCTGTGTTTGACCGTTGCCTCTCTGTGCCCTGTGCCTCCTTCCCGGCAGGCGCTGACTCGCGTGGCTGCGGAGGACGAGGCGGATTCAAACTCGGCCGCAGTGCCTGGAGGGAGTCTCCTGGAGCTGGAGCAGTACCACGCCGGGCAGAGGAGGAAGCTGCTGGTCCTGCAGCTCGTGGCCACGTTGTGTGAGAGCGTCTCGGACACCATCTTCACAGACGTTGCTCAGGTTGGTCACGGCGAAGCCCTGGGGGATCRGCGGCTGGAGCGAGCTCTGGGCCGCTGGGCTCTAAGGAGACAATGGCTAAGAAACAGCTGGAGAAAGCTAGAGCGTCCCCAGGAAAAGCAGTTTATTGACTCAGTTGCAAGTGTCTCAACAAGACACCGTCCTGTRCAGTGCCCGCAGGAAGGGCAGAGTCAGCTGGAGAGGCAGGAGGGAGCAGCGCAGCAGACGTCCTCGWATTTGTGTCCATGCGTGTGTATTAGCAGCCGAGAGAGTAGTCTGTGTGTTAATCACAACTGACTTACCAGCTTTTCAGCTTTATTTGGAGCAAAATTTATTCCCAAGTTTAACAAAGCTTAAAGACAYCTGTACCCGACAGACCTTTTAAGCRAGTGCTTGCTGCYTATCCATGGTGTCGGTGSCTGGTTTTTYGGACACGTCTCGGCAGCCACCGCCGGGAGCCGCGGTAGCCGGGCTGCCAGCCGGATGAACGCGGCACGGCACCACTGCCGCATCCTGCTTGCCCCTTGGCCCCGAATAGGCCGTTCGTGGCTTTTCTCTGGTTTCTGCTACTGAGACGCCCGCACCGAGTGGTGCGTCCGCTCATCAGGCTTGGCGTAACTGTGCTCGTACCGTCGGCTCTTGGCCATGTCTTCATGAATGGGCAGCCGCAAAATTTATTGAATATTGTAATTTCAAAGGCCAGCTGAGACTCATTGAACCTGGTACCAAAAAGGATTGTTAAAATAAGGCGCTTCTGTCCGCCCACGCTGCAGCAGCGCTGAAGGGGATCGGCTGTCCTGCACCGTGCCAGGTCGGGACGGCTGTTGGGCGCCGAGGGCAGCACGGTATTCCCCAGCTGATCGGTGTATTTTAACTTCCTCATCCTGTGGGTTTTTGTTTTTTTTCTTTTTTTTTTTAACTCAGTGACCTGGTTATGCCAGTTACCTGTGACTGGCTTGGGCAGAGGCGGTCACTGCTAACACAGGTTTCCTCGCTTTTCTCTTTGGGACAAAGGAGTCTTTGTGTGCGCTCTGCAGTGACGGGGGGACCCAGCCGGTGTCGTTGCGGCACCCGCCGGTGCGGCAGCCAGCGCTGCTTTGTCCTCACCTGCCTCCATCGCACCCACCTGCGCGGGACCGGCTCCGCTCCCTGGGTCGGAAAGTTGGGATGGGAGATGGGGAAGGATTTTGCCAGGTTTCTGGGTCCAGCCGTGAGTCTAGTATAAAAAGAAACAACCACCAAAAAAGAAACCCAGACAAAAAAAGCCATTATCCTTCCGCCTGGGGGTTGTATKTCAGGGAGCGCTCCCCTGGGTTGGGACGGCAGCTGCGGAGCTGTTTTTAAGCGGGTTCTGCAGCACAGGGTTCCTCTGGGGCGTTGGTTCTTACCGTGGGCGCTCCGGAGCGTGGCTTTGTGCGTAACGGGGTCAGAGCAAGGGGGATCCCTCTTCCCAAAGCCAGACCCCAGGAATGGCGGCAGCTGGGGACCCCCTCAGTCGCATTTTATTTACATTTTCCCCCCTCACAACTGAGTTGCATGAGACTGACTTGATTTTCCTTGATACACCAAGGGTGCTCTCCTCCTGCACGAGACAGAAACGTGCCCCAGTGTTTTGTTTTTCAAGCTTTTTTCCCCTTCCAGATTAAGCGGGCTTTTTTCCCTTCTAGATTAGTGTTTGCTTTTTTTTTTCCAAACTTTCTGTTTTTCTTAGTAGCTATCTACTGATAGATTATTTATTCATGATGATCGTATTTTTTACATTAAATACAATTTCAACCCATTCAGCTTGTGTGTCATTGTTTTGTGAGAGCAGGTGTTCTGACGCTTGTTTTTACGCCCTATTCTTGCTGTTTGACAGCATTTCTTTTCTGGACTAATCATCCCAGAAGGTACCTAAGCCTTTTCCGCAGCCCCTCCCAGCCAGCCTCCCTCCTCGCTGCAGCAGGGATGTGTTTAACGAAGCTGGCAGYGATCAGCTCTCCTGCCGATGAGGARACGCGTTGCCCGTGCCCTGRAGGCTGGAAGCGCGGGGTTTGGTGCAATAGTACCTTGTTGCCCCTCGTACTTCGTTTTCCAAAATAGGAGCAAAATAGTTTCACTTCTTTTGCAGTACGCCTGTTACGTAGGGACGACCCCCATCCAGCCCTTTCCCAGCGTGGCCGGGTGCCGGCGAGCTCGCCCCGAGCCGTGCGGTGCCAGCCCAGCTGGCAAAGGCGTGGAGAAAACACACTCACTAATTTCAAGCTCCGTTAGAAAGGCAGGAAGCCCGTGGGATCGAAGATGCGTGCCAAGTGTCGAGAAGGCCAGTGCCAGCCAGGCGGGATCACTGTGGGCTTGGGGGAAAAAAAAAAACAGTATTGTGAGAAAATCACMAAATAAGTGACGCGCGTGGTAAACGGCCCGGCTCCAGTGTTGGCTGCGTGTGGGTAAATGGTGTCTGATACTGGGGAGCTGTGGGGCAGGAGCTGGAGCTGTACTGGGCGAGGGGGGGTGGCCTGGGGCGGGGAAGGGGCCGCGCTCTTCCCCGGGGGGTGCGGGCAGGCGTGATTTTTGTTGTAATGAACTTTGTGTGAGCCGTGCTAAATCCCTGCTCGACTCTGGCCGTTGCTGCTGGCGGTCCGCAGCACCGGTGCCTTCCYGGAGCCACGCGCTCTTKAGCTCTCGCTGTCTCTGAATTTTCCAAGCCCGAGCCTTTCTCGAGCACAGCTTCATACGAACCCTTCGTGTTTCCCTGTTGTTGCTGCCACCCCGACCTTCCCTCTCAGACCCATCGCAATCAGCTTCCCAACTCCCAGCCCTGCTCCCAAAACCCTCGCCCACTGGTTCTGACAGCCCGGTGCGGGGCTGGGGGCTGCGACCTGGGAAATCAGCCCCTCCGTGCTAATGCCGGAGGGGTGGGCAGYGGTCCAGGGCTCCGGCACCCCCGCAGCCACCTGGGGAGCCCCGGTTCCCTCCTGCATCCCCGCTGCATCCGCAGCTGGGCTTCACCCGCGCCCCAGCCATCCCCCAGCTCCCCGGGGCTCCCYGGCGCTGCTGAGCCCGCTCACCCGGGCAGGGTGATGGCAAGGGAGCTGGGAAGGTGCTGGGAAGGCAACTGGRATGGGTCCGAGAGGGAGAGTCGGGGTAGCAACAACAGGGAAACAGGAAGGAAATTGTGCTAGAGAAAGGCTCGGGCTGGRAAAATTCGAATAGATGCAAAGAGACAGCGAGAGCTAAAGAGCGCGCGGCTCCGGGAGGGCACCCCGAGGGGCGGGCAGGGGTGGGCTCCTCGGAGGACCCCGGAGATCTCCCCTCCTAACTGCTCTTCCCCACGCTCTCCGCTGGCAGGTGGRGGAGTTCGTGGCAGCCACGCTGCAGCGGGCCTGCCTCAGCCCGGCGCGGGGCCCCGGCGCGGCGGCGGAGGCGCAGACCCTCGCCATGGCCATGGGGCTCGTGGCCGCCATGCTCAGCGGAGCCGTCCAGGTGAGGGGGCGAAGGYGGGGTGCTCCTGGGGGGTGGGAGACCTGGCACCGTCCCCCTGCGCCCAGCCGAGGGGTGCTGCAGCTGGTGCTCGGGGGTCTGGGTGCTCCCTGAGTCGGAGTCCCTCTTTAATCCCAGCGTGTATATGTGTWTATATATTWTATATATATATATTTTTCCCTCGGCGCGGTGCCAGGGCACTGGCTGAGGGCATGATCCCAGCAGGAGAGAGAGCCTGTGAGAGCCCCATTAATTAATTATAATCTAAAATCTGCTTCTGAGAAGGCGCTGACAGAGCCGGGCAGTCGCATACAGCACCTTTAAATACCGACACTGCATCCTCTGCATCCCTGCACATCCACGGGCTCTGTCTGCGGAGCACGATGGACCTCCCCGTGTGGGCTGTACCGTTCTTGGAAACCCTCTATAAAATAAACGGCACCTTGCTCAGCTACGCCGCTACRCGGGGTCGGCCGAGTGCCGTCGGGGAGCGATCGCGCGGTCGTTAGCGTGCTGCAGTCACTCCGGCTTGCGCTGACATCGCTGAGCTGCCGGGGTTGCTTCATCCCCAGACTCGCCCAAAGGGAAATCCAGCTGTTAACGGAAAAAGATAATTTATTGTGTCCTATTGCTAAATTCCTAACGTTGGGAAAAAAACATTATTTAGTTGGAGAAAACTTAAAACCAGAGTATCGCAGCTCTAATGGGCMCCCTCCCAGGCGAGCTCCTGCTCGCGCTCTGGTGTTAATGGGAGCAACTTAATTTGGCAGACAAGGCAAAAGGTTTTGGAGGCAGCTGCAAAGCTGTTTGGGTTTCAATGGCCAAGAGCTTTTTAAGCAATCATCCAAAAGCTCCCCAAAATCTCCGCTAAAGSATCGCCTTTCAGGTCTTACAGCCCAGATTCTGCTCCTGGGATTAGCAGTTAAATCCAGGTTAGGGCAGGAACTTCTCCCCCCGGGCGCTGCAGCCTCGGGGCAGGTCGCAGCTGCCTTGCCTGGAGCTTCGTAGAATCGTAGAATCATTGAGGTTGGAAAAGACCTTTAAGATCATCGAGTCCAAGCGCTAACCCAGCACTGCCCAGCCCACCACTAACCCACGTCCCTGAGCACCACGTCTACACGTCTTTTAAATACCCCCAGGGATGGTGACGCCACCACCTCCCTGGGCAGGCTGTTCCAGGGCTTGACAACCCTTTTGGGGAAGAAATTTTTCCTAATCTCCAACCTAAACCTCCCCTGGCACAACTTGAGGCCGTTTCCTCTTGTCCTATCGCTTGTTACTTGGGAGAACCTTCCTGAAGGCAAGCCCCGCGCGGCGCTGGCAGGACGGCGGGAGGGATGTCCCCAGCTCAGCCCCCATGCTGAGGGCGAGGGTCCCGCACGGACACCGCTCTCCTTTGGGCTCTTGCCCCTTCCCACCTTCTCCCGCGGCACCTCGGGGCCGGTGCGGTCGCAGCTGCGGCTGCCGCTGCCCTGCCGGAGATGCCGCAGCCGGGATCCACGGGGCATCGCTGTCCCCAAGAGCGGCTCGTGGCACCTGGAGCCCAGCTCGTGCGGTGGGGGTGGAGGGCAGCCGGCTTGGTGCTGCCACGGGGCTACGAAACGGCTTCTGGGGCTCGTGCACCCCTGGCTGCCTGCCTGCCTTGCCAGGAGCATCCCGGGGAGCGAACCTCCCGTTACGGCCGTGCCAGTGCTGCTTCTCTTCCCCCCCCGCAGCTGCAATCCGCCGACTTCGCTGTGCTGAAGCGGCTGGTGCCGTTGCTGGAGGAGCTCTCCCGCACCTACCCCGAGCCCCTCACCCAGGAGCTGGCCACGGACCTGCGCATCGCCATCTGCACCCACGGGGCCTTCTCCCCCRGGACAGTGGGCGCCGCTGCCGACGGCGTGCTGGGGAAGAAGCCGGGGACGGGAGCGCAGAGCCCTGCCGGCATCCCCGGCGGAGCCCCAAGCCCAGGGGGTGGCCGGGCACCGCCGCGGCACGGCYGCAGCAGCCCCTCGGCTCCCAGGGAGAGGAGCGAAGAGCAGAGTGTGAGCCATAAGCCTGGCGCCGCGGGTCCCGCTCCGGCCCCGTGTGCCGACAGCCCGGCCCCGGCTGAGCTCCAGGAGCTCCTGGTATCGGCCTACGACCCCCAGCCCCCCAGCCGGGCAGCCGCCCTGCGCCGCCTCTCCAGCCTGATCACGCGGCGGGATCCGGAAGCGCTTCGGCTTCAGGAGAAAATCCTCCAGGTACCGGGTTCCCACCGCGGTCCCCGTCCTGCACCGCAGCACGGAGCTGGGGCTGAGCACGCCGGCGGGCTGGGGGCGGGCTGGGGACGAGCCGGATCGTCGGAGCCCTCCGACCTTGCTGTCACCGTCGGCTGAAGGCGCCAGGCAAGGGGAGCAGGGCTGCTGCTGCCGCGTGCTGCCGGCCCGGCGCAGGGCTGGTGCTGACGGCACTCCCCCCCCCTCGCAGGTGTTCCTGGAGAACGTGCAGCACGAGGACGCCTTCGTCTACCTCTCGGCCATCCAAGGTGAGCGATGCCCGGCCGCGGTGAGTGCCGGCACTTGGTAGGAGAATGTTTTTGTGCTGGGGGGGCTTTGGGCGGTGAGGGTGAAGAGCAGCGGAGCTGCAGCCGGGCTGGAGGCTCAGCACCTCCTGCCCTCCTGGACCACGTCTTCACGCCGTTCGGTCGAGCCTGGAGCCGCGTGCGGGCTCCGCGCCACGTTCCCGAAGCCGGCGGGCTTCGTCTCCCGGTTGCGCTTACTCAGTGGGTAATTAGTTCATTTACCGGCCGGCTGAACGGCTGATCTGCGCAGACCACAAGTGCCTCCTCGGTGGAGCCCTGGCAGGGTCACCCTCGGGGCATCCCCCGGCCGGGTGACACCCAGGAGCRGGTCATCCCTGTGCCGGGTCCGTGCCGCCGGCCTGGGGCTGCGGTTTCAGCGCGGTGTGGGCGCAGCCCCAGCACCCCGGCCCTGCACCCGGCTGACATTTTGGCTCGCCGGTCTGTTCAGCGGAGGCTGGCAGAGGAGCCGGGGCCGTGGGGACCCACCGGTGCTGCCCTGGGGCTCTGCCACGGCCCCCCCCATGGCCAAGGCGGTAATTACCGACCGGTGCCGGCCAGCCGTGTGGAAGCGGAACCACGGCGGCTTCTCTGGGTGGGTTCCCCGATCCGTCGCATCTCGTGGCCTTGCAAATTCTTGCCCCCGCTGAGCGGGGAGAGCAGCAGCGGACACGCACCCGGCCCCGGCGCTGGTCCCGGCCGTGCCAGCGGGAGGTGGGGAGCAGCGGGCAGCGGGYTGGCAGGAGAGCGGCGTGCCGCTCCGCTCGCCGCCTTCCTCCCTGCGCCGGGCTGCTGCTGCGGGCACCGAGGGCTGCCGCTGCTCACCCCGCTTCCCGGGAAACCCTCGGGTCYGCGCTTGCTCCGGCACGCTCGGCGCAACCCCATGGCACCGGGCTGCCCGTCGGGATTTGCAGGCAGGTGCCCCCGCATCCGGGATGACGCGGGCRTCCTGCGCGGCGGGTCGCGGTGCGCCGGGTTACTTGGAAGGGAGGTGCCGTTCCCATGACCCGAAGGGATGCCGGCACCGGCTGCCGTTGGGAAGGTAACCCTCAGCAGCAGCTGGAAAAGGAGCTTATCGCTGTGCTTCCCTCTGCCTGTACGGTCTTGAGTGGGACGGGTTTGTCCTTGCCCTGCAGGTGAAACAAACGCTTCAACCGTCCCCGGGTGATTAATACGCCCTGTGCAGCTGCCTCCGTGTTTCGCAGCGCGGTTGCGGCTGTGATTAACCCTGACGCGGTTCCTTGCGGCCGTGACTCACCCAGCCCGCGCCGCGCTGGCAGCGGCACCTGCGGCGTGCCGCGCGCGGTGCTGCCGTCTGTGCCGGGCGGGCTGCCCGCTGCCCCGGTTGGGCTCCCCGCTGCCCCGGTTGGGCTCCCCGCTGCCCTGGTTCGGCTCCCCGCCGCAGCGGCAGGGCTTGCCCTCCAGCCGGCCGTGCCGGTGCTGGGACCAGAGCCGGCTGTGGTGGCACTGCTGGGTATCACAGAGCCGGGCTCTGGCGAGGTGATGCCGGAGGAGAAGTCGCTTTCCTGCCAGGCGTGCCCAGGCTTGTGGAGGGTAACCCACACCAGGCGCCCTCCGATAACYGGGGAACGGGGTTGGAGGTGAAGGTGGCTGCTCCTGGAGGGCAGGGGAGCTGGGGTTCGGCCTGACTCAGCGCTTGGCACTGCCGGCGCAGCCTCTGCCGCTCGCCCTTTCCCTGGAGAGCAACTGCCTTTCCCCATCGGAGAGGTGCCCGCCGCCCGGGGAGCCCGGCGCTGCCGGAGCCCTGCCTGGTGCCTGCCCCCAGCCTGGTTTTCACCCGGTGCTGCCTGCGATGCTCCGCTCAGSCTTGCTGGCTCCGGGCAGCTCTCTAAAGGGATGGCGAAGCCAGCGTATCCCTGCGGCATAGCCTGACGCGTGTCCTGCACCCGGGGTCTGACCCCTCTTCATCCCCGGGGAGACACAGCAGGCACGGGGTGCGCTTGGGCTCYGGCTCCCAGCCTGGGCCAGGCAAACCCGGGGGGTTCGTGGAGCCCCGGCGGGGACAAGGACACACCGGCAGCGTGTGCCCAATGGCCGGGAGCTGACAACAGCGACCGGACACTGCGCCCGAGCATCGCCTGCGGTACCCGGCTGCCCCGAAGCTGTGCCAGCCCGGGGACAAGCCCCGCAGCGTCCGACGGCCGGTGTGCCGAGTCGACGCTGGGTCGGTGAACGTCAACCAGCAGCAATTAGCGGGCACCTGCTGCCAACTGCTAAATTACTGATTTTTCAGCTTGGCACTCAGCTGGACCTGGCGCTGGGCTGCCCCGGCACTGCGACTTTGCGCCGAGGGGCTGCGGCTGCGGGGCCGGGGTGGTGCAGGGGGTCCCGGGGGCGACGGCTGCACCGGCTGCACCGAGGGCGCCGGGTCAGCAGAGCCGCCGGCGGTTCCTCTGCCRAGGGTGGTGGCACGTGCCACGCTCGTGCCTGGCCCTGAGCCGCGCTTCCCGCTCGCTCTCCCCCCAGGCGTTGCCCTGCTCTCCAGCGAGTACCCGGAGCGGATCCTGCCCGTCCTGCTGGCACAGTACGGGTGCCCGGCACGGGACACCGAGGACACCGCGGCTGCCGTCACCAGGATGAAGCTGGGCGAGGTGCTGATGCGCGTCACCCGGGCGCTGGGTGAGTCCCCGCGGGCACAGCGGTGAGCTCGGCCCCTCGCTGCTCTCTGCCGCGCTGCCAGGTCCAGGGGGTAAAGCCATCGGGGGCTTCTTCTTGTCTGGAGGTGAGAACCAGCTCCCGTGGCCCTGCCGCGGGGCGTTGGAAGCCGAAGGGCGGCTGGCCGGAGTTTGCCGGTGGGCAGGAGCGGGGCTGCAGATCCTGCCGGCAGCCCACCGTCCCCTCGGCCGGCAGCGCTGGGCTCGGAGGCTGCCGGGAAGCGCCCGGACACGCAGGGCTGAGGGGTAAAAGCTGGATGAGGCCTTTCCGGCAGCCGCTGTTGGGACATGTCCTAAAATGCCTCGTCTTATTCCCCAGCAGAGGCCAGGCCAGCGAGAGCAGGCGGCCGGAGCTCTCCGTGGCTGGGGAAGGTGGCAGCCGGGCGGGGGGCCGCGCTCACCGGCCGGGCACTTTGTTCCCCGGGTTGGCCGTGGCAGAGCCAACCTCCCTGGCCACCTGGCCTGCTCCGGGGCACAGCCGCCACCACGGCGTCCCTTGGCCGCGGTGGCATCCCTGAGCTCTGCYGGCTGTGGGCATCCTGCCGGGGCCGGTGCTCTCTGGGCCGGGTCGTGCCGCTCCCCTGCCCCGCTGCCGGGCTGGGGCCGGGGCATCCCATGGGTCGGCGATCCCACCATCTCCCCGTGGAGCTCCAGCGAGCAGCGCGGGCGGCRGCAGAGCCTCTCGGTCTCTGAAGGCCCCTGGGCGATGTCCGTGCGTCCAGCCCTCCCCTTGCCCGGCGCTGCGGCTGCACCGCGCTGGGTTTCCCTCGGCAGCTGCCCGCGGCGCGGCTGGCAGCGGGACGGTGGGCACAGCCTCCGCGGCRGCTCTGCCCCCTCCCCGCGGTGCTTCCGCCGCGGGCAGCGACTCCGGCGCGTCCCAGCTCGCCTGCGTATTTATAGAACAAATTGCACGAAGTTGTTTTTGTTGCAAAGCTTCAGGATTCAAGAGCGAGGATTTACCCGGCGCTTCCAGAAACGCTCTGTTCTGTGCAGCAGCACTGCTGCGGTTAGGAGCTCCCCTGCTGTGCCTGGGGACCGCCGTGCCCCCCTCCTGTCCTGTCCCCGTCCCCGTCCCTCCCTGCCGTCCCACTGGAGCGGCTTTTCTCCTACCTGGGAGGGGGTTTTGCAGCAGCACCTATCGCCCAGCAAACGGCTGGCGTGGGCAGCGTGGCTGGAAGCAGGCGGCAGCCCCGTCCCACGCGTGCGGCAGCCCCGTCCCACGCGCCGTTCCTCTGCCTCCAGCAACGCGGGGCCGAGCGCCGGGCGGGGGTTCATGGAGACCTTGCGCTGACCCAGTTAGCTTTTGCTGCAAACCCATTAGATCTGCTCCAGGTGCACCACCTTTTCCCTTCTCCGTCAGGGAGCACGTGCCTTGCTTGCTGCAGGAGGGGAAACRCTCCGTGCTCTTTCTGTGGCCGTCCAGCACAGGGCTGGCGTGCTGTTGGCTTCGGAGGAGATGCATCGTGCTCGGATCATCCAGCGCTGCTCGGACTGCCATAATACCGAGCACGGAGCAGGCTGCGTTCCTGAGGAAGCGTGGCCGTCCGTGGCATCGCGGCGCTGCCCCGAGCTCTCCCACCCTGTGCCGCGCAGGAGCCGTCCCTGCCGCTCCGAGCGCGCGGTCCTTTAGTACGGGGAGGGCCACGTAGGCAGAGCGAAGCTAYGACGGGTCGGTCCTGCAGAAGGACCCGGCTGCCTGCCGCCTTGCCCGTTCCTGCCCAGCTCTTGGCCGTTGCGTGCAGTATTCCCCCTCCTTGCACACAGCCGGTGCCGCCGGGCTGGCGGCGTGCCGGCGGCGCAGGGGCCGGCCGGTCCCCAGCCCCTCGCAGCAGCGGCCCCGAGCCCCTGTGTGCAGGGTGATGGGGTCCCACCGCTGCCCGCGTGGCTTATTCCTGTCCCCGCATCCCGGGGCATCCCACTGCCTCCATCGGCTGCAGGACACCAGCGTCCAAGGGGCTGACGGAGCTCGGGAGAGCCGGGAAATAACCGAGCTGCCGGGCCGGCTGGCACGCCAGGGCTTCCTCCTTCCCCCCGTCGCTCGCAGGAGCCCCTGCCCGGTGGGAGCCGTGCCCACGCCGTGGGGCGCGCGGAGCCGGCCCGGGGCACCTCTTGCGCTGGGTGATTGTGCATGCTGGTCACGGCCTCCGCGCGCCGACCTCTAATTAGGCGGCTCACACATCCGCGGCGCCTGCGTGTGCTAATTGGGGGTGGGGGGGTGCGGCTGAATTACGTGAGAATTCGGGCTTCGCACTTCGTTTCTGTGTGCTGTGTCTGCGGTCACCTCCGAACGGCCCCGCGGGCRCCCRGGGGGGGACGTGGGATGCRCCGAACGGCCCCAGACAAAGGTCTCTGCCGTGGGGTGCGTGCTGTCGGGGTTTGCCGGCACCCCGGGGGGCTGCGCCACGGCGTCCTCGTCCCCAGCGCCACGGCGGGTCCCAGCCGAGGCTCTGTCTGTGCCTCGCTCAGAGCTGCGCCCGGGTCCCCGCGCTACAGATGTTGCATCCAGATGTTGCCGTGGGTTTTTCCTTGCCCGTCACGTGCCGCTCCGCTTTCTCTTGCAGGGGACCTGGTGGCCAAGCACCGGGAGCCGCTGGTCCAGGCCTTCCTGCGGGGCGCACGGGACCCCGACGGCGCGCTGCGGGCCAGCAGCCTCTCCAACCTGGGCGAGCTCTGCCAGCGCCTCGGCTTCCAGCTGGGCTCCGTCGTCCAGGAGGTACTGGCTCCATCCCGGCGCTGCCGGCCCCTTCCCCGGGTCCCTGCGGGGCCATCGCTCGTTAACGAGGGCGGTTCGTTAGTGGATGGCAGGGCTGGTGAGCGCTCGCTGCTGGGGGCACAGCAGCCTGGGGTTTCCATGAAGGACATGAAGGATATTTGCTGATAGCGGAGAGTATAAAAGTCACTGGATCTGAAGCAAACACTCAGGGAATTCCAGCCCCCATTTTTAGGGCTAAAAGCTTTATAATCAGCTAAAGATGTCGCTTGCGCAGGGAAGCGATAGCCCTAGGAAACGCGGTGGTGCCTGCTCCACCCATGGCATTCGAACTGCAGGAGGAGACCTGGGGGCACAGTTAGTACCTGCCAGAGGCACCTCCTCCYGCTTAATGAGACCTCGTTACCCTTCCTGTTATCAGCAGGCGGCTGACGGCTGGCGGGGGTGCCCGGCCCTGGCCCCCCGGCTGCCGCTGGAGCTGTGGTCCCGGTGCGGTGAGCCTGGCTCTCGGGGCTCTTCTCCCGGGGGGCTGGGGGGAGGCTTGCCGGGAGCCGTCGGCATCACGGCTCGGCAGCCCTCGAGGTGGTGTGTCTGTGCCCCCGTGGGATCCRGAGCTTCACCCCCCCGGTGCCTCCCGGAGCAGGAGGGAGGTCAGGAGACATCAGGGATGCGGCTCTTGGGCTGCTTCCCCCGGTCCCCGCTCGCAGCCGCTCGGCATCGGTAGGGTACCGGCGGCGTTTGATGAGATGCCAACGCACCACACGCAGCTATTTCGGGAAGCCGCTAGCTCTGCTAATTCTCCCGGCTGTCACTGCCGGGGTTTAATTAGCTTCCTTCGACTCTGCCTGCTTTTTATAAAGCTTTCCAAGACGTCCGTGTGCCACGCGGCCCCTGCGAGAGGGAGGGCTGCTCGGTTCCCGGCGCCCCGCAAAAAGCCCGTCCCCCCGGTTGGGTGCCCAGCAGGGTGCAGRGGTCCCATCCTCATCCCCCAGCCCCAAGCCACCCAGGGACATCCCCACCACCGTGGCCGGCTGCTCTGCCAGGTCCCCCGTGTCCCCCTGCCCCTGCTGACGGCCCCCCTGCCCTGTCCCCGCAGGTCACCTCCTGCTTGACGGCCATAGCCAGGACGGACCCCGAGGCGGAGGTGCGAAGAGCCGCCGTGCACGTGGTGGTGCTGCTGCTGCGGGGGCTCGGCGAGAAGACCACCGAGGTGGGTCACCTCCCCGCTCGTCCCCGGGGCAGGGGCTTCATGGGGGCGTCCCTCTGAGCTGCTTGGCCGCGCCGTGGGGCAGTGCCGCGCCGTGGGGCATGGCCGCGCTGTGCCGCGGGGCACTGCCAGCTCTCGGGAGCCGTGGGAGTTGTTCATCGCTGATTCAACTTGGAAATGCCCAGTTTTTCCGCGGGCCGTGGCCTCCCTCCCCGCTTCCCAGCAATGAGCGTGTTGGGACTCAGCTCCCGTGGGGRAAACGGCCGGTTCCCCACGGGAATCCCCGCAGCGCAGATCTCGGCTGCCCCTCGTGCCCCCGTGCCGGAGGGACGCCGCGATGCGCCGCTGTGCTGGACCGCGCTGCCGGCGTGTGAGGAAACTGAGTCACGGGAGGGCCGGGGCTGACGCCCGAGGCGGGGGGGGTGGTGGTGGTGTTGCCGCCGTGTCCTGGCACCGGCAGCGCCGGTGGAAGGGGCAGCGCCGTGCCAGCCGGGGCACGCCGAGGGTTGCGTTTCGGGTTGTTGCGGGTGCGGGCGAGACGCCGGCGGGTGCCGACGGTTCTCCCGCCCGCTCTGCCCAGGTGCTGCAGGACGTCCTGCGGGACCTCTACCGCCTGCTGAAGCACGTGGTGGCGGCCGAKCCCGACGGCGCGACGGTGCTGCACGCCCAGCTGGCGCTGGAGGAGCTGGACACGGTGATGAGGAGGGTCCTCTTCCCCCCGCAGACGCTGGAGAAGAAGATCGTGGTGCTGCCGTAGCGAGGCTGGGACCRCAGAAACAAACCCTTCCTGCTCCGGCATCAGGGCCAAGCGGCTCCCYGAGGGGAAGGGTTCGCTGTGCCCCTGGGACGCCGCCGGCGGGTGCCAACCGGGGAGGAAACCGCAGCCTGGGGAGGGCGGGCGGCCGCCCCCGGGCTCCCTGCGGCCTCTCTGGGACGGGGCGGGGGATTAAATGCAGACGTGCCCAACCCTGCGCCTGTGACGTCTCTGGGAGCCACGCGAAGCCCCTGGGTGCCGTTGTGGCCATGTCCCGTGCTCGCCCTCGCGCGCTTGGGGTGGTGGCAGYGGCACGGGCCCTGGCGAGCCCCTGGGCCCTGCGGGAGGGTGGGCATCAGCCCCCCGGGCCAGCCCTGGGCTGGGGGAGCAGCCAACGGGGCCGGTGCCTCGGGCTCCGGTGCGGCCAACCAGCACCGGGTGCCGCGGCTGCCCCCGAGGGGAGCCGGCGGAGGGGGGGCTCTGCTGTCTGCACCCCCTGGCGTGGGCAGCCACGCACCCCGGGGGCTGGCAGGCAGCCGGCTGCTGCCCCACGGCCCTGCCTGGCCCTCCCTCGGCACCGCGCTCACGCCGTGGGGGTACTGGGGGGGGGTCCTGGGGCTGCCGCCTGGCCGGCAGCTCTCGCACACTTGCACACGCTGCYGGGTGCCCACGGGCACGGAGGGAGCCTTTCTGGGTGCCCGCCCCGGGCAAGGGGTGATCCCTGCAGGCAACAGCTGAGCCAGCTTCTAAATGTGGTGATTTTACCCAAATCCGCGTGATTTTCCCGGGGGGGCAGAGGGAAACGGAGCCGGCGTTGCCAAGCCCCTGCCCTGCCGGTGCGGTGGGGTCGCGGTGCTGAGGGGCTGCGCTGGGGACCCGTCCCCCTCCACGGGGCTTCTGGGGAAGGCCCTGCCACGGCACCGCCCGCCCTGCGCCCGCTCCCGGGGTCTCCCTCACCGCGGGGTCTGAGGGTCTGACACCGCCCGTCCACCGCGGCACCGGGAGCCCCCCCATGCCAGAGCTGCCGTGTGTGCGGGGAGCGCGGCCAGGGGCTGCGGGACCCTTGCAGGGTGCCTGGCCGGGACCACCGCTCGCCGCCGTGTGCGCGGGGACATCCCAGCGTCAGGGTCACCCCTCTCCCTCCAGCCAGGGCAGCCCCCGTGGGTGCTGCAGCACCGTGGGCCCTGCTCCTGTGCCAGGAGCTGCTGCGCACCCACCGGGCGGGGGGAGCAGGGATGGGGGTGCTGTGGGGTCACACCAGAGCCCTTGGGGACCCAGCCTGGAGCYCCCCTCACTGGGCAGCCCCCAGCCCCACTGTGCACAGCCCCGGCTACCCATTTCCCAGCTGCCTCGTGCCGTGCCGAACGATGTGAGGGGCCCGGCACCCCTCTTCCCTGCAAGGTTCGGGGTGCCGGGCTGTGTCTCCACCCCCAGCGAAGCCGCCTGCGCCAGGCCCACACCTCGCCGTGCCGTGCCGTGCCGTGCCGTGCCGTGCCGCTCGGCCGGGTGTGCACAGGCAGCGGGGAGCGCATTGTCCTCGCCGGAGAGCGGCGGCGGCCGAGCGCTCCTCCTCGCTCTCGCTGCCGCCAGCCCGCACCGGTGCTGGTGCCGGTGCTGGGCCACGGGCACCCGCCGGGATGCTGCCGTACCGGCTGTGCCTTCCCAGGGCCTGCCGCGAGCGGCAGAGGACGTTTTTTGAATGAAAAGTCTCTTTTGATGCCGCTGGCCGGGCGCTGGCCAGCCGTCCTGCCGCGGGGAACGAGGAGGCGGCTGTGCCGGAGGAGGAGGGAGTTTGGTTTCCACCTTGGGCAGCGCTGCGGCGGAGAGCTGCCGGCCAGCAGCGGGGAGAGGTGCCCGGCAGCCGCGGGCGCACCGAAAGGTAAGGGGCCGCGGGGCAACCACGGGGCTGGGTCCCTGCCGAGGGGCATGGGGAGGGCTGCAGGGTGGGGACGTGCTGCCCCTGTCCCCCTCCCCGCTTCCCGCAGCCGGGTGCCTGCAGCCACAGGGACCCCGCGTGCGCCCGGCAGCACCGCAGCGGTGGCACAGGCATGACCACGGCAGGTCTGACCCCCACCGCRCCGGGTTTCGCACCTCCACACCCCACCGCTGCCGGGCCACGTGGGAGCCCCGCCGGCGGTGCTGAGGGTCCCAGTGAGTCCCTGCCCCGTCCCCACCATCCACAGCCTCACCAGTTCCTCGCCACCCACTCCGGGAGCTGCTCCGGCACCTACGGTGGGGAGTYTCCAGCCGGCATCACCGCGGTGCTGGGGGTTTCAGGCAAGGGGGACCCGCCTGGCTGGGGTGCTCCCACTGGAGGGATCCCCTTCCCCGGCTCCCGGGGCRGGGAGGGTCCAGGCCTAATCCCGGCTCCCAGGCTGGCAGGATGCGATGGCCCATATCAGGGCGAGGAACCCAAAAGTGCTGGATCTGAGCCCAAAGCCGAGGCTGCAGCTCCTCTGGAAGCAGCGCAGTCCCTCCTGGGGCTGGTTGTCCCCTGCCATCAGCCTGGCGCAGGGACATTGTGTGTGACCAGCACAGGGTTGCTGTGCCCAGGGTGGCCCTGGCCCTGCCCTGGGACCCACCGGCCATGGGGACAGGGTGACACGGCGGGGCATCCCCAGGTGGCTCATAGCCACGGGGGGACACGGTGGCACGGGGAGGTGACACGGCGGTTACACGCGGGCRTCACGAGAGGGGCCGCAGGAGCAGGGGGGGGGGACAGGGGCAGACGGGGTGGCCCCGGGGGGTGCCCCGGGGGGACCCTGAGGTGTCCCCGGGTGGCCCAGCGCTGCCCCGGCTGATGGGCTGCGGCCGGTGCCCGGTGCGGTGCTGTGCCGGTGCCCGCGGTGCTGTGCCGGTGCCGCGGTGCTGCCACCGCGCCGGGTGATGCCGGTGCCGGGTGATGCCGGTGATCGCTCCCGCAGTGCGGGGCTGGGGCCGGTGCCAGGTGCCGCCGGTGCCGGGCGGGTCCCCGCGGGCTGCGGGCGGTGCCGGTGCCGGCGCCGGTGCCGGGGGTGGTGGCGGCGGTGCCGCCGGTGCCGGTGCCGGTGCCGGGCGGGGC
>JASVER010000165.1:189493-210191 GCA_030449065.1 Oceanodroma leucorhoa
GGGCCGTACCGTACCGAACCGGGCCATACCGGGCCGGACCGTACCGGGCCGTATCGTACCGAACCGGGCCGTACCGTACCGAACTGGGCCGTACCGGGCCGGGCCGGGCCGAGCCATACTAGGCCGTACCGGGCTGTACCGTACCGAACCGTACCGAACCGGGCCGTGCCGAGCCATACCAGGCCGTACCGGGATGTACCATACCGAACCGGGCCGTACTGGGCCGTACCGGGCCATACCGAACCGGGCCGTGCCGAGCCATACCGGGCCGTACCGGGCCGTGCCGAGCCATACCAGGCCGTACCGGGTTGTACCGTACCGAACTGGGCCGTGCTGAGCCATACCGGGCCGTGCCGGGCCGCACCGAACCGGGCCGTGCCGAGCCATACCGGGCCGTACCGTACCGAACCGGGCCATACCGGGCCGTACCGTACCGAACCGGGCCGAGCAGCGGGGTGACGGGCATCCCTCCCCAGGTCATCCCCGGGCACGAGGCCCGGTTGGTGGAAGCGCTGTGCTGGGCGGCGGGAGACCGGCTCTTCGGGGCCGGCCTGGGCGGGGGCATCACCGAGTACGACCTGGCCCGGCTGTGCGCCGCCCGCCCCGTCGATGGCTGCGGGGGGCCCATCTGGAGCATGGCGGCCAACGGCAGCGGCACCCAGCTGGCGGTGAGTGCGGCGGGACCGGCACCCCGGGACCGGGGGGGKGTCTCCCACCCCTGAGTGGGGCAGCGGTGGAGAGAGAGGGTCCCCCCGTGCCGCTGGGGCTGACCCCCGCCCTCCTGCAGATCGGCTGCGAGGACGGCTCGGTTAAACTCTTCCAAGTCGTGCCGGGGGGGATCCAGTTCGAGCGGAACCTGGACAGGCGGAAAGGTGAGCGCGGGAGGGCTCGGCGCTGCGGCGGCATCGTCCCGCTGTCCCTCCTGTCCGTCCCGGCTGCCCCGGTGCCGGTGACCGAGGGGCTGCGAGTCCACGGGGTGACGTCTGGAGCTTCCTTCCCCGCAGGCCGCATCCTGTGCCTCTCCTGGCACCCCTCGGGCGCTCACATAGCGGCCGGCTCCGTCGATGCCCTCCGCGTCTTCGACGTCTGCTCAGGTAACTCCAGCCCCGGGAGGTGAGCCTGGCCTGTCCCCTGTCCCCTTCCCCGGGACCGTCAGCACCGGCCCACCCCGGGCTTTGGGGGGGTTCCCCTTGCCACCCCCAACCATCCTTCCCTCATCTCAGGCCAAACCGTCCAGAGGATCATGGTGAACTACCACGTGCAGAAGGTGAAGCGCGAGTGCGTCGTGTGGAGCGTCGCCTTCCTCTCCAGCGGCACCGTCGTCACCTCGGATTCCTTCGGGAGGGTGCAGTTCTGGGACTGGGAGCGAGGGACGCTGCTGGAGTCCCACACTGTCAGCACCTCGGCTGTCCTCTCGCTGGCCGTGTCGGAGGTAGGCGAGTCCCCCCGGGTAGCCGGGGCCCGTCTGGGCTCCTGGGTGCTGGAGGTGCTCAGGCAGGAGCTGCCTGGATCGGTGCTCTTGGGATGGCCGGAGCAGGGCTGGGAGCGAGGCCGCGTCCCTGCCTGCCTCCTGGCGCTGCCCTCTCGTTCTTCCCGGCCTGCGCCCGCAAACCCCGTCCCCATTTCTCTCGCCAGAAGGAGGACAGCATCATCGTGGGCACCTCGACCGGGGCCACCTACCAGTTTCAGCTGCTGCCGGTGAAGATGGGCAGCCTGGAGAAGCGCTGGGTGCGGACGAAGCCCTTCCAGCATCACACCCACGACGTGCGAGCTGTGGCGCACAGCTCGACGGCTCTCATCTCCGGGGGTAGGACTGGGTGCCTTCACGCGGAGGGCGTGCGTCTCTCCCCCTGGTACCGGTTCGGCTGATCTCTGCTTGGCTTCCAGGCCTGGACGCCCAGCTGGTGATCCGCCCGCTGATGGAGAAGATGCAGAAGAAGGGCTACGACGCGGCGCTCCGCAAATTCACCTTCCCCCACGTGAGTGCCGCGCTGAGCGGGGTCTCGCGCCTGGCGAGGCAGGCCGGCAGGGCTGGCTCTTCCCGCGGGAGAAGGCTGGCCCTCCCTGCCCCGCTGGGGTAGAAGTTGGCAAGCTCGTCTTGCTGGTCCGGCTGGGTCTCCATCTCTGGGCTCCCATCCCACGGGACCCAGTCCTTCCTCTCCTTYGCCCTGGAGCCTCCGGCACCCCCAGGGCATTTCGGCTTTGGCCCGGCCCTTTCTGCCAGGCTGCGGGTTCATGTCAGTCTGCCCGTTTCTGCACGCAGCGACGCCTCGTCTCCTGCGCCAGGAAAGCCCGGCTGCTCCTCTTCCAGTTCTCCCAGCACCTGGAGCTCTGGAGACTTGGCTCCACCAACGAGACCGGTGAGTCGCAAGGCCCAGCTCTCCGGCGCAAGCCCCGTGGCAGAGCCCGCGTTCCCTGYGGGATTTTGGGCATGAACTGTCCTGCCGCTTGGGCAGCGGAGGGGTGGTTTAGCCCGGGCCCCTTCCTCCCCACAGCTCTGCGCTGGTGTGACGGCCGCGGGCAGGGCTGCGTTTCCCGGCGCGGTGTGTGCCTGGGCGCGGGCTGCGCAGCCGGTGCGGGGCCGCGCTCGTGCCTCCAGTGGAGCTGGGCCAGGCCCCGGGGAGCTCAGCCTCGGGGGAGGTTGGGGAAGGGTCTGGGCTCTCCCTCGGGCGCTGCTCCCCCGGGGTCCCCAGCTGCTCGCCAGGACCCGTGCGGTTTCCCCGCCGTCACTGATGCGCCGCGTGGTTCCTTGTCGTCCCAGGAAAGGATGGCGAGGTCCTTCCCTTGTGCCGCATGCCTGAGCACCTCGTGCAGCTCAAGAGCAAGGTAGGGCTGAGCCGGGGCCGCGGACGGGGCCTGCCCCGCCGCAGGAGGGGGCTTGGCAGCCTCCGCTCTGACGGCTGAGGGGGGATCGCGGGCCCCGCTCAGCCCCTCCGCCTTTCCAGGGTCCGGAGCACATCTACTGCAGCTGCGTCTCACCCTGCGGCAGCTGGGTCTCCTACTCCACGGCCTCCCGCTTCCACCTCTACCGAGTGCAATACAAGGGTGATGGTGTCAGTATCAAGAAGGTGAGGAGGGTGACAGGCCACCCCGCTGCCGGGGAGGGTGGCGGGTGGCTTTGGGGTCCCGGGGGGCTGGCACGGCCGACGTTGCTCACAGGGAGCGAGGGCGGCAGAGGTAGGTGGCTGCTAGCACTGCTTTCTCCCCCCTTCAAGGTCCCCAAAGTGCCCAAGCTGCTGCTCCCGGCCTACCAGCTCCAGTTCTCCTCCGACTCCGGCAGCCTCTTCGTCGCCTCCGCTCGAGGCTCCGTCCACGTCCTCCAGCTGCTGGAGCCGGGGGGCTGCAAACACCTGCACACATTTCGGCCGCCCTCAGGTTCGGGCTGGGGGGGTGCTGGGGGGGCTCCGAGTCCCGTCCCCGCTGCGGTGCAGAGGGGTGTGCAGGGCCGAGCATGTCCCCCGTTTCCTGCCCTGGGGTGTGGGGGGTCCTTCCCCCCCCGGCAGCCTCTGCCCTGTGTTAGTGCTGCCCTCGTGGCCTGACGCGGGCAGGGGAGCGGGGCGCCCAGATGGGCAGGGGGATGCGGATCTGGACATCTCCTGGGGTTGGGTCTGGGGCTCCTCGTGCCTCGCAAGCCCGAGCACCCATTACAGCCGGCGAGGGTCTTTCCGCAGGGTCCCCYGAGGCCGTTTACCTGCTGGCGTCGAGCGCAGACGGGCACTGGCTGGCCGCAGTCGGCGGGGACTGGGCGATCCACGTCTACAACCTGAAATGCTTCAAGGTASGGGTGGAAGCTGGAGAGCACTGCGGGAATGACCCCCGCTGCCCTCCTGCCTTGGGGGGGCCGGGCGAGGGTGGGCTCAGCGCGTGGGACCCCTCCCTGGAAGCCGTCGCTGCGTCCCCRGCGCAGGGCTGGGGGGTGGGGGTGAGGGAAGGGGGGGTTGGAGGTGGTCCCGGTTGCTCCCATCGGCGTGCTCTTCTCCTGCCTTGCAGCATCACTGCGCGGTGCCCATGTACGGCTGCGCGGTGACAGCCCTCGCCATCCACCCCGTCACCAACAACCTCGTTATCGCCTACTCGGACCAGCAGGTAGGAGTTCTCCTGCCTACAGCCCTCGTGGCCCTGGGCCCCTTCCCCATGGCCTCTCTCCCTGGCCTCGGGGCTTTCTGGCTGCACCGCTCCGCAGGAGAGCCGCGGCTCCGGGCAGGCGCAGGGACCCGGCTGGCCTTTGCTGCCTGCCGTCCCTGGCAGGAGCCTGTCCCCACGCGGCGCTCGTGGCCTGGCTGGAGCGGGGGCTGCCCGTGCGCCGGTTTGGGGGTGATGCCGGGGAGGACCGGACCTTGCGAGCCACCCCGTCTCCCTTCTCCAGCTGTTCGAATTCAGCATCCCCGAGAAGCAGTACACGGCCTGGAGCCGCATGGTGCAGAACTGCGGGCTGCACAAGGTCTGGCTGGAGAGGGACTCGCCCATCACCCACATCACCTTCAACCCCAAGAACCCCTCGCACATCCTGCTCCACGACACCTACATGTTCTGTGTCCTCGACAAGTCCCTGGTGAGCCCGCGAGCCCGGTGGGGAGGGCTGSGTTTGTGCCCAGGGCATCTCTCCTGCCCGGCCTGGCTGTCCCCGTCCCCGCTGGGAGCGGAGGGAGGAGGCGGAGGTGGTCCGGGCGGCGCTGACGGGTGCCGTGCGCTCTCCTCGCAGCCCTTGCCGGACAACAGTGCCCTCCTGATGAACCAGAGCACCCTGAAGCAGCTCCCGGAGACCGCCAGGCAGCGGCAGCTCCACGCCTTCAAGATCTGCAAGAAGTTCCAGGTGGGTGACGGAGCTGCTGGGCGCGTGCCGTGTCGAGGAGGGGGGGCCGGGGGAGTGCCCTGCGCCCGTGGTCCCTGTGGCCTCACCTGCTCTTGTGCCCAGTCGCTCCCGGTGCCGTACCRGCGCCGGGTGCCCAAGCGGCAGAGCAGAGCTCGGTCTCGGTCCCCRTCACGGCACAGCCGCTTGCTGCGATCTCGTGGGCTCCGGTGGCCCAGCAGCTCCTGCAGCGCAGACCCCAAGCAATGCCCCTGGTTACGGCCGAGCCGGAGCCGGCTGTGGGGCAGCTGTGTGCGGCCGAGCCCGGCGAGCCGAGGCAGAGCGGGGCCGGCACCGCGCTCTCATCTCCTGCCCCCTCCCTGCCCCGCAGCCCCTGCTCTTCGCGGATCTGCTGGACGAGAACTGCCTCGTGATGGTGGAGCGGCCCATCATGGACATCAAGACCCAGCTGCCGCCGCCCATCCAACAGAAGAAATTTGGCACCTGAGAGCAGAAGAAGCTGCTCCAGCCGCAGAAACTGTGTGTGTTGCTTTCCTAGGGTGCTGTAGGAATAAACCCCGCTGTTCTGTACGGCTGCGGGCTCGCGGCTTGTCCTTGCCCTGCGGGGCTCCCTGGGGTCAGAGCAGCGGGTCAGGCTGGCGCTGGCCTGAGCAGGAGGATGTTGCCGCCTCGTAGGGCTCCCCTGCCCGTGCCGGTTCTGCTCCCGGGGCTGCGGGGACAAGGCGGCACCCCGGATCTCCTGCCCTCTTGCTGGCTGCTCTGCTGGGCAGCGTCGGGTCCCRGTGTTGGCTTCTCTCTCACCGTGCCGGCCAGCAGCCGGGTGAATCGATGAGCTTTGGGACGCTGCCTGGGGCGGGGGACTTCCATCCCCCAGTGAGCTGGGCTCTGGACAGACAGACGGACGGGG
This sequence comes from Oceanodroma leucorhoa, assembly GCA_030449065.1. Taxonomy (NCBI): domain Eukaryota; kingdom Metazoa; phylum Chordata; class Aves; order Procellariiformes; genus Oceanodroma; species Oceanodroma leucorhoa. Next base: position 195,211 of record JASVER010000165.1, read on the forward strand.
ATGCAGCACCCCGTATGCAGCACCCCCAGCTGCGTGAGCAGCCTCCGGCCCTGCTCTGTGCCTCAGGAGAGGTGCCGGCTCACTGACCCGGAGCTCGCAGCTGCSTGTTGGTGGGATTGGGGTGTTACCGAGCGGGACGGTTAGTCCTGAAGCCTGGCAGTGCCAGGACGGCACCGCCATACCTGGAGGGAGCAGGGTTTGGGGGCTCCCCATGCTTTCCTTTCCCCTTGCACCCCCAAAGGCCACCTCCYCATCCCCGAGGAGGGGGCTCTGAGGAGGGAAAATTCCGGCTCTAGGAACGGCTGCCGGCTCGGTCCCCTAGAAATAAGATAAGCGAGCAAGCGGGGAGCGCAGCTTTGCTAAGCGGGGCTTTAGGCAGAGCCCGGGAAATGGAGAGCGGGGCGGGAAATAAAGCGCGGGGCGGGAAATAAGGCGCGGGGCGGGAAATGGAGCGCGGGGCGGGGCTTCACCGCCCCTCCCTGCGGAGCGACCAATCCGGCGATGCGCCGCCGCTGCTGCGATTGGTCGCTCCGCAGGGAGGGGAGGGGCGTCCCAACCCCGCCTCTCCCGCAGCGCAGAGCCTACCGCAGCGCGCCATGCGGGCGGGGGCGTGGCCGCGGCGCCACGCCCCCCTCCCTCCAGACCCCGCCCCTTCTCCCGGTGCGCGGCGGCGGCGGCGGCAGCGGCATGGCCGTGTGGACCCGCGCTTGCAAAGCGGGGCTGTTGGAGCTGCTGCTACGGGAACGTTGGGTGCGGGTAGCGGCGGAGCTGAGCGGTGAAGCCCTGAGCCTGACGGCGGAACCGGGAGGCGGCGAAGCGGCGGTGCTTAACGGCGTGGTTAACGGCAACGCGGAGGCGGCGCCCGGTTGCGTACGGAGGGTGCGGGTGGTGAAGGCGGAGGCGGGAGGGCTCGGTATCAGCATCAAAGGAGGTCGGGAGAATCGTATGCCGGTGCTCATCTCACGTATCTTCCCGGGACTGGCGGCGGAACGGAGCGGGGCGCTCCGTCTGGGCGACGCCATCCTCGCCGTTAACGGCGTCGATCTCCGGGATGCCACCCACGATCAAGCCGTCCAGGCGCTGAAGCGAGCCGGGAGGGAGGTCATCCTCGAAGGTACCGGCTAACCCCCTTCCCACCGGCCCCGGTACCGGGCCCCGGTGCTCCCTCCCTCCTCTCCCGGTTGCCCTTCCTGCCCCGTTACCGGCTCTCCCGACACCCCCCTGCCGCTGTCACCAGGCTCCCGGACCCCCCCTTGGGACCCTTTTACCGTTGTGGGACCCCACCCCACCCCGCTCACGGTGCATGTGTGTGTCCCCCCCCTCCAAAACCCCCAACCCCGGTGCTGGGTCCTGGCGTGCCCCCGCTTGGGATGGGGACAGGGACAGGGCTGTCCCCTCCCTGGCCGGGGTGCTCTGCTGGCGGTGGGACGGGGACCCCTCCTAGCTGGGGTCAAGGACAGGCCATCTCTGCTAACCGTGCCCCCCTGGGASAGCGCTGGGGTCCCCCGGCTGCGGCGTCCCCCCCCGGACACGGTGTCCCCCGTGACAGAGCCCCGGGGGTGGCTGCTTGTGCCCCCTGAGTCCCCAGGGAGGGCCCCAGGGGATGGGTTTGGGGTCTGCCCGTGTCCCCTTGGGCTCCGTGCCCGCAGCGCAGCCGGCTCGGGGCTGGCCCGGTGGAGCCACCGGCTCCTGCCCGACCTGTTCCCGGCAGCCCGACAAGCTCGGGCAGGACCCGCCTGGCCCGGCGGCACGGGGCTCATGCCGTAGGGTGCCGCGCCCTGGGCAGCGGGGACGACACGAGCCCCCCCGTGCCGTGGGTCAGGGTGGCCCATGCAGGTCCGTAGTGCCACACACACCGTCCTGGCACCCCGGTGAGGCCGTCTGTCCGCCGGTGCCTGGGGCTGCTCCGTGGATGCGGTGCCCAGCGGGCGCTGGGTTTGGTCGCCTGTGCCGGGCTGGGCTGGGCTGACGCCGGTGGCGGGCGCACCCGCTCGCCCGCCCGCTCTCGGCACGCTGCGCCGGCACGAGGGGCTCCCTGGCACGGCCGCACCGGGCATGGGGGGCTCTGCGTGGCTCGGTCGCGGCTGGGGGCTGCGGGGGCCGAGGCAGAGCCGCGGCGTTGSGCTTGGTTCTTAAACACCCGGCAGGTCGGCGTCGCCATCGGAGGCAGCGAGAGTCCCCGTGGCTCCCCCGTGCCGGATTTTCCGTCTCCCCGCTGCGTCCTTCCCCGGCTCCCGTCTCACGCCACCCGGCCGTTTGATCCTCTCCCGCAGGAGCTCCGGCCCCGCGGCCTGTTTGTSCCTCGCTTCCGCCACGGGCAGGGGCACCGCGGCAGCCACCCCTTCCCTTCCCTTCCCGCCGGGGCCGGCATCGGGGTGCTCCTCACTGCCGGAGGGCCGCGGGGCTACCTGTCCGACGGTTGTGGCCGCCCCACGTCCCGGGGAGACCGGCCGGTGGCTGCTGGCCCTGGGGAAGATTTCTGCTGCCCCRGCCCGTCCATCCTCGCTAGCCCCTGAGGTGCGACCGCCCTGGCAGGCAGGCTCGCAGGCAGGTGCCGGCGCTTCGCCGGGGCCGGTGRTGGAGTGCGGGAGCACCAGCCCTTCGCCGGCACCCCGGTGGGACTGGTGGCCCCAGCCCTGGGTGCTGGGTTTGGCCACAGGGACACGTGCCGGGCGCCTTCCTCCCGGGGTGCCTGCGGGCGCACGGCACGCTCCGGCACGCTGGGGGARGGGAGCCCTTCCGCCTCTCTGGGGGAGCTGTGGGCAGAGCTGCCGGCCGGCGGGCAGGCCTGGCCGCCGGCACAGGGGAAGGCTGGTTGCAAGAGCCGACCCACGTGCAAACGTGGTCTTTGCGGTGTTTCCCCTCCGGGTGCCGGGGGCAGGAGGGGGCTCCGGCTCCGAGGACAGACCGATGCCGTCCGGGCAGCGCGCGGGGGCTCGGCTTCGGCGAGGCCGGTGCTAACCYGGCGTTGCCGTGCAGCCGGAGCAGMCGCCTTCCTGCGGCAGGTCAGGCGAGGGGTGCAGGCGGCGGCCGGGTTTCCTTTGCGGTGAGCGCGTAGGCGGGGTGGCAGCGGCTGTGCCGGGGCAGCTGCGTGCCGGCTGCCGGCTCACCAGAAGCACAAGAGGTGGTTGTAGGTGCCACCGCCCCGGTGTCAGTTTTGTGCYCTCCGGCACGGGGGCCTCCGTGCTCCTGCATGTGCCAAAGCTGCGTCCCCAAAAAAGCCGGGAGCCGGCTCTGCTGCCGTCCCCGCCGGYAGACACGGTCCCGCGCATCTGCTCGGTGCCGGGGCACGCTTCCCACGGTGGCCGAGCTGGCGCAGCCTGGCAGCATCTGCCTGCTGGACCCAGCCRCCGCCGCGAGCCGTCAGCGTGGCCGCGGCCCCGCCGAGCCCACGCTTCTCCGGCAGCGCCCCGGCACGGTGCTCAGGCTCCCGCACCGCCGGCTGCCCGGCTCGGCCTCTCGCCCTCCCGGCTCCGGGAGCTCTCGGCAAATCTGACCTTCGGGGAGGTGGTGGCCGTGCCCCGGCGGAGGTCGGCACCGCGGGCTGGAGCCCTGCCAGGGGCTGGCTGGAGGGCGCCGGGCTCCCGGCCGGTGCCGGAGGCAGGTGCCCACATCTGGCAAACAGCTGCCGAGCGACCCCGCAGCGGGAGCTGCCGCCCCGGCCGCTGCCCCGCGGCACTGCCCTGCTTGGCCCGGCAGCAGGATTAGGGGTGCGTGGGGACGGCGGTAATCCCGGGATCAGCGCGGCGGGAGGCTAATATTAACTCGTTGGCCGCCTGCAGCAAGGACAAGCGCCTCGTGGCAGCACGTCCCTGCCGCGCTGCTCGGCTCAGCAAATCCGTCGGGTGGGTGGGGGCCGGCCTGCCCGCTCCCCATCCCTGCCGGCAGCTCCCTGCCCGCGCTGCAGGCAGGCGGCAGCCCCCGCCGCGGGGGGATTCTGCGGCAGGCGCCTGCCCACGGGTCCGGGGGGGTCCGGCAGCGGCACGACCGGCCGAGAGCGGGACCTGGGCCCCGCTGCCGCCATCGTTCCCGCTCCGGCGAAGTGGGCCAGCTGGTCTGGCTGCAGCGCGGCGTTGTGCCGGACGCTCTCACCGAGCGGCGGGGAGCTTCGCTCCACGGCAGATTACAGCTTATTTGCTTTTTTTGCTGTTCGGTTTTAACTCCCCGCTGCCCCGGGGTGTGTGGACGTTGCTGTTCCTTCGAGGGTGGGCTGCCGCGGCGGGCGGGGGTCCAGCGCCGGCTGCAGGCGCCGCGTCGGCGCTCGCTCGCAGCTTTCCTGCCTGGCCGTCCCGCGCGGCCTCATCCCCGCTCTGGCAGGCGCCTCGGCTGACGCTCCCTGACATCTTGAAGGCGTTGGCTTTCCCCGAGCGCGGCTGCTGGTGCAGCCGCGGGCACCGGTGAGCGCTCGGTGGCACCGTGGGTTGGATGAGCCGGGCTCCCCGGCTCCGGCTCACCCCATCCGGAGCTGGGATGGGCTCCGGGGTGCTGGCGCCTCGCCGGGGCTCTGCTTTGGCTGGGCTGGGTGGTGCTCGGGGAGGGATGGTCCAGGGGGAATAGGAGCCGGTGCCTCCTTCCTTCCTGCCTGGCCTGGAGAGGAGCGTGGAGCCGGGATGTCCTGGCTGCAAGCCCTCCTCCTCCTCCTCGTCCTGCTGGGAGCGGGAGGCAGGCCGTCGGCAGGGGCGAGCGGCGGCGTGGGGTCAGCTCGCCGTCGGCGCCCGCGGCGCTGGAAACTTGGCCGGTGCCATCCTCGCAGCGCCGCGGCCGGGGCGCGTCAGGATGGGCTGCAGCCTGACCTCCTGCCCGGCCCCATTGTGCTGCGCCGCCTTCCCTTTCCTTCGCCCGCGCCGGCARCGGGGATGAGCCGCCGGCGCCTGTCCCCCGCTTGGAGCATCTCCGTCTTGGGGCAGGGTGGGACCCTCCGGGCCRTACCCCCGTCCCCAAGGCAGGTGGGGGCCGGGGGGGGCAGGGTGACCCCTTTCCCGCTGCCTGTCCCCTGCCTGCTGCCCGTGGCACAAGGCTGCGGGGGGGTGAGTTCATCTCCCTGGGGCCTGGGCTGTGCTGGTGCCACTGGGGGGGGTCCCGCAGCCCCCCAGGGCTGRCCAAGACCCTACGCGTGCCAGGGGGGACAAGACCCCCCCCATGGTTAGAGCATCCCTGGGGTGCAGGGCTGTAGCGCAGGGGTGCAGGACCCCTGCCCGGCTCTAATGTGCCCCCCCTGCTTCCCCYCCCCAGTGAAGTTCATGCGGGAGGTGACCCCCTACATCAAGAAGCCCTCGCTGGTGTCGGACCTGCCGTGGGAGGGGGCCGCCCCGCAGTCGCCCAGCTTGAGCGGCAGCGAGGACTCGGGCTCCCCCCAGCACCAGGGCCCCCGCGACCGCAAGGTGATCCCCCTGAAGATGTGCTTCGCCGCCAGGAACCTCAGCATGCCCGACCTGGAGAACAGGTGAGGGCRGGGGCTGCCCGTGCCCCCCCCAGCCCGGTGCTTGCCGGTGTGCGGGACCCCACTCCCCACAGACCCCCCGGGACRGGGCTGGGGGCTGCCCCTCGCCGCGGCCGTGACCTCCCGCTTCCCCGCTGAGCCGTGAAGGGAAAGTCCGGGGGGTTTGGCCGGGGYCAGGGCAGTGCCGTGGCCCCCCCGGGACGGCTGGCAGCCTCCCCTGCCCACGGAAAGGGGGGGCCCTGAAAATCCCCCCAGCTTTGCCTGCCGGCAGGGCTGGTGCTGGACCGCACTGGCGGCTCCCTGGCACAGCCGGAGCCCCAAACCAGTGCGGCCAGTTTGCCGGGCTGGGCACTGGCAGGGGCACGCTCAGCCGGGCGCCGCAGCTCCCGTCCCACCCAGCGCCGCGTCCCCTCGCAGGCTGATCGAGCTGCACTCGCCGGACAGCAGGAACACCCTGATCCTGCGCTGCAAGGACACGGCGACGGCGCACTCCTGGTTCACGGCCCTGCACGCCAACATCGCCGCCCTGCTCCCCCAGGTCCTGGCCGAGCTCAACGCCATGCTGGGCACCGGCGGCGCTGCGGCCGGCGGCAGGGAGGTGAAGCACATCGCCTGGCTGGCCGAGCAGGTAACGACGGCAGCGCTTCCCGTGCCCTCAGCCCCCTCCTCTCCCGCTGGGATTTCCCAGCTGGATTCGCTTATCGCCCCTCGCTCTTCCGGGAATTCACCGCCCGAGAGCCGCAGCCTGCCCGGGCACCGCGGTGAGCTCGGCCCCGGCAGCGGCGTTCCCCGGGGGCTGCTCCCGGCTCGGCTTTCCGGGCCAGCTGCCCTTGGCAGCGCCTTGCACGGCTTTTCATGGAGACTGCTGAGAGCCCGGCGATGCGGAGCCGATGGCTTGCAGTCAGCCCGGACACGGGTGCGGGGAGCGGGGTGCCTGGGCAGCGGTGGGTGCCTGCCACCCCCGGTGCCCCTCACCGTCTCTTCCAGGCGCGCCTGGACGGAGGGCGGCAGCAGTGGCGGCCAGTCCTCATGGCGGTGACGGAGAAGGACCTGCTGCTGTACGACGGCATGCCCTGGACCAGGGACGCCTGGGCCTCCCCCTGCCACAGCTACCCGCTGGTGGCTACCAGGTGGGCTGGGGGGGGGGGGCTGGATCCGTCCGCCTGCGTGCTCCGGGGACCGGCTCCCCTCGGCCGCATCCAGCTCCTCCGCTCACGTCTTGGCTCTGCCTCCCGCCGGAGCAGGGAGGGAGACCCCGAAACGCCGACGGGCGTGGGGCGGCACGGTGCTGACGCTGCCATCGCACCCCTGACCCCCTCCTCCGCCTGTGTCCCCCCCCCCCCAGGCTGGTCCACTCGGGCTCGGGCCGCCGCTCGCCCGCCCTGGGCTCGGAGCTCACCTTCGCCACCCGGACGGGCTCTCGCCAGGGCGTGGAGATGCACGTCTTCCGCGTGGAGACCCACCGGGACCTCTCCTCCTGGACGCGCGTCCTGGTGCAGGGCTGCCACGCCGCCGCCGAGCTGATCAAGGAGGTGTCCGTGGGTGAGTGCTGGGGTGGGGGGGGGACACCCTCGGGGCTCCCCCTGCTTCCCTCCTGGGAGTCTGGGGTGCCGGCAAGGCGAGGGCGCAGCGGGACCCGGGCGGCCCGGCGGGGACCTCGGCTGCGGGGGGGTCTCGCAGGCAGCAGAGCGGGCGGCGGGGGCTGAGCCCTGCCTGCGCCCGCAGGCTGCACGCTGGGCGGGCAGGAGGTGCAGCTCTCCATCCACTACGAGGGCGGCTTCACCATCTGCCGGGAAGAGCCGGGCGGCAGCGTCCTCTTCCGCTACCCCTACGAGAGGCTGAAGATGTCGGCAGATGACGGCATCAGGACCCTCTACCTGGACTTCGGGGGCCCCGAGGGGGAGCTGGTGAGGAGGGGGCAGCCGGGCTCATCCCTTGATTTGGGGGGGTCTTCCTCCAGGGGTGGCTCCTGCTTCCCCCCATCCCTGCAGCGTCACGGCTGCCTGGACCCGCTGGGTACCGCTGCTTGGGAGCCCCCAGCCCCAGCTGCGAGCCCCCCGGTGCCCCCCGCGGGGTTTGGCGTGTCGGTGAGGGGGGGCTGACGCTGCTCTCCATCTCCCCCCACCCCAGGCRCTGGACCTGCACTCCTGCCCCAAGCCCATCGTCTTCGTCCTGCACACCTTCCTCTCGGCCAAAGTCACCCGCATGGGGCTGCTGGCATAGGCGGCCCCGGCCCCCGCCCGCCTCCCCCCATCACAAACCAGCCGGGGAAAGSGGAGGGACCCCCCCCCAGCCCCTCCTGCCCCACCAGTGCCTTGCCGGGGCCGGGACTCGCCGCCCCGAGAGCCGCCGCGGCTGTGGCAGGACGGCTGCCCTGGGAGGGGGCGAACCTCTCCTGCTCCACACCAGCGGTCCCAGCCCCCCCCGTGCCGGGGGGGGGCCGGGGCACAGACACCAGCTTTAATCCCCCTGGGCCTGAAGCCATCGCTGATCTCACCGCCTGTGCCTTGGAGCGGGGCGAGCCCAGCCCYGACGCCTGGGGGACCCCCGGTGCTCCCCCCACCCGCGTTTGGGGGAGCCAGCGCCCGCCCTGCCTCAGGGCTCACCCCTGGGGGGGGTCACATTGTCCCTGCATGGGACGGGGCGTGGGCCACGAGGTCCCCATTGCTGCAGCACGGGGTCCCCTTGCCCCGCTCAGGGTGGGGGACGCGCACGTGTCTTACTTGGGGCACTCGCGGGTACAAAAGGGGCTGCCCCGCGCCTCGGGGTGCTGGTCCCTGTGGCACGCCCTGGGGTGCAGGCAGGGGCTCAGCCCCCCCCCCGCTGCTGCCCGCAGGGCTGGGGCAGGATGCGGCAGCGAGCCCCCGAAATCCGGGAAATCGTGTCTCCGCCGCCCCGGGCAGAGGGGCTGGGGCTGCCGGGGGAGCCCCCGGGCTGCTGCCCCCCGAGCTGCGCCACCCCCACGGCCCCCYGGCCGCTGCACCCTGGGCCCCCGGCCTGGGGGTCCCTGCGCGGGTCCGGCCCCGCGCTGCCGGGGGGTCGGGCCCCTGCGGGTTTGGGGCAGGACGTGTAGATTGATGCACTTTTGCTTTTTGTACTTCCCCTCCCTCCCAGGGGGGCAGCTCCCGCGCCCCGGGGTGCCGGGGGGAGCCCCAGGCACGGCGGGAGCGGGGACCCCCCCTCTCCAGGGCCTCCCTCCCGGCTGAGGCCCCGTGACCCCCCCAGCCAAACTCCTCTGCACATTTTTCTGCTTCCCGTGGGGCTGCACTGGCCGGCTGCCGGGGGGTCCCGGGGGGTGCGGGGGGTGCCGGATCCCCGGCCCGGGATGGTGGCTCACACACAAGCACTACAGGTCCCCCTGCCCGGCCCCGGGYGCCGCACGCCCCTTCTATTTTTGTATTCTTTGTAAATCGCTATTTATATCAGATATTGCCTTTTCTGGGGTCTCCGAGTCTCACTCTGGGGGTGCCGGGGTCTGTGGGTGTCACGGGGGGGGGTGTCGCAGGGTGGGTGGGTGTGTGTCTGCCTCGGGGGGGGCACAATTGATTCCCAGTGCAGCACATGTGGGGGGTGAGCAGTGCTGGGCTGCCCAGTACAAGAGCCCGCCATGGGGGTGCGTGTGGGGGTGCAGGGGGTGCACGTGGCTGTGTGGTGCCATACAAACGGGCACGGGTTTGTAGGTGTGTGCACACGTGCACACACAGACACGGGTGTTTGGGGGGGGGGTGTACGTGGGTGTACGCACACGGGTGTTTGGGGGGGGGTGTACGTGGGTGTATGCACACGGGTGTTTGGGGGGGTGTGCACACGCATGTGTGGGTGCTCGCGGGTGTATGTGCGTGTGCCCACGTGTGCGGTGTGTCCGCAGGTGCACACGCGTGTGCCCGGGTGTGCCCACGCGTGCTCCCGGCTGTATGTGGGTGCACCCGCGGGGCGTGGCGCGGGGGTGAGAGGGGCGTGGCGCGAAGCTGAGGGGGGCGTGGCGCATCGAGGCCCCGCCCCGCAGTGCAGGTGCCGGCGGGTCCGGCAGGGGGCGCTGGCGCGCACAGCCGCAGTCGCGGGCGGTCCCGCGGGCCCCGCCGCCGCCGCCGCCGCCGCCGCCGCCGCCGCCGGGCCGGGCCGCGCCAGGAGCGGCGACACCGGGCGATGAGATGACAACGCCCACCCTGCAGGTACGGCGGGCGGGGCGGGCCGGGGGCAATGCCGGAGCCGGGCCTCGGCCTGCGCCTACCCCGGCCCGGGGCCCTGGCGGGGCCTCCTCCCGCCCCGCTGTGAGGCCGCGCCGGGAAGGCCTCACCCGGCCCCGGCCCCGGTGCGGTGCCGGCCGGGGGAGGCCTCACCCTGCCCCGGTGCGGTGCCGGCCGGGGGAGGCCTCACCCTGCCGCGGTGCGGTGCCGGCCGCGGGGAGGCCTCACCCGGCCCCGGTGCGGTGGCGGCCGGGGAAAGGCCTCACCCGGCCCCGGTGCGGTGGCGGCCGGGGAAAGGCCTCACCCGGCCCCGTGCCCCTGAGGAGGGCCTCGTCCCGCCGGGAAGGGGCCCCGCTGGCTGCCCCGGTGTGGGCAGGCCCGGCCCGGTCCCCTCGGGGGTGGGGAGGGGTCTCATCCTGCTCCGGCCCCGGTGCCGCTCCCCTGCTCACGGTGCTGTGCCCTCCCCCGCCAGAAAGCCATCGACCTGGTCACCAAAGCCACCGAGGAGGACAAGGCCAAGAACTACGAGGAGGCGCTGCGGCTGTACCAGCACGCCGTGGAGTACTTCCTGCACGCCATCAAATGTGAGAGGGGGCCGGTGCCCCCCGGCTGCGGCCCGGGGGGGTCCGGAGGGGGCTGCGGGGCTGCTGGCTGTGGCGCGGGGGCCACGGGTGATGCTTTGGGGGGGTCTCTGCAGATGAGGCTCCCAGCGACAAGGCGAAGGAGAGCATCCGAGCCAAGTGCGCGCAGTACCTGGACCGGGCGGAGAAGCTGAAGGAATACCTGCGCAGCAAGGACAAGCAGGGCAAGAAACCGGTCAAAGAATCCCAGAATGACAACAAAGGGTGCGTGGGGCTGCCAGGGCCCCCCAGCCCCACGGCAGAGCTGGTAGGACCCTGCTGCCGTGCCAGGGCTGGTCCCTCTCCTGACCCATGTCCCTTCTCCCCAGGAGCGACAGTGACAGCGAGGGCGAGAACCCCGAGAAGAAGAAGCTGCAGGAACAGCTGATGGGTGAGGGGCCGCAGCGGGCACGGTTGTGTTGGTTGTCTGCGGGGTCGGCGGAGGGAGTCCCACATGGCCGTTGCGAGGGAGGGGGACAGGCTGTGGGACTGAGGCCTAGGGGAGCCCCCAAACCGTGCTCTGTGCCGAGGGGCAGGGGTTCGCGTGGGTGGGGGGGTCGGTGGGGCGCAGGTGTGGGGAGGGACGGGGGCTCTGGCTCTCCCAGCTCTCGGCAGATGTCGGGAGCGCGCTGCCAGACTCCGCAAAGCCACCCCCTCGCAGGTGCCATCATGATGGAGAAGCCCAACGTGCGGTGGAGTGACGTGGCCGGCCTGGAGGGAGCCAAGGAAGCCCTGAAGGAAGCCGTGATCCTGCCCATCAAGTTCCCGCACTTGTTCACCGGTGAGGGTCACGGCAGCGCCACGGCTGCCGCTCGCCCACGGAGAAAGTGCCGTTGGGGCGGCAGCTGGGGCGAGAGCCTGCAGGGAGGTGACCCTGAGCAGCGGGGACGCGTGTCCCTGCGGGCCCTGGCGGATCTGGCCTGTGTGGGGAGGGGGGAGCCGTGACGCTGGCTTCTGTCGCAGGGAAGCGCACGCCCTGGCGAGGGATCCTGCTTTTCGGGCCCCCCGGCACCGGCAAGTCCTACTTGGCCAAGGCCGTGGCCACCGAGGCCAACAACTCCACCTTCTTCTCCGTGTCCTCCTCGGACCTGATGTCGAAGTGGCTGGGAGAGAGCGAGAAGTAAGCTGGCAGCAGGGATGCGCGGCTGCTGCAGGCTGGCTCCCGGCCTCCCTGCCGGCTGCGCTGGCAGTGCCGGAGCTCTGGCCGGGGCAGGGGAGCCATCAGCGAACCCCGTTAACGCAGATAACTGGTCCCGGGGGAGAGCATGGGCCCTCCTGAGGCTCCGCAGCCCGGGGATGGCCCTTCTCCCGGCACGGCGCTCGCCTSCTCGCTGCCAGCGCGGGGTTGCTGGGGCTGTCACGGGCTCTGGGTGGTGTCGGTGCTGTGGAGGGTCCCTGAGCGGGGACCCCGTCCCCTGCCTTTGTGCCCAGGCTGGTGAAGAACCTCTTTGAGCTGGCGAGGCAGCACAAGCCCTCCATCATCTTCATCGACGAGGTGGACTCGCTGTGCGGCTCCCGCAACGAGAACGAGAGCGAGGCGGCCCGGCGCATCAAGACGGAGTTCCTGGTGCAGATGCAGGGTGCGCGGGGCTTCCCCGGCGGGACGAGCCGGCGCGGGGAGGGGGGGGCCGGGGAGAGGGGGGGAGCAGGACGGGCTGGGGAGGTGTGGGAGAAGCTGCCGACCGCCTGCATCCCGCTGTTCTTGGGGATTGCTGCGAGCTGTCTGCCTCCTGTGTCCCCGGGCAGGTGTGGGGAACAGCAGCGATGGGATCCTGGTGCTGGGTGCCACCAACATCCCCTGGGTGCTGGACTCRGCCATCAGGAGAAGGTGAGCAGGACACGACCCCCCCCTACCCCGCTCCCGGCCCCGTGGGGCCGTGCCCCGGCAGGGTTTGGCTCCCCCCCCGACCGGCCTGCGCTGCCCGTAGGTTCGAGAAGCGGATCTACATCCCGCTGCCGGAGGAGGCGGCCCGGGCCCAGATGTTCAGGCTGCACCTGGGCAACACGCCGCACTGCCTGACGGACGCCAACGTCCAGGAGCTGGCCCGCAAGACCGACGGCTACTCGGGGGCTGACATCAGCATCATCGTGCGGGACGCCCTGATGCAGCCCGTCCGCAAGGTGCAGTCGGCCACGCACTTCAAAAAGGTGAGCGGGGGCTGCTCCCGGCCCGGGGGGGGTCTGTCCCCGGGGAGGGCGGGGGTCCACGGCCGGCGCTGGTGCTGCAGCCCCCGTCCCGCCCGCGAGCGCCGTGCCGCCCGGCTCTGCCGCAGGTCCGCGGCCCCTCCCGCACCACCCCCGGCGCCTTTGTGGATGACCTCCTGACGCCGTGCTCGCCCGGTGACCCCGGTGCCACCGAGATGACCTGGATGGAGGTGCCCAGCGACAAGCTGATGGAGCCCATCGTCTGCATGGTGAGCGCAGCCGGCGCCCGTCCCGCTGGGTGGAGGCTGGCCCCGGCACAGCAATGCTGCGGCCCCGGCACAGCCGGTTCCCTGTCCCTCCTCCAGCGCAGCCGCCTACCTCCAGGCCAGGGGGTGGATACGGCTCGCTGAGGGGTGTTGGGGGGGGTCCTCCTGCTTGCCGGAGCCCCCCGGGCCGGGCTGGGTGCTGGGGAAGGGCCTGGGCTCCTCCGGGCAGCTCCCACCCAGAGAGCCAGCGCCGTGGCAAAGGYGCCAGCCCCCCTGGGGTGCAGCACCCAGCCCGCGGCAGCGCCCCAGAACCCCGCGGGGCTGCCTGCACCAGCTGGCGCTGCCGTGGAGGCTGGGGGGGGGGTCCCCACCCCGTGGCACCCCCGCCCAGCGCCCGCTCTCAGCTGCCCGCCCGACCCCTGTGTTGCAGTCGGACATGCTGCGCTCGCTGGCCACCACCCGCCCCACCGTCAACGCCGACGATCTCCTCAAGGTGAAGAAATTCACGGAGGATTTTGGACAAGAAGGTTAAGGGTGGGGGGGTGGGGTGGATGGGGGTGCAGGGGTGGGGCGGCAGGGCCCCCGCTGCGCCCTCCCCCGCCACGCCGGCCGTGCCAAACAGGTTCATCTTCCGCTCACTACTCGCCCCATCGCACTGCAGCACCCGGCGCGGCGCGGGGAGCACGGCCTGGGGGGGCTGACACTACTGGGGGGGCCCAAGTATGGCCTGGGTGGCTGGGTGCTCCCCCCGGCCGTGCCCCACTCCTCTTCCTGCTCTTTTTTATTTTTTAAATTAATGCTGCTTTGGGTTCTGTCTTGTTTATATGAAAATAAAAACAATCCAAAAGCTTCAACTGGTGCCCAGCCCCTCCCTGAGGCTCTAACCGCACTGGGGGGGGGCCCAGCCCGACCCCCCCAACCCCTGGTAATGCACTGCCTCAGGGCCGAGGCCCTGGGAGCTGCTGCCTGTCCCCAAGTGGGGTGCAGGGCTCCCCAACTGCAGCCACCCAACAGGGGCTTACCCCTGTGGCAGGGAGGCGTGGGGCTGCTCAAGGCTTTGCCCCCCCCAGAGCAGCCCCCCCAACCTGGGAACGAGCCCTGAGGGCTCCTGCCACCCCGTGACCCCCAGCCAGCACCCCATGTCCCCCCCCACAGTCTCCTGGCCAGGCCCAGCTCCGGGCCCTGGGTCCCGGCTGCTGCCTTCCGCTGCTGCCAACGCCACGACCCTGCGCCCCAAACGAGCCCCGGAGAGGGGGATCCCCCCCTACCCCCGGCAGCGGGTCCCGTTCCTAGACCCACAGAATAATTTCAGGTGCAAGGGGCAGCGAGGGCCGGGCTCCTCCTGGCTACACCCCCCCGGGCAGGAAGGGCCAGGAGCCGCGCTGAGTCCTCACAGCGTGTATTTGGCTGCGCTAAAGCTGCGCGGGAGCCCCCGGGGCCGTGGCTCCGCGCCGCTGTGTTTGCCAGAGTAAGGAGGGGGGCCCCGGGCACACCCCCGGGGGCTTCGCCACGGCTCTGCTCCGGAGRGACGAGGCAGCGGCCGGCCGGGGCGGCGGGCGTCAGTCCAGGAGCTCCATCCAGCCGACGTTGGTGAAGGTGCGGGTGTCCATGCGGTCGATGTAGAGGATCCCGTCCAGGTGGTCCATCTCGTGCTGGACGATGCGGGCGGCCCAGCCCGTCGCCTCCCAGCTCACCGGCTCCCCGCGCTCGTCCACGCCTGCTGCCCGGGAGAGCGGCGGTCGGGGGGCTGGGTGGCAAGGGGCGGGTTCGGTGTCCCACCCGGGGCTGGGAGGGGCAGAAGGCCCGGGGGAGCGGGCAGGACGGGGCTGGGAGGGGCAGAACCCCCCCCGGAGGGGGGGCGGGCAGGGGCCGGTGGGGTCCGTACCGGAGACGTGGACGGCCCAGTGTCGCGGGACGTAGGCGGAGAAGCCCTTGAGGCTGGCGCAGCCCTCGGGGGCGGTGACGAGGCGGGCGTCGAGGACGCGGAGCGCGGGGTTGACGAGCAGGCGGAGCGGGAAGGGCTCGATGCGGTGGGCGCGGCGCAGCTCCGGCGGGTACCGGCGGCAGCGGGCGGGCGGCAGCTCGGCGGCGAAGACACGCAGCGGTACCCCCAGCTGCGGGGCGCTCAGCCCCAGGCACGGCCCGCTCCGCAGCCCGGCCGCCAGCGCCGCCGCCAGCTTCCGCAGCTCGGGGCCTCCCAGCCGTTCCGGGGCCACGGCGGCGGCGGCGGCTCGCAGTACCGGGGTGCCCACCTGGCAGGGGGCGGCGAAGGGAGGGGCGGGCGGGCCCAGCACCCTCCGCCGTAGCGCCTTCCAGTACGAGC
>JASVER010000165.1:211866-235386 GCA_030449065.1 Oceanodroma leucorhoa
AGTGGTGGGCTGGGCAGTGCTGGGTTAGCGCTTGGACTCGATGATCTTAAAGGTCTTTTCCACCCTCAGTGATTCTATGACTCTACCCTACGAACACTCGGGGCAGGGCGAGCCCCTCCCCACGTTCTCCCGGGACAAGGCACAGCTCCGTCCCCCACACCTCACCTCGCCCAGCGCGTCCTCCAGGCAGGCGGTGACGTCCTGGGCCAGGGCGACGGGGCAGCAGAGCCGCAGGTCGTTGAAGGCGACGAGGAGGCCGTTGAGGAAGCAGGCGAGGGGCGGGAAGTCCAGCAGCACCATGGGCGGCTGCAGCGTCCCCGGCTGGGCCGCGGGCACCGGCACCCCCGCGCTCCCCCCCAGGACGGCCGGGGCGGAGATCAGCGTGTAGGAATTCATCTCCTCCCGAAACTTCTCCACCGCCTCCTCCACCGCCTTTTTGAAAGCGGCGGCGGCCACGCGCTGGAAGAGGGGGGCCAGCTGCCCGCGGAAATCGGCCCCCACCCTGCTGAAGGAGAGGCCGAAGTACATGCACTGCCCCAGCAGCGAGTCCAGGCGGCCGCCCACCCCGCGCCGGAGATCGCGCTCCAGCGTCCGCAGGAACTCGGAGACCTTCTGCAGCACCCAGCTGTGGAAGATGGCCCCCTCGTTGAGGGCCTGCCCCTCGGGGGGCAGGAGCGGCTCCTCGTCAGAGAAGATGGCGCGATACTGGGTGACGATGTCGAAGAGGTGGACGCGGCAGGCCTCGATGGTCTTGGTGATGTGGAAGTAGGGGTCGTCGTCGGGGACGGAGGCCTGGATGGAGCGCAGCCAGGCGTCCCGCGCCTGCAGGAACTTGATGCGCAGCTCGGCCTCCGTGAAGACGTCCATGCGCCGCAGGTAGCCGATGACCCGCAGGCAGGCCGGCAGCTGGATGTTGGTGCGGAGCTGCTGGATGAGCTGRTTCAGCATCAGCTGGGCGGACTGGCGCACCTCGTCCACGATGCCCTGGGGCGGGAGAGAGGCCTCAGCGGCGGGGGCCGGGCGCGGGGCGGCCGCGGGGCAGAGCGGGGCTTACCTGGATCACGGGGATGCTGCTGTGCTTCCTCTCCAGCCGGCGCACGTAGGCGGCGAGCTCCAGCGCCTCCTCGTAGTAGCCGTTGCGGACGCAGGTGTCCATGAGCTGCGGGATCTCCAGGATCTCCAGGATCTCCGTGTGCCGGTTCAGCGTCAGGCTGTTCATGCGCCGGCTGCAGGCGATCTCCTCGGCATCGCRCATGAAGTTCCTGCGGGACCGGGATGGCATCAGCACGAGGGTCCCCCCCCAACAGCGGGTGGACCCTGGGACCCTCCCACCCACACTGGCCTCTCCCCAGCATCGCCCGGGGCCCCCTCCCAGCCCTGCCACTACCCCCCGGCCCAGCCGGCCCCGATCCTTGCTGGGCCCAGCACCAGGCCCCCCCTCGCCCCCCCAGCCCAGCCCTCCCCGGGCTGCTCCTGTCCCCTCAGACCCCACCCCAGCCGCCCCCCGCCCCCAGTCCTCTCTGCTCCCCCCCAGCCCCCCCACTTCCACCCGTGCCTTCCCCGCCCACGCCAACCCCGCTCCCACCCGAGCCCTCAGCGGGGCCCGCCCCGCCTGCCCCCGCCGCCCCGGGTGCCCCCGCACCGGCAGGCGTCCTGGAGGGCGGGCAGGCGGCCCAGCAGGCTGCCGAGGCGGCTCTCGATGCCGCCGAAGCCGCGGCCGGCGCGGCCGGTGCACTCGGCGGAGCGGATAAAGGCCCGGTAGTGCTCGAAGGCCAAGCGCCGCGTCTCCGCCCCCACCCGCGCCCGCTCCGCCGCCAGCCGCGCCGGCTCCCGGCCCAGCTCCGCCAGCCCCAGCGCCGCCAGCTCGGCCACGTAAGCGGAGAGCTCGGGGCCGCCGGGCCCCGCCGCCGCCGGGCCGCGCAGCCAGGCCAGCAGCCGGGCCTCCTCCGCCGCCGCCGCCGCCGCCATCGCGCCGCTCTCGGGGGGCCGCCGCGGCACTTCCGGTCCGCCGGGTCCGGTTCCGCCAATTCGGGTTCCGCCAATTCCGGTTCCGCGGCACACGTGGGGCGATGCGGCCGCTGACGGAGGCGGAGACGCGGGCGGTGTTCGAGAAGCTGGGGAGATAGTGAGGGGCCGGGGAGCGGGGGGCCGGGCAGGGGGCTGCGGAGGGGCCGGGGAGCGGGGGGGGCCGGGCCCGGAGGAGCCGTGGCAGGGGGGGGCCCGGGGCCCGGGGCCCGGGGCCCGGGGCCCGGCTCACGGCGTCTGTCCCCGCAGCATCGGTGAGAACATCCAGCTGCTGGTGGACCGGCCCGATGGCACCTACTGCTTCCGCCTGCACCGCGACCGCGTCTATTACCTGAGGTGAGGCCGGGCGGGGCGTGCGGGGGGCTCCGGTACCAGCCCGCGGGGGGGCTGCTGCCCCCGGGCCCTGCCCCGGGGGTCGCTCCGGCCCTGCCCCGGGGGCCGCCCCGGCCCTGCCCCGGGGCCGCTCCAGCCCTGCCCCGCCGCTCCCCACAGCGAGAAGCTGCTGAAGGTGGCCGCCAGCATCCCCCGGGACAACCTGGTGTCGTTGGG
The DNA here is from genome assembly GCA_030449065.1 of Oceanodroma leucorhoa. Lineage (NCBI taxonomy): Eukaryota > Metazoa > Chordata > Aves > Procellariiformes > Oceanodroma > Oceanodroma leucorhoa. The sequence continues at coordinate 214,441 of JASVER010000165.1, forward strand.
CACCTGCTTCGGGAAGTTCACCAAGACGCAGAAGTTCCGGCTCAGCGTCACGGCTCTGGATTTCCTCGCACCCTACGCCAAGGTGGGACGCGGTCCCCCCCCAGCCCCACGCCGGGCCCCCCAGCCCCTCACCTCTGGGCCTCTCTTGCAGTACAAGGTGTGGGTGAAGCCCGGCTCGGAGCAGTCCTTCCTCTACGGCAACCACGTCCTGAAGTCGGGCCTGGGGCGCATCACGGAGAGCACGGCGCAGTACCAGGGCGTGGTGGTGTACTCCATGGCCGACGTCCCGCTGGTGAGTGGCCGGCGTGGCCCCTGCGTTTTCCGGGGCTGGGGCACGGGGAAAACTCTCTCTCACCTTCCCTTCATCCCCCCSCAGGGCTTTGGAGTGGCCGCCAAGTCCACCCAGGAGTGCCGGAAGGTGGACCCCATGGCCATCGTGGTGTTCCACCAGGCCGACGTCGGGGAGTACGTGCGGAGCGAGGACACGCTGACCTAAGGGACCTTGAGTGGTTTTGGGCACGAACGGACCTTGTCCTGCACCGTCAGTGCGGCAGCAGCGGCGCACGGAGCCGCGGGGAGCCCACCCCGAGCGGGGCGGGGGGGCTGGGAGCCGCCAGCACGCAGCTCCGCACCCCCGCGGGGGCTGCTGCCAACGCGAGGGGGAGCTCCCCCCTCCCCAGACCTGCCCCTGCTGTCACATAAAGCCTGTTCCTTCTCCCAGAGCGCCTGTTGTCCAGTGCAGAGCCTCGGGCGGGGGGGTCAGCCCTCGCCCCTRCTGCGGGTCTCTGCCTGCCTGGGGCAGCACGATGCAGCCGGGTGCCACTCCCGAGAGGAGAAGCGCTGCATTCGGTTCGGCAGACGGGGCCGGGGGGAGGCTCGCAGCCCGGGGCTGAGCTGTCGGAGGCTGGCAGCTGAGCTTCAGGGAGGGAGGGACGGGGCAGGCAGCTGCCTGCGAGGCAGGACTTGCTTCGCCCGGGCTTGCAGGGGRTGGACGACAGGCAGCAGGTTGCGATTGCTCCCCAGAGTGCGTGCCAGGGGTTCCTTTATTGGGTTTCTGGTAGAAAAAAACGCRTTGGGACATACTAATGATGGGCAGGGATGTAAGAAACTGACCCAGCAGACAAAGCTCAGACGATTGTGTCACGCTTTTCTTCTGTCGGGGTGATTTCAGCCGAGTCAGGGCTAGAGCCGGAGGCAGGAGCAGGGGGAACTCTCCTTCCTCCTCCCCCAGGCAGGATCCGGCCTTCCCTCCTGCTCTGTGAAGGGCAGAGGGCGGCTCGGTTAGCGAGCGCTGCGGGCAGCGGTCCTGCCCGCGGTTCTGGGCRCTGCTAGCACTTCTGCCTGCTGGAGGTTTGCACGTTGAAGAGGCGCTTCAAGAAGTAGAGCTGCAGGACCCCGGAGAGGACAATGACGCAGCTCTGAGCCATCGACCACCAGTTGACGTAGTCGTAGTTGGACTCCAGGAGGAAGGAGTCGGCYCCTTTCCGCATCCGGGCGAAGTTGTAGAACCGCCACATGTGGAAGATCTGGAGCTGCAGCTTCTGGATGCTGACCTGCGGGAGAGGCGGGTGCTCGCAGCAGGGCTGCGGCAGAGCCCGGGGCTGGCAGAGCCGCTCCGAGAGCTGCCGCTGGGCTCAGCGTTAAATTAAGCTGCAGCTCAGCCAACGGCAGACGCCGTTCTCGGTTCCTTTGGGAGGCTGTGCCCGTCCCTGGTCGGAGCACCCTGTGGTCACCTTGACACTCACCCCAATTGCCTCCAGGGTGTCGTTCAGCTCTTTCCTCTCTTCCGGCTGCTTGTTTTCCATGTCRAAGCCTTCATAGTAGACACCGAAGTTGAGATACACCTGCATGAAGCCAAAGTGGTTTTGCTGGTTGTCCAGGCACAGCTGGTAGAAACCTGCGGGGAGAAGTGGGGATGGTTGTTCCCSGGGTAGAAGAGCCGCTGCCAGGCAGACCCGTCCCCAGCGCTTGACCCTCATCCTCCCCRTTGGGGACAGGCAGATCAGCACTCCGGGAAGCCCTCGCCAGGCTCGGAGCTGCTGGCCAGGAGCTGGCACCAGCCTCCTGTCTGCCTGCAGGAGGGGGGCTGGGCCCGGGGCGGCAGGGACCTGTCTCCTTGGTGAGGAAGTTGATCTGGCCTCGCACGTGCTGGGAAGCGCCGATCTGGAAGCCGTTGGGATCGCTCGCTGTGGCCAGGATGTTCCTGCTGTTGGCGATCCCGGTCGCCCGCTGGACCTGGAGGCAGGAAACACCCGAGGGGCGTTCGTGGGCCTGACTCTGCACCCAGGAAACAGACGGGAGCCCGCAGGAGCCCTCRTGCGCAGGGCAGGGACCCAGCGGGGACCTGCCTCTACTGAGGGTTGGTCTGGGGTCCGTGGGGAGCTGCCCCCTGCGTTACTGCGAGCTGAGGCCAGGAACAGCCTCCAGCGAGCTGCCAGCTACGTGTAAAAGAARAAAACCCGCAACCCCCAGCCCTGGGTAACGAACGCTGCAGTTCCCAGCGCCCGCTCCCGGCGCTGCAGGGGCTCGCACAGGCCCCACGCGCCCACCCTGCTCCCTGCCGCCTGGACCAGCGCTGCCCAGTGCTGCCGGCACTGCCGCCGGAGCGCTGGGAGACGGAGCTCCGCCGAGCTCCGGGCCGTGTTCCCCGGGGCTGCTCTGCCGAGCGTAGAGCCGGGGGAAGCCGCCAGCACTGGGCACAGCCGTGCCCCATCTCTCCTTCAACCGGTCCAGTGTAAACAGGAGATAAAAGGGCTGCAGTTTCCCCTGGGGGAAGGGGACGGGGTGCGGGGACAAGCAGATAGGGAGACCTTCGGCGCACCTTCAGCCACGGCTCAGCCAGCCCGGCGAAGGGCAGAGCTCCCCGCAGTGCCAGGACGCCCTGCAGCTCCCTGCGAGCCAGCTCCGGGTGCTCGGGCACTGTGTCCGGAGCTCTTAGCACCACTTTATGGTTTTAAAACAGGTATTTGAAAAAATAAATAGGACTGATGATGGAAATTCTGTAAAAAAGCACGGTCCCTGAGATTAAGTATCCAAGTGACTGCAACYGTTCCCTGTCTCAGCCAAGGGCCTTTCCCTCGCAAGGCAAACTGGCCTCTGCCCCAGCACGTGGTCTTCATCCCGCGGGGTCTCCTTCCACCCCTGAGCCTGGTCGCAGGACCAAGGCGACGGACGACTGCCCACCGCAGGACCTGCCGCACCCTCGGAKAAGGCAGCCGGCACCGGCCGCAGCACCGCTGCGCCCGCTGTTCCCCGACCCCTGCGGCAGCTGCACCGCGCCGACAGCTTCCCAGGACGCGTCCCGCRGCGCTCACCTCGTAGCTGAAGAAGAAGTTGCCGCTTTGGTGCGCGAACTGCCAGAAGCACTCCACGGCGCCGGCGGGGATGACGATGGCGAAGTCGTAGCGATCCGCCCCGCGGAAGAGGGGCTCCTGGCTGGACCCGCTCAGGGGCTCAGTCCTGGGGCAGCTGGCGGGGCCCGGCAGTGCCAGGAGCACCAGCAGCAGCATCCCGCTTCCCAGGCTCCAGCACTCCCTCCCGCCGGGGCAGGGCGGGAGCGGGGACCCGGGGTGGCAGGGGTAATCATTAACTGCTCCGTAGCGGCACTGGGCAGCGCCGGGGCTGGCGTCAGGAGGAGCGCGGCACAGGCTCGGCTCCTCGAGGCGGTATCGGTGCAGAGCAGGAGCTGGTCCGGCTCGTCCGTGTTGGAGCTCACCCAGCTGAACCCTTCTGCAGAGGCCGAGGCTGCTGCGGAGCAGCACCGTGGTCCCCAGCAGGGCCGTGGTCCCCAGCATCGCCAGCGCCCGTCCCCAGCAGCGCCGTGGTCCCCAGCAGGGCCGCGGTCCCCAGCAGCGCCAGCGCCCGTCCCCAGCCAGCCCCGCTCCCCTCGCTGACCGACGCTCTGCCGCTCTGTGTCTTCTGAACAAGCAAATTAAGCAGGGAAAGCGTTTTGCTCCAAGAAACATCCCCAGCCCTAAGCCGGCTCTGGCACACCGGCTCGGGCCGCGACACCCTCCCTGCGCAGCCGAGGGCAGGAGCCCGGCAGAGGAGGGAAGGAGAACGGGCTCGGCCCCACGCAGCCCAAACACGTCTCCTTCCAACTGGGCACTGCCTCACACCGGCCGCCACTGCTCCAGTTCGCAGCTCACATCGAGCCCCCCCCCGCCGCAGACCGGGGCTCTGCAAGCGCAGGGGACTCCCACCTACCCGGGGCTGCTCCCCCCCACCCGGGGCTGCTCCCCCCCAGGGAAACGGCGTTAGGAGCAGCCGGGGAGGGAAAGGGGCAGCCAGAGCCAGGTGAGGAGGGAAGCTCACTCCGGCAGTCCCTGCCGAAGGACGGAGGGGAAGCAGGTGTTCCCAAACAGACTTCTCCCCAGCCCCRGCGCTGCAGGAGCGCAGCCACGAGAGGCTGCTTTTAGAGTGTCCCCTCCCCTTCAACAGAAACCTAGTCCAGAAGCTTCTGCTTCGTGCCTACGGCGATGCGGCAGCACCTCACACCTTCAGGGCGGTGCTGTTCCACCCCAAACAGCTGCCAACAAAGCACCCCCCGGCGCGGGAGGGGAAGGGGGAGCCCCGCGTTCCCGGGGTGGTGCGTGCCCCAGGGGGGCAGGGGGGAGGCAGCGCCCCAAGCTGCCGCATTTCCACCAGCGAGGTACAAAATCACGCTTATTACAACTCGATATCCAACAAGAAAGGAACTTTATTTTAGAGAAGACCGCTCGGACATGGACTCCAGCTTTGGCACCTGAAGGCAGGAAACACGCAGCGCCCTCGGAGCTCACACGCTTGCGGGGATTGCACACAGGAGGAGGGTGTTACCAGAAGGAGAAGTGCCAGTAAGACATGACCAAAATCAGTAGGCACTGGAACTTTTAAACATAGGAACAACCAACATTTAAGTACTGAAACAAAAAAAAAAATCTTTTTAAAGCCTCAAAGCTGGGAGAAATTCCCACTGGCAGACTAGCCGTGTACAAAGCAGAAAAGAAATGTGGGGGRAAAAAAAAAAAAAAAATCAAAGCAGATCACCTTGCCTAGATCTTTTCTCCCCAGAAGCTCTGAGACTGTGTGCTGCCTCTCCCCCACAGGGGACTGAGTACAAAATGGATGAAACAAGCGATTCACAGTTTAGACAATTAAAACACATAAAAATAGCCACTGACRGGATTATCCTGACATTTGACAACATCTGAGCAGAGAAAACTGCCATTTCAGCAGCCCATCAGGCTGGGATTCATGCTACAAAGGTGTCAGGTGGAAAAGGAAGTCCCAATCCAGGCCATTTCCGAGCGTGTGCAATCGGGCCGCGCAGCTTCTGCCAACTGCAGAAGACCTAAACCTTGCAGCTACAACTCGAGACACAAGGCTCCTCGGTTCTTGTCAGACTCAGTGGTTTCCGTCTGCTGCCGCAGTCTCAGGTGCCAGGAGCCRGAGGGGCTCACCACGCCGGCCCCAACACGCATCGGGGACGAGCGCAGCAGCCTCCCTGCTACTGTTGCTCCGGTCCGTCTTTCAAAGAAACTTTTCTTTAGGAAGGTTTTTGCACTGAAGGTCTCGTGGCTCCCACCTTTAGAGGATTCCCAGCTTTTTCATGGTTCGCCAGCGATCCTTGATCATCACTGCCGTGCGGTTCTGGAAGGGGTATTTCTGGCAAATGGCCTTCCATCTCCCTTCTCCAAACTTCTTCACACCCTCTTTGATCCACTCGCTCTCCTGTATTGTCCATTTCTACAAAAGAGCAAGCAGGCAGTGCTCTGTGAGTACAGAGCGCCGTTCAGGGAGGAGCTGCATTTGGCAGAGAACCGCTGCATCTCCTTCCTAGCACGTTAGCTTCCCCCTATCATCTGGGCTGGTAACATGGAGGAAGGGCAGAGATAGATGTCCTGTCAATAGCCCACCCAAYGCTCGATAATCGCTTCACTGGAGATGTGCTCTCTAAGCTCCAGCACAAGCTCAGGAGTAGTTCTGCTTCCCAAAGCACAATACTGATCACGTAAAAGAGGAATTACCTTTGATGCAACAGCAAGCATCRGAGATAGAGTGAGCACTGCCTACGCCCTGGCCTAACAGCATACAAGTAGAGGGTTTAAAAAAAAAAAAAGAATCTGCAAGTTCAGGTCTGCAGGTGCCCTGAATTTTTGTATTGGAGCCAAAACACAAAATAATTGAAGCAAGCAGTTACTGGGAACAAAGYGCTACGCGGTGCACAGCAGCACAAGAGCCAGCAGCGATCTTCCTGCAAGYAAGGGTGAGAGAGTTCCTAGTAGCCCCAAACTTGGGACCTCTTCCCAGGTAAGAGCTGCCGTACGCGCRTCCCTCACCCGAACAAGACGCCGAACCTCTCCAGCGCGTGGGGGACTCGGCAAACCTAGCTCCGAGCCCCGCGCGTCAGGGAGAAGGGACGTCACGCACAYGGCCAGTGCCGGGCGCGTGGGAGGCGCGCGGCTTTAGCCAACTACCAAACTGGGCTGCTTCAACAGGGAAACTCCGGCCAGCTCTGTGAATGCCAAGACCTGCACAACTCGGATCAAACCTGGATACTGCAAGCACCGGCCTCAGAAGCATCGCTTCCCAACCCAGCCTCCGGCGCATCGTTTAGCGCRCAGCAGCGGCGCTGAGGAGGTGGTCTGAGCAGCAATCCTCACCAMCGCATCGCAAAGTGTCCAAAATTTGCTCTTCTACACAGACACGTCCTGATTTCAGGCCTTATTGAAAGGACTTGAGGGCTCCACATTACCTGTTTCTTGGAACCGAAGACTGTAGCGTTGTGGCTGTTTGTCCCAAACGACGCTGAAAAGCAAGGCGAGAGGATTACATTTCACCGTAACTCSGGAGGTACAGACCTCCTCCAGAGACTGCCTCGGGCTTAACTGCTGAACTACAGTCAGCCTACAATGAGAGCATCCTGTGACAGACAATAAGATCAAATTCCTTTATCCCTCCCTTTTCTGCAGCTATAGCATCCGCAGCCTTTCCGTTTCAAGCCCCAGTTGCTTTATGTGAAAGCTTTCCAATAAGATCTGTTTTGTTTTAAACTAGCCACTCCATCAAGAACGGGGGCATCCATCCAGGATGTGGCTACGCTGTATGTTGAGGCTGGATTTAGACGGCCATTGTCTGCTCCTTTTCACCAGCTCAGCTGCGTATCTAGCTGCAAAGGGAACTGGACTGGAAAATTGATCCGGCTGAAAAGGTAAACTTAACCTTTATTTCACGGCACTAAAGTGGGAACGGGGAAAGGGCTGTATTTCCAGTATTTACATCCTGTAAGCTGAGCGTGATTAGCCTGACACTGGAACAGGAGTTTTTGGCATGCATTTCAGGTCMGAGGTACGAAGAACAAATATCTCGGAGTTGGACAGCTATCTATTTTCTTGGGCTTTTAGGATTTCTGGTTTCAAAATCCAGTCCCACAGAAGGCAGCAAGACACCCACGAGTGAGCCCCAAAGCCAGGATTATCATCAATTAACACCTGCAACCGGGGCTCTGTTCTTACCCGCATCTGAGAAGAGCTCATCCTCCTCACTCCAACTGTCTTTTTCTTCTTCGCCATATGAGCTGTTCCACCTTCCTTGGAAGGACCTGAAAGCAGGCAAGCATTCACTTTGGCTACTGGCCAGGGAGGATGTTTTAGGGGGAGAAGGTGCAGGGACAGCTGGAACACAGCAGGCAAGCCTGCGATGAGCGCACAGTGCGGAGAAATGCTCCCATAAAGCAGTATATAAACACACCGCCCCCTCCGCCACCCCCTCCGAGGGGGGAGAATCCTCAGGGGTCCCTCTCTGAAGGCACGGCGTGCGATACGTACTCAAATACACGTGGAGTATTGTATTCGCAAAAACAAGCGACTGGGTATGAACTACGCAGTTAAGCACTCACAGCAAACAGACACACGCAGCTGGACTTCCCAGCCCTTCGCGTACGGCACAGACTTGCCAACAGCTCAGGCCAGAAGCCTTCAGTCTTCCCAAGGAACATTTAATTCTTACTGTTTCACTACTAACACTACGGAGGTCAACCGAGCTACAGAGGCCTCTCCATGGGATCAAGTGCCTCAACGCTGTCACCTGCGTCCAATCCTCAGGCACAAACTTGTGAGATGAAATTAAAGGTCTGTTAAAGAAACAGACTTCAAAAGGTTCACCCCTGGCTGTCACATCCAATATAACGGAAGCCATTTATGATTACAGGAAAGTAACCGTTCTCTATTCTTGCTTGAAGTTGCACTGTTGAGCGCCTCTTTCTTGCACATAAAGATTTGAGAACCAGCTACCGGCTGGATCGGATTTCCAGACAGATGTCATTGGCACCACTGCTACCAAGAGTCCTGACACTTGGAGGCTTCAAGACAAGACATCCACACAAGCRGCACAGACAATAAATCCCTTTCCAGGTGAACTAGAAACCAACTTGCACAATGGCAGGGCTGAAACTCGAGAACTGCTCAAGCCAGCGGCAGCAGCCCCGCTCCGGGCTCCTCCCTGATCCGGCACCTCCCGGCACAGGAGGGGAAGGCATCACGCCCAAATCGCTGCGTCCGGCCCCTTCCCACTGCAGCCAGACGCAGCACTGCTCTGGAGTTCACAAARCATCCTCCTATCCCCACAACGTTCCCCAGCACCCTCAAAATAAACTCCAGCCATACCCTAGGGACAGCAACGTCAGCTGCAACGTACTACTGGAGAAAAGCAGAAGAGATCAAGTGTCACCGCTCACAAGCCCTTGAAAAAGCAGGAAATAATAAGTAAAATTCCCGGATGACTGAAGGAAGTGGACAACACGGGGGGGTGGAAATCCCTTCTCAGCGTCATCTCTGACAATTAGTTTAACCCTGAGCAAGACACACCAGCAAGGCGTCCGAGAGACTTCACCACGGCTCGCCTCRATGCCAGCTACGCTGCAGCACATCTCTACTTGCAGCCCCTCTCCTCTGCTCCAGAGAAAGACAATCCAGCTCCAGAGCAGCCAAGCTACACAGAGCACCGAGACCTTTACTGCCCACCCTTCAAAACCAAACCTTCGTCTTCTTGACATTTTTAAGCCAGGAACTAAGGGAAATTGTGTTCTAGTTATGTTTTAAAACCCATCGAGCTCTCCTCAATCCTCCCAGTTTCACTCCTGGGGATCCAAAACATCACTATTGCTGGCTGCTACGCAACTTCACCAGGCAAAAGAAGAGCAACTCGGACGTTTAAGCAGGAAGCTTTGGCACACCCTTGTTACAGCCTTCGGGAGACACTCATGAGACTCTTAGCTTAAAAGTCTCATATCAGTGTTAATTTTAGACTTCTGTTGGTAAGCCTACTTTGCCATTTTCTGTAGGAAATCCTTATAAAAAGGAAAAAAACTAACACCCCCCCTACCTCTTATTGCAGTCATTTCAGCCGCAAGGTAAGTGATAACTCATACTGAAAAAACCAAAAAGCTACAACTAGGAGTTCCTTAAGCAACACAGGTTTCAGGAAAAAAGAGCTTAAGCGAGGTCAGTGTTCTACTTCTCAAGAGGTGGAAAGGAGAGTTTAATCTGCTCCCCAAGWTGCACCTACGAACTCTTTCCAGCTTCAGCATCACTGACCAAAGTGCAGAGAAACACGCGCTACCTGTGACACGCTGGAATCACCTACCAGTACTAACTAGCGTACCTCTGACTCRCTGCCAGTGCAAGCGGGATCATTTTCTCCTCTCCATTAACCAAACAGAACAGTGTAAGGGCAACAGAGCGTTTACTTTGCCCAGTTCCACATAAGCTAACGGGCAAGGATGGTCAATATACTCATCTTGAATTAAAGATAAAAGGTTTTTGTTGTTCACGCTACCAATGTCAGCTGCAAGTCAAAAGACTGGGTGCAGATTAGAATATACCATGAGACGGGCTTCATACTTGGCACTCTTAGTAGATACAGGCTGGTCATGCAATTTCTGAACAGGTCTGGAAGCAGAAGATACAACTGGCTCCTGGGAAGAGTCTGGGCTCTCACTCGACTCGCTGTACTGGCTGTCTTGCTCCATGACCAGTTTGCTTATGGTCAACAAGCGTTTGCCCTTATGGGATATTTCGGGAGGGTCTGAGATCTCAGAATCTTGACTCTTCTCTTCTTTCCGTCTCTTGGTTCTGTGGGATACAGAAGGAGACAGTTGCTTGGGGAAAGAAAAGTCTGTTTCGTCCAGTTTGGTGAAGAGCGCGTCAGAATCCTGGGAGTCCGACAGGATCTTGAAAGCTTCTCTCAGAACAGAAATCCCATACGCGGTTACAGTTCCAGAGGGCTGCCTACAAAATAAACAGAACTGAGCAGGTTGTAAAGGTATCACCAAGGTGGCTCCGCTTCACTGAAATCAGGCTTTTCCCCTACGGTGTGACCCTCAACAATTGACCCTAGGGTGCAAATAAAATCTGCTGAAGAGGGCGTTCCCAACCCTTCGGTCCGCCCTCCTCCTGAACGGCGCGGTGCACCGGGGAAGCAGGTCTCAGGGAACGTGCCCCACGCGCCGCTGGACGCCCTGTTCTACGGACACCAAACGCTGCCCCACGAGAGGAAACCTTCTGGCAGCCGCTGCCCGCCCTCCCTCCCTAGTTTACTGAAGTACTACGTATCTTCAGAAGAAAAACCAAACCACCTTAACGTTTTTACTTTACAGAAGCCTGGCACCGGTAGCCTTTGGGGCTTGCTTGGGCAGACCTGCTCGGGCTGGCACTCGGGGAAGTTAAGAGCTGCCTGGGCAGAGCAGACTACCCCTCGGAAGAGAGCTGCTGCCAAACTTCATCCACAACGCAGGGCCAGATTCCTCTGCCCACCTTTCCGAGTCCCTGAAGGACACTCCTGGAAGTTCTGGAGCTGCTGCTGCTGGTTCTTTAGATATTTCCATAGGCTCTGAAGTATCTTTCAAGATATTAACCGCTGCTGTTACACGCTCAGGAGCTGCTGCTGCGTCAGTAGCTCCTTCCATAGGCTCGGGACCTGCTGCGGAGTCACTAGCTTCTTCCACAGGCTTGGGAGCTGCTGCGGGGTCATCTGCCCTTTCTGCAGGGCTGAGAGCTCCCTCCGGGTCGCCTGCTGTTTCCCCAGGCTCCGGAGCTCCTGCCGGGCCCTTTGCCCTTCTCGCAGGCTCCGGAGCTGCCGCCTGGTCCTTTGGCCTATTTGCAGATTCAGGAGTCACCAGTGAGTATTTCGTTTCTTCGGCACATTCTGAATTCAAAGTCTTTTTCATTATCTTGGACAGAGAAAAAGCACGTTAACCGTTACAAAGGTGATTCCCCGTACTACCATCTGATTTTATCCCCTCCCAAAGGCATTTTAAGCTGCTACTTGCAGTTCAATTGGCACCGTGTACAAAGTTCATGTCTATCAATTAAAACTTGTTACACGGATTGAAAAATGTGTTCAACTACGTAAACCTTTTAGGAATGGACTGAATTTGAAGTATTTTGGATTTAACCCACTGTTAATTAGGTGCCTGAACTAACTCATTACTGGCACAGAAGGCATGGAAAATACAGTGAGGTTACTGTATTTCACTGCCTCGTGGCAAAGCGAGCGTCAGTTCTCCCCAAATCTGCATCTCACGCTGTTTTCCTGCTGCCCCTCGCTGGGGCAGAAGCGCGCGGGATGGGAAGCCGGGTAAGCAGGGCAGACACGTACCGTTAGCAGCAGTGGCTCCGAATCGTCCACGTAGGTCTTCAGGAACTGAAACACGCTCTGCTGGAAGTTCTTGTAAGAGAAGTTTTTGACCATTGGATGAGTGAAATTCTTCTCCCGGATGATAGTCAGCAACTCGTTCCTCTTTTTCTAGAGGAGAGGTAAGAATGCTCTCAACATTCCCATGTTCTGAGCATATTTATACCCATTTACACAAGGGTATAAATGACGACCGCAGGAGCTAGGCTCCGGGCGAGGATCGGGCCCTTCCCATTGGACGTTCTCCGGGCCCAACTAATTTACACGGACACAAGGCTGGGAAAAGGCCGGAGGAACGGGAGAGCCGCCTTGTTTCAACGACTCTGACTTTTTGCTTCCAGTGCCCGCCTACAGAAACAGGAACGGGGACCCTCTCTGCTTTCAGAACCAGCCCTTCTTACGARCTCGCGCTCTGCGTGTGAGCTTGAGTCTGCCTCGAGGCAAAGGAGGAAGGYTGATGCCTGGAAGACCCACGAAGATACGTGAGGGAACATGAGTAGCAGAGGGAGCTCCAAAGCGACGATCTGCTTTAGAAACGTGTAACGCTGAGGGTCCACCTTTCAAGGAGGACTCCTTCCATTTCATCACCCTCACCCTTCCTTCTGGTTGAGGTTTCCCGAGGGGGGACGCTTCTCAGGGAAACCTTTTATGCCCACGATACRGCTCACAAGTGCCCGCCCCGCCAATACCCCGTATCAGACCACCCCCAAATATCCCCGCTCCCCAATACCCCGTAAGACATATCGGACGGTCCTCAAACAGCCACCTTTCATCCCAGCGCAGACTCACCTGGCTTCTGGGGTCCTTCCCCATATGCCTCTTTACAATTTTTGAAGCTTTATCAAACTCTCTTTTTTTGATGCAGACAATAACAGCCTACAGAAGAAAACAAATACCAGTTTCTCTGTTGACATCGAATTGAGCATATTCTCTAGATCAGCTTWGGAAAAGCAGGTGTAATGATCGAGCACGGCACAGGTAACAGCGTAGTACCAACACACACAGAGGAGCAGCTTCTACGTTAACTGATGAAGCAGCGCGTGCACTGAAGATACGCGTTTGCAGCCAAGCCAGTATAACTACGGTATTCCACACGCCAGGCAATTCCCACTGTCATTTAYGCAAGACCTTTCTAAGACAAAAGATGAGCAGAGTATTTACTGAGAAAGAAAAAGGTCTTACAGCTTCCTTCACCATTTTCTGAACCGCTTCCATTGTCTTCTCAGCCACAGAGAACTCTCTCTGAATGAGCTCCAGGACACCGATCGCCGATTCAAGGGGGGTGAGCTCCGASTCCATATCGAAGGTGCAATCTGTAAGAATTCACAGCCGTTGGTCTGCGAGGCGTTCCCAGCAGTGCCTCGCAGAGAGCCAGCTACCCGATTTCCTCAGTGCGACTGCAAATTCCACAGCTACCGAGGATGAAGATGAGAAGGAAGGGCAGGCTGACTGCCAAGCCTCTGAACTGCAAGATCCCCCCCCCCAGGCACGGGAAGCTACAGGAGCACCACCTGACTCCAAATAACTGACCCGGGGGAGCACTCAGAAGCTCCGAGGCTGAGCAGAAGTCTCAAGGCTGGCACGTTGGGATAACAGGAGAGCCCTGGGCTCGAGCGCACTGCTCTTGGCTACGGCTGCGCARCGCAGACACGAACAGCCACGCTCTCCGGCCCCGCACCCTCGGGGAGAGCTGCTACAGCTTAACAGCTCTGGGCTCCGCTCTGTGCGGGAACACAGCTCCTGGGAGCCGCAGGGCCACGGCCGCGGAACAGGGCACCCCCCGGCTGGGGGAGCGGGCTGCAAGCCAACCCCGGGGCTTCCCCAGGGGCCCGCGGGGAGGGCTGGGGACCCACCGAGGTTCTCGCCTTCCTCGATCTGCGACAGGAGTTGCATTATGCGCAGCATCTGKGCCACCACGGGCTCCTTCTCCAGGGGCCGCACGAGCAGCGCTGCGGGACAAGGGGCAGGTTACACCGGTACAGCACGGCCCGGCCTCCCCCCGGCCCCAGCTCCCCTCGCCCCGGGCCTGCCCCTCCCCCTCCAGGGCCCGGCCCGCGCGGCCCACCCTGTATGAGGTCGCGGAGCTCGCGGAAGTCGCGGTTCCGCCCGCAGCGGTAGGCCGCCATGGCCTGCTGGAAGTAGAACTGCAGGACCCAGCCGTTCACCGTCTTCTCGGGGACGCCGCCCCGCGCCGCCATCCCCTCCCGCCGCGCCGCCCGCGGCCGCCGCCCCACCATCCCGCCGGGAACTGACGCCAGGCCCCGCCGGAAGTGACGATCGCGCCCAGCCGTCGCCCCGCCCCCCCCGGCGCCGTAGCCGTATTACGGAACGGGCGCCTGCGGCGACCGGCATGCAYCGCGCCAGCCTCGCCGCGCCTACATCTCCCAGCGTGCACCGCGGCGCCGCCACGCCGGGGCGAGCCAGCGCCCTCTGTCGGGCGGGCGGCCCACTGYGGGCCGCGTCCGTCGGGCCCGGGGCCCACCCGCGGCCCGTGGGCTCCAGGACGGGCTCCTGCCGGCGCCCACGCTGCGGGGGAGGCCCCTCCGGTGCAGGCGTCACCCAGCGGGGCTGGGGAGCCGTGGGGCAGGGCCTGCGGCCAGCCTGCCCGGACCCCCGGGCCCACTGCTGCCCTGGCAGCCTCCCCTCCGCCCAGGCCGGAGGTGAGCGGACGTACGGGGCCGTGCCGTTGTTCCCCGCCCGCCAAAACGTAAAGACGGAGCAAGGGGCAGAAGAACGACGCCTGCCTCGCGCTCTGCCCGCTGCAGGGTTCATGCTCCCCGCGGAAACAGTGTTTTCTGGAGCACTGGTACCTTCCTTCAGCTGGGAAAAGTGGAAGAGAAGGGAAACGGCCACCTGTAAATTACGAGATCCCCCGAGCCGAGCGCTTCACCTCGGGCTTCTGAGGAGGTCCAGAGATGGCTGTTAAACGTGTTCTAGTACCGAAAACGGGGTCGGTGCCCTCTCTGTGAGCACGGGCAGATGCGCAGAGCTGGCGGCTAGAGCAGAGCCGGGCTGTGCTCCAAAGCGCGAGCCGTCCCCGCAGAGCCGGGCTGTGCTCCAAAGCGCGAGCCGTCCCCGCAGATCCGGGCCGCGTTCCGAGGCGCGAGCCGTCCCCGCAGAGCCGGGCTGCTCGGGGCTCACAGCAACGGGAACCGCGACGTGCGCCTGCACGGCCTCGCCCACAGCTGCGTTAGAGCGGGGAGAGGGAGCACCGACACCTAACTCGGGGCAGGATGTTAAGGCTTAAGCACAATCTGCATTTGCAGACGTGATTGAATGCTTCAAGTATTAGGTGGGAGTTGTTATTTTGTACTTCATTTGGGTTTTTTTATTTATGCTCTTTATCCTAGTCTTTTGAACAACCAGGACATTTTTATACACCGTTTACACCCGTTCCTTGTACTCCAGCCATTTGCAAATCCCATTCCCCTAACCTGTAACGACAAAACGGGGTCCCTTCTTCAGCGCCWTTTCCATAGCCACTCGGACTTTGCGGAACGCACCAGAAGCCCTGGCTTCCCAGCGATCCCAGTGAGYGAGGGCCAGGAAGAACTGGTGCCCTGAGGAGGCTGGTTTAGGCGAAGGCCGAGCAGGGCGCTGGCAAGCAGATCCTCCAGATTACGGTGYGGTTCTCTGCCGCTCCAGGATGTCTCTCGCTCGGACGCGGCGTCACTTTGGCCCAGGGAACATCACTGAGACCGTTCTGGACCCTGTCTCACCTGAGGTGGAAAAGCACGTGAACATTCCTCTCGCATTAGGTTATCCAGGATACTCCCTTCCCTCCAGCCCTGGCCAGAGGAGAAGGAAACACACGTGAGAAAAATCCGTGTGTTAAATGGAAAGCAGTAAAACTGGGAGGGACTTTTTATTGGCAAACAAAGGGAGATAAAAATAATCTGTGCAAGAAAGGGTGGGTGTTCAGCTGGGGCAGCGTGACTGCCCCGGGGAGCGCAAGCGCAGAAAGGGCRCCGTGCGAGCAGGATGCGGTACAACCGCGTGTCACACAACCAGCGAGTCACTGCCGTTAAATGTTCGGAAGGATGCAGCGAGAGATACCGACGGCTGTTTCCTGGGCTGAGAGGAGATGACAGAGCGACATGCTTTGATTAAAACACTTTTCTGTATGAAATATTCACAAGCAAAATGGTTTTGCTCTTCTTCTGTCACAAGATGCAAGAAGAGGTGACAGGGCTGGGACTCCTGAACTTCACCATTCTCCCCTCGATTCARGAAGAGGCCGATCGGCCACAGCAAGAGCATGTAAGATGGGTTTTCCTTATGGCCTTCCAAACACTGCCATTCGCTCCTGACTAGGAAGCTCAATGTTTTCTGAAAAGTTCAGTAGCTTCTGCACCTTTCTAAGATACACACCACTCCAACGAGATGCGCCAGCCACTTCGGCAGATCCCATCAGCCAGTACAGGTTTTAGGATTTTGAGCAACTTCATTTATTTCTGCTCAAAGATCAGAAAAGAGACTCYCTGGAGTCCTTTCCCAAGGGAAAAAAAGCAAGCTTGCCCTCTGAGACACCTGGACGAAGCCGTTTGGGGACCACCTGCCTTCTCCAAGCCAGGCTTCGCTCAGGAAAGGCGGCAGAGTTATTGCTCACCAGGTCCACCTCCTCAGCCTCCTGCCCTTGCCCCTCCGGGGCTGCCATCACCTCCTCCTCGTGCCCACCAGCATGTCCCCAATGAAGGTGTCGTCCCTTCAGATCTCCTCRGAGGGCTGCTCAGTAGATGACTTCCCAGCCTGTTAGATGGAACTGCTCCAGGTTAGACGAGACCGATGAGGTCTCTGCAGTTCCAGGGACTGTTTGGACAGCAGCAGCTGAAGGAGCCGTAGCGTGGTCGTGCTGCCAGATGTCAGGGAGTGGTAATCACGGCGGCAGAGCCGCGGGGCAGCTGAGAAGGTGCTAATCTCCCTMCGCGCCGCTGGAGCCAGGAGCGGGCATGTGACAGGGGCCGCAGCCTTGGCATCTCCATCAAGGCTGCCTTCCCGCGGGGTTTCATGGCCTGCCCGGGACAATTGCGTTAACAGCACCCAGCACTGGGAAATGAGCCTGAAATTGCAATTTCCAGAGTAAATACAGAAATACAAACCATTGTTTTACTCTCTGAAACTTCTACAATGAATGAAAAGGAAGCAGGGATTATAGAAGCAGGCAGTGGACCTGGAATGCAAGTGGCCTCGCTGTCCAGTTTCACCGAATCCTTGCCCAGTGTCATCATCAATTTTTTCAGGAAAAGGTTTTGGTGTTTCCCGTGCCAAAAGAAACACTGGGCAGGAAGGCACAAATTACRGTCGTGTTTGTGCTTTTTAGTCTGAACTAGTTGATTTATGGATTTTGATGAAGTGATTACAGATGAAAGAAAACATTCCAGGGAACAAGATCTGCACGTTGCTGTGGTCTCGTGTCTGTCTTTCTGTATGAGTTACAGTGGAAAACAAAACAGGAAAATGACCAGGGGCACCTGCTCGCCACACACTCTTTTCTCTGTTGTAGAGCACTGGCTGGGTGCGCAGTGCGGCACCAAACAGAAGACAACAGCACCTGCCCTAAAGGGCTTGCTCTCCAGAGAGACACACGACAGATTTCTGACTTCTGTTTGGGCTTGATAATGGTAAGGAAGAGCAGCGATTGAATTCTGTTGCTCAATAAATAAATATAGAACTCATTTGTTGCCAYGCTCATTATCTGTGTTGCTAATGTGCCTAGAAAGCCCAGTCATGGACCAGGATGCCACACAAGTGCAAAACAGATACTGCGCCAAGTAGTCTTAAAAAGGCAGCGGACAGCTACAGAAAAATAGGCAGCAACAAAATTGTGGAAAAGGGAAATGTTGAGGAGGATGATGAGTTTGCTCTGCAAAATATATGGAGAAACCCTCCAAGCATGAGAGCTGCAGAGAAGAAAGTACAAAGGCACTTACTAAAAAAATTTATCWAGTAGGTTATAGAAACTGATGCTGTGAACCAATTCGAGGCAAAAGTACGTACTTCATATTGAAATCGAGACAGGCAGGAATGTGCTAGAAAGGATCTAGAAAAAGAGACATAATTTTTGACGCAACCAAGGGATGGGGCCAGCAGAAATGCGCCAAGAGATGGGCAGTCTGGTCAAAGCGAGAGGGTAGAGCAATCTTTACAGCAGCTTTTTGTGTGAAACAATACATGACCGCACTTGTCACGGCCGGGCAGAAGGATGTTGTGGCAACGCGGGTGCACGATGATGAAATCCATTAGTTTACAGTACGTAGCCTGGCTGGGGGGAGCTTCCCTCTTAGCAACRTTACACAGCGAGGGAACTGCAAGGTCGTATGTCACATCAGTGCAAGGAGCTAGAAATGCTTCCGTGTCAGAGGGCACACTYGGGTTACACACAGAATCAGGGAAGYATGACTGGAAAAAGATAAACAGAAAGGATCACAACAAGAAGCAGCAGCTCAATATTTAAGCTATGTTGAGACTGAGCTATTGATTAGGTAACTATGAAGAAGTTTCAGAACAACAGGTAAAGACTTTAACAATGTACAAATATCTGGGTAAGTAAATGTATGGACCTGCCCAAATAGAGAAGATACCTGAATTTGCATTCACAGACAGAGTATCCGTGTTCCTCTGAGACAGCTGGAGAGGAAGCTGTGAGGTCTGCGCCCTCYAGCCTGTAACAAAGCTAGAGAGGAAAAGGAGGCCAAGGATTTCAAGAACAGCGTGACTTTGGCAGCTGCTTTKCATAGCCAAAGCATGTACAGACAGCGCTGGTTCTGACACTGGGCTCGGAAGAAGTCACTGCAGACTTCAGTGGGCACCGGTGGGGAATAAGTATATATTTAAAGGARGACTTTGAGTGTGCACACATTGCCTCAGTAAAAAAAAAAAAGCTAGCATAGATGAAAGCACCTAGAGACAAAGAAATATTCAACCTTTATATGTATCTCAGTAAATGTTGTAAAGTAACATAGAATTTAATTAAGAGGGTGGCCGCACAAAAGCCTACAATTCACCAGAGCAATACAGCAAAGGCRGTGCGTGCATCCACGCGCTGCGCTACCGACCAGGCTTTCGGAGAAGCAGAAACCCCAGTTTGCTGTGCCAGCAGAGTACCAGTAAGAATTCTGATGAAAGACTACAAGCTCGCTGGGAAGCACAAGGCAGTAAATGCACTTATGAAGACAAGCAGCAATGCACTTACGAAGACAAACGCTCTTCTCTACAGCTATGAGAACTGAGTCTCTTAAGGTACCAGGGAACAACAGCCTGCGCGAAGAAAAGTCACCACATCACCAGGTACCAAAGGATGTGGAACATTCAGTAAAGTTCAACTATTGCTGTGGTATATGCAGATTTATAGCTTACTTCCTAAGACAGAGAACTGACGGCAGGAGATGGATTTGAATCCCATACAAGTTAGACTGATCTGACTCGAAGGCCTTCTCTCCCCACACTTTATTCTTTACCTAGTACCGTGGCTTTATTTCCTTCCTACTTCTTTGATTGCACCTCGATCCCCATTTCCTTGTACAAAACCAGCAGAACAAGGCCAGGATAAGCCAGTGTATGAAAAACAGCTGCCATGCCAGGTGTCAGCCCAGAATTTCAGCCATTTGCAAAGGTTGTGCATTACAACAGTAATTGGATTAGAGACTGCGGTTGGCAGGCACCACTGGAGCGATTTCTTTCTCTCCAGTAATAAAAGATACCCTTCTTTCTTACCAGAGAGTGACCTAGAAAATCTGTTTGACATACAACCTGGGATCCTCAGGGAGCTAACCTGAAGCGGATGTGGACAGATCGCACGGTTAGTTACCGTAACATCTTTGAGGTGATAAATCTCCCAGACTGTACCATTAGGTATGTCTCATTCCCACAGAGATCCCAGCTTAGCGGTTACCTACTTCACTTGAGCTCCTTTKAAAAACCCAACTGTAGCCAACAGCACGGATGTTAGCCTGCTCAAATTCTCTTTGCATATACCTTTAATCTTTAGCCAGTGTTGGTAATAGTATTAGCACTTCTTACAACACAGGGCATTTGTGCCTCCTCAGCAGTTACATTAAAACAAACAGTCCACTGTCCAGCGTTATACCTGCACTGTAAGAAAATAAATTCCACAGCCACGAATGCGAGTTCATGAATGAAAMCCATCAGGTTTACAAGTTACTCAGGTTCCTGAGCTTCCAAACAGTCTCTCTGTCCCTAAACCTGTTCAGTGTGGCTRGCAGGGAAGAGAGAACTTACCCAGTGACTCACATCAGATCTGCACATGAACACTTTCCTTTAGAAACTGATACAAATGCAGCACTGAGGACTAATGAGCAGTGGCTCAGTTTAAGGATCTGCAAGATGGCCATCTATTCTATATAAAGGCAGAAAGAATCAAAAGGAGCAGTAAAAAAGCTGTTCCGGTTGGCACTGGAATCGAACGCCCACCGAAGGAGCGCTACAGCTCAGCCAAGGGGCCCCGACAAATGATTCTTGCCAGCACATCCCGTACGCTTTCCTGATAAAACAGCTGCGACCCCCTGTCCCCCGCTCACTCGGCAGCGCCGTGCCGTCCTTCCAACCGCGGTCGGCACCAGAGAAGCCCGTGGCGGACGCCTGGGAGGGGTGCTGCGGCGTCGACCGCAGGSGGTCCGGGGAGCTCGGACGGTCCCTGACAGGAACAGGCGCTTCCCAGGCGATCCCGGTTTCCACGTGTTCCCCTTCACCCGCCCGACAGGCCGCACCCGGAGAGTTACCAGAGGCCAGGGACGGACACCGGGCTCTGCCCCGGGCAGGCCACGGGCGCTCTCCGGCCGGCGCCCCGGGGGGAGCCGGGGCCGGCGGAGCCGCCTGAGGCGAGGCGAAGCCCAGCTCAGCGCCTTCCCGCCTTGTCGCTCTGGCCGCTCCCTATTGGCCAACGCCCGGCGCCGCGCCCTCCCATTGGCTGCGGCCGACGCCAGTAGTCGCCCCACCGCCCGTGCCTCTGGCCGGCGGACTCGGCCGGGAGCCGCTGCGGCTCGTTAGCTATAGGGGGCGGGCGGGAGCATCCGCCATCGCTACGGCGGCTGCCCTGGACCAAGGCTGTCGTTCCGCGAAGCTGCCGGCGGCCAGCATGGAGCCCGGGGAGCGCACCGAGGCCGGGGGCTGCGCGGCGGCGGCGGAGGCCGGGCCCGTCTTCACGCTGGAGGAGGTGGGGAAGCGGAACTCCAGCCGCGAGGCCTGGCTGGTCATCCACGGGCGCGTCTACGATGTCACCCGCTTCCTGGAGGAGGTGAGGCCGGGTGGGGCGGG
>JASVER010000165.1:235736-264994 GCA_030449065.1 Oceanodroma leucorhoa
CCGGGGGGTGGGGGGGCTTCTGTGTCCCTGACGCAGCTCTTTGGTTCAGCGGCCCAGCACTACCCGAAGGAGGGGTCCACAAGCCCCGAGGAGGGGTCCCAGGGGACCACCCCTGCGGTTTATAGGCTCAGGACAGCCCCTGCCCCCGCTCAAAGGCGCCTGCAAGAACCGGGGGAGTGGTGGGGGGTCGTGTTGGCAAAGGCCAGCCGAGGGCAGGGGTTGTGCTTCTCCTTTGGGTCAACTTCTGTTTTCCCAGGAAATCTGTCCAGGCATGCCTTACGTGGGAGGTGCAGCCCTCCCTAAGCCACGTTACTTCACTTCTGGTCTTGTAGGGTAAACAGTACCGAGCTAGATCAGTAGTTTAAATTTGATGTCTCCAGGGACACCCCAGAACTTAAAGGAGAAAGTAGTGGTGAGCATCTTCGCACTACTGCCTGCCCAGAGGTGACCGTGCACGAGTGATTTGGAAGCGATGCAGTCCCTGCTGTGTAATCTCCAGTTCTCTTGGATGCGGGGACAAAAATTGCTTCTAGACTTGATGCTTTTGACTTCTGTTTTTGAGAAGGTTGAGAGCKGTATCGGTAGTGTTTGGAGCTGAAAATAGAGTGGGAAGAAATGGTAACAAAATTTCAAAAGGCTTTTATCCCAGCTTAAAATAACACCAAACCCTTTGTAGCTACAGGCTAATGTGCAGAAGGTAGTCTGAATCAGCTCTAAAAGAAGAGCACTCCACTGAAAATGCGCATGTTGCTGCTTGCTGGTTTTGCTTGTGTAAATTAAACTCTGATTTTCCTCTAGGCGTATATGATTAAAGCATGTCTGTTATGTAGTCATAACATAAAATGACAGAGCTACCTTAGTGAGGTGTAGAGGCTTATCAGATAGGAGGAGAGAATGATAACCTGGCAGCTTTTTTCACAGCAGCCTGACAGCTGGAAGTAGTGGCTTTCTGTGTAGCTTTTGGTATTTATTTATAAAGGTGGAAACAATTGATTTTTTTTCATTGGATCCAGCATCATAAYGCTTCATTCAGAATCCGACTTGTGCTTTGAGCCTTCCCCCCAATGTTTGAGAGCCTCTAAGGTATTTCAGTGAACAAATTAGGGAGTGTCTTTTACTATGGTGGCTTGAGCTGGCCTTTGCCGTAGCCAGTTCTGCACTGTTCATAGCTTTTATAATGAAAATTCTTGCTTTCATGGGACCATAAATGGATCCTGGCTGCGCGCTCCTTTGCTCGCCAGTGTCTACTGTTGGTACCCCAGCCCTGTTCACAGACGCCTCTGTGTCAGGTGCTGGATCTGAAAAGCAGCCTGCTGAGCTGCTGCTGTTCTTGGGTCTTTGATACTTGAGAGAGACTCTAAGGCACCCAGTGAGCTGGAAAGAAAAGTAYGTGGGGCAGCGGGATGGTGCCTGGTGGAAGCGTGGCCGTTTGGTGCTACAGAGCAGCGTGAGGAATTACCAGCCGATGCTCRGCTGTTTGTTTCACAGGAGAGCCTGCAGGTCTGGCTGAGGTGAGGGACCGGTAGCACATTCAGTCGCATACCTCTACAACAAGATGCCAACTGTACTGTAAAGAGCTTATCCTTGGGGTGGGAAGGAGACAATCGCATTGAGTGTGACTCTACCTCAGGAAGCTGTTAAATGGTGGAGCTATGAGCAGAATTAAGGTACTCAGACTCCTATTGCAGGGTCAGTTCAAAGACCAGGCGTTTTCCAGCTGGTACGTGAGGATTTTTTGAGCAGCTGACTGCCTCCTTCCACACGCACGCCCCCTCCAGCGTTTGGGTTCCCCGGCTGGAGGCCAAACCTGTCATCTGGCATCTGTCAAATTGCTGAGAGAGTGCAGTGGAGTACAAAGTTGTGGGCCCGGCTACCTCTGCTGATCAAATGAAACAGGCAGGGTGGCGGGAGTATTTTGAAGACCGTTTGTTAGTCCAGTAGTTTCTGAAATCTTTCATGTTTGCCTGCATCTAAACATCTAGTACAAGAACCAGGGGACATCAAAGAAGCTGGCTGGAGCCAGGTTCAAAACAAACAAATAGTGTTTCTTTGCGCAACAGGGAGCASACCAGTGGAACTCCTTGCCAAAGGTTGTTGTGGATGCAAGAAGGTTAAGTAGATTCAGGGGAAGACAGGGCAAAAATGTGGAAAAGCAATTCACTGCTGGTTTCTAAATAACAAAAAGCTGTGTGTTTAGGAAGAGCCAAAACCAGTACTTGCAGAAACTGCGTGCCGTGTCTTACGCTTGCCTCCGTGTCCCAATTATGGTTGCTGCTTATCACTTTTCAGACTTAAGAGTTAGGAAAATGTTTTCAAGGTATTTACCCCAGTGTGAATGATGCTGTTTCAGAGCACGGACACTGCGTGGTGGTCACAGTCTTCACCTCAGCATTCTCTGTGTAAGATAGCATCAGGGACGTGCTCCCTGGGACACCTTCGGGGTTGTAAATGCACCCAGAAAAATGCTTCGCTCCCCCCTGCAAGCCAGGTTTAGCRGTGCACTGAATGTTACCTTGTGATGATATTTCACACTGCCCTTCCCAAGCCCTTTCTCCCTTTTGTGTTTTTCTGACATGAGGAAGATCTACTTGGACTAGGGAAAGGAAGAAGAATAAGGCTACTGTTTGAACTGTGCCAGCATGGCTGACACAACACTCTGCTATGTACACCCCTCGCTGACATAGTGAAACTTGTRAACGTAGATCAAGACCTAATTTATTGGCAAAAATACACTTTATATCTGTTACCTCACTGTAATCRGTTGAGTGACAGGAACAATGTGTAGCTGATCGGAACCAGGAGTGTTTGTCTTGTTTAAAAGTTACAGTTGTCTGATAAACTGATAAACTGTTCTGCTTTAGAGCTCTGAGTTGGTTTAACTGCAGCTATCGGGGTTTCAGTGGGTAATATTTCCCCTTGATCCTGTGTAGTCACTGAAGCAGTGTGTAATTGTTGCCTTTTCTGGCCTTTGGTCACAGATTATTTGAACAGGATTGCTGAATTCCACTGGAGCGTTACCTTGGAGTGATTGTGTAATCTCGAAGAAGCCTCGCTGCTAAGAGATTGTCCAGTTTTGCTTCCCGATTCCTGCAAACTAGGTACAGCAGGTCAGACATTAGCTGGCCGACTCAAAATCTGTACGTTGCTTGAAGCATGGATCAGTTTAAACTTCCAATTTACTTTGTTATCTACTGTGTAATAGSAGCAACAATTAAGACATTTATCACATAGCAAAACTCTGCTGAATTATAGGAACGTGAACAAAATGCAGGAGATGTGCAAAGATGGCAACTGAAATTTCATAGATGTTTCTGAGAGACTGCGATCTCTTGTGCTTCAGAAAGCCTGTAAGCKCCTGAAATGAAGTGTGATTACTTGAAATCTGAGGTAGCCTTATGGCGGTAGTATAATTTTCTCCCAAATCTAGGTAACTGGACCACCAGAATACATGTTATTACTGCTGATTGCAGTAGTCTAGGAARGCAACTGTAGACTATGGCTAGAGCAAAAAGGGCTGGCGGCTGAGGGGGGTGTGATCGATGAGCGAGGAAGCGGAGGAGGGCAGACGTACCTCCCTGACGGGCTCTCTGAGCTCTGCTGCTGCTCACGCTTCTGCCCTCACCACACCGGTATTAAAATCTGTGGCTTTTAACTTGTGCACAATCTGTAATAGACTTGCTTTCACAAGCATTCTTATGATAGAGGGACGTGGTTTATCTCCATTTTTGCACATGACCAGAAGAGTTACATGATTCTTCAGTATGCCCTTTTGCCTGTTTTCTGAGTCCACAAGACACAGCAGCCACCGCAGCGTTGTGCCTTGGCGTGCGCTGCTGCTTCTGATACCCGTGGTAAGTGTGACCAGAAATCTGTCTGAAGCGGTTCCCAAGTGGGATGAGCCTGGGTTGTGACAACTCTAACCCAAATTGGTCAGTTGGTTTCAMGTATAATGTTCTTCAAACTATGTTTCAAAAAAAGGAAATACTCTACTACTGACAGCGTCTCTTTACAATTATATGGTTCTGACAGAAGTTACGCTCTTTCCGGGCAAGTATATAGCTAAGGTGGGGTCTGTGCTTGGAAGAGCTGGTAGGTAAGAGCATTATCACTGAGATGAAAGTGAAGAGGAGGGAAGTATTCAGATGGTTCCTTACACCAAAGAGGCAGCAAGTTTTTAGATTTATTACCTCCTTATTGCACCAGCAGTAAGAAACCAATATTGAATACCCTTCTTTGTCTTTCTGCATTTAATTCCTGCGTGCTCTGGTGTATCTGAAACCGCAACTCTGTGAGGGAGAAGAAGGAATGTCGGAGATCTGTTTTCGCTCATGCTGACTTGCTCCAGCTTTGCAGAGATGTTTTCG
This sequence comes from Oceanodroma leucorhoa, assembly GCA_030449065.1. Lineage (NCBI taxonomy): Eukaryota > Metazoa > Chordata > Aves > Procellariiformes > Oceanodroma > Oceanodroma leucorhoa. The sequence goes on from JASVER010000165.1 coordinate 240,101, forward strand.
GGGAAACCTGTTCAGCGTCTTAAAACAAGCTTTGAAGGATGTGTGGTTGACGAACACCATTTGTCTAGGTGGCTGCTTGTCCTTGTTTTCTGGCTTGTAGAGTACTGGCACATTATTTCTGCACAGTAATACTCTTCCCTTTCCTGCCTTATTTCTCCARTACTGGGGGCTAGGAAGGAAAGCTTTTGCATCCCTTCTCAACCTGACGATCTTGTGTCTTACCTGATCCAGCAGACTAATTAGTCGTAGAGCTTAGTGTTGCTTCTGAGCTCGTTTGTAGTTTGCAGTGGGTCTGTCCCGGCAGCTGCCAGGCAGACGTATGCAGACAGGCACCCGGAGGGTGTGGAACGGCGACTCGRGGCTCTCGCCTTCTGCAGCGAGTTTCTGTGTTGCACTCCCAGAAGCGTTTGCTGCGGGCCTGACTTGCTGCTGCTTTTTGCTCGCTCCGTATCCCTTCTAAGGGCTACACAGACAGAGCATCTGCTGGGTCGCATGAATAAATACAGCCTTGCTGGCTGAACGCAGAAGGTGGACTCTGTGAGCCGTTAATTAGGGAGCCAGTCATCACGGGCAAACTTTCTTTGCTCACCACCTTAGAGCGTCAGTGACCTTCAAAGTGAGCTTGGAGTGAACGTGGGGCTGTACAACTCCCTGCTGCTGCTGTTCTTCTCTGGACCCCGTTTGGAATTTGGAGAACTTGATTCAAAGATCTCTGAAATGATGCTTCTGAGAGCGCCTGCTGTAGCTGCGAGTGTTGCAGAGCGTGAGAAAGGCTCGGGGTTTCTCCCCCCCTAAATCTCCTGACTGCGGCCTCCCTTCCGCCCCGCCTGGGCCAGGGGCTCCGGGGGTGCCGTACGCTGGCGATGGCCGTTGTGCTGCCACTTCCAAATGACAGGGTTCTCCCTGTAACACTGTTCTCTGCTCAGCGGCGTTGGACATATCCTTCTAGAACTGGTGCTTCGAGATTATTAATGTTGCAGTCAATGTGTACTTTATTTATTGTGTATGCTGGAGGCTCCAGTGACAAGGTGGTTCCAGTTGTGAGGAAAACTTCTGAGGACTGGCACTGGGGCCCACCTCTCTTGTTCTTGTTTGCTTTTGTCTGTTTCTTTTCAGAAACAGACATTTTTCAGCCATTGTTTCCTTGGGAAGTACTTTTTTTTTTTTTCTTCACAGTTTGCAACACCTTCAGTTTTCATGTTTTCCTGCAGGAGCTGTAGCTTTGAGAAGTTTTGTGGCAGAGTAAATGACTTCCTGTATAAATAGTCTGGTTTTAGGTTTGCTGGGGTGTGACAGGGTGAGAATCGTCTGGCTGCAGTTGTGGTTGTCTAGACTAGGGAGTCCTTTCAGAAATGTGATACGCCAAAATGTTTTGAAGTTTTTTCTTTTGGCTTGGTGATTACAGTGAAGGACAGATGTGCATGAATAAATAATTCTTTTTCTTACTTGTGCATTTAGCAAGTGCATAGAAAGGCTTCAGACCCACAGATGTAAAGGGGAGTAAGCTACCGTTGTTCTTGTCTCTTGTATATGCAAAGACTGGACGACACTGAAAGCCAATATCCACTGCACGTTCCCTGTTACTGCAGGTTTATGTCTGCCCTTTTAGGGTGGATGATTAGGAAAGCAAGGTTATCTTCTTAAAATTCAGTTCTTGATGATATTTTTCCATCTGAAATGGAAAAATGATATTTTTCCATCTGAAAATAGATTTCTGGTGAGACACCCCTAAGGAGTTCTTCTAGAAAGCTTAAAGTAAATGGCCAGCTTCTCATCCCTTAATTTCTGTGGATCTTTGCAAGCGTGCTTATAAAATAGCTGAAAATTGGACAGTTGTTCTGAGCAATATGCATGGACAACATACAGCATCCTAGCACTGCAGGGAAGCCGGAGAGTGTGATCCAAGGGGCGCAGAAATGATCCAAAGGGTGCTCTTGCTGCAGCCTGYGTCCCCGTTAGCTCCCTTGAGCAACGGAGACATTCATCCAACTCCGTAGTGAGCTCATTCACAGCTACCCCAGCAGATAATCACTTCCTTCTCTTTTTTGTAGGGTGGGTTTTCTGCGAGGGTAGTCCCTGATCTGACTCCCTCTGAGACCAAGCGAGCGCAACGGTTAGTGTGGGAGAAATGGCAGCAAGACCTGGGGCCAGGCATGGAGGGAATGAGCGGAGCGGAGCCTCACTTGGTTTTACGGCTAAGGCAATCTAATAACTAATCGAACTGTGTCCTAGGACTGCAGACTTTGCCCTTCATGGCTGCTGATAAAGCTCCACGTTGATTTTATTACCTGGACAATAAAGGGATTTATTCAGAATAAAGAGCTCTGATATGAGGATTGCAGAATTGGCTGCAGCAACTCACTGGCGTAAACAACTGGACTGTTTTTTGTGTCCATGCTGGGTATGTTTGGTATGAGGTATGATGGCCAAGTGAGAATATTTAGACTTTTGGCAGCAAAAACAGACAAGCTGAAGGGAGAGGGGCAATGACAACTGGGTCTGTGGGAAGGAAAAGGATATTACCGAGAAAAACAGGTGTGTTAGTCCTTTGATCTGAAATTTAGTCTAACATCTCTTCTCCAGTTCCAGGCTTGTAGCTGTTAGAGGCATCTCAGGCAGCAGTGAACAAGTCTCATCTTCTCAACTAGCGCACGTAGCGCTTGTCACCTGATGCTCTCCGAAACTGGGTTAGTCCCCGTGTGTGCACTCAGAAGCCTGACCACTTTATTGGTTTAACCGGATTAGCTGGTAGTTTAAACTGAACTTTTTGTTCACATTCACGCTGTAAAAAGATTGTACTTTGCTGGCTTTGTGGTTAGCGTTTTCCATTGCCAAACTGTTCCTGGAGTTATGGTATTGACAGTGCTAGAGACGAGCCCAGCCCATCAGGGAAAACAGGATGGCACCAGGGTTTTTTGTCAGTTCGTACCGCGTGCTCTGACAGTTGTCCGTGACCGACAGAAATGCCAGTGTCGTCGTGGCGCGTCCTGTGGATTTGGTACTTCTGCTGTTGTAACTGCGGAATCTCTGAAATCGCTATATGATGTCAAACAGTGTAATTTTTCGTGACACTTTTTTTTTTCCCCTCTCCCCTGGTCATTGAGCGTTTGTACTCTGGATCGGGCTCAGTACTGTTGAGGTATTCCCTTAACCCCTCGTCTCACTACACTTGAGCCGTAGCTTTTTACGCCACTAGAAAACATGATGCATTTCCCCTCCCTTGTTCTCCATTCCTCATTGCACAGCTATGTGCAGAGGGAGGCTGTCAGCCAAGTACTGTTATTTTTTGTAGTATCTGAAGAAGTAGAACGTCCTTTCCTCCACTGGTGTCTGTAAAGGCAGTGTTGTCTTGTGCTTCTCTAGCAGCTGAGTTGCCTCAGGAAAGTTCTTGAGAAAATCATGCAGGAGAGGCTCCTCTGCAAGCAAGGGAGTCTGATTTATGATGAAAAGCTAAATGAGGATATTCTTTCCTTTGTATTTGCCCTGGTTCTGGGCTGGGACAGAGTTAACTCTCTTCCCAGTAGCTGGAGGGGGTGCTGTGTTTCGGGTTTGGTAAGGAAAGGAACGCTGATGGCCCGTTGATGCTTTGGTTGTTGCTGGGTGGTGCTTGCACCGGGACTTTTCAGCCTCCCCTGCCCTGCCGGGTCACACGCGGTTCGTTCGGGGCACGCGGTGGGTGAGCAGTTGCATTGTGCATCGCCTGTTTTGTATATTCTGTTATTGTTCTTGTAATCGTTGTTATCACTGTTCTACTTTGGTTTATTTCCCTTATTAAACTGTTTTTATCTCAACCCGCGGGTTTCCTCCGTGTGCCCTCCCGATCCTCTCCCCCATCCTACCGGAGTGGGGGGGTGAGCGAGCGGCTGCAGGGTGTTTGGTTGCCGGCTGGGGTTAAACCACGACAGTATTATTTTCTTGCCCAAATCTGTTACAGAATCACAGAAGGGATAGCATGGCTGTGGGGGACAAAGCTGTGCTTCCCCGTGTGTGTTGGGGATTTGTCTTTTTGGAAGGGTTTTTATTATGTAAGGTATTTTCCAGGCTGTGCAGCACGTGTCGTTCTCTGTGAATTCCTGAAGGAGAGGTTGGACAATTGAATCTTTGGAAGGCTTTATTGATGATGTTGCTTTGAGGCATCTGTGATGAACAGAAGAGGTTGGAAGGAAGGCTGCTGACGCTCTTGGTACCTTTTCTGCATCTAGCCGTTTGCTCACCTGAAGCCTTCTCTTCCAGCATCCAGGCGGAGAAGAGGTTTTGCTCGAACAAGCTGGTAGAGATGCCACAGAGAGCTTCGAAGATGTTGGGCATTCCACAGATGCCAGGGAAATGCTCAAGCAGTACTACATAGGGGAGATCCACCCGGTAAGGGCCCGCTGGCTGTGACAGCCTCTTTCAAACACAAGATGGGACTGTGTAAAAGTGTGACTCTCCTTTGTGTAACCCGCTAAGCACCAAGATGTGTCTTGCGAAATAAGTAAGTAATTAAGGGTTTTAGGCAGTCTCTGTGTTGTCCAGGATTTCTGTTGAGGAAAGAGGATCTCTGTTGAGGAAACAAAACTAAGTTAGTCGTCTCTTTCCACCATTCGTAACAGACTTCTCACTACAACTAAATCAGGGGCACTTAAAGAAGCTAATCTAATCGGTTCCCTCCTCAGCTGGTGATACTTCCCCTTGCCTTGTAATTCAGAGTTCAGGAGGGTGAGAGATCACAGGGCATGGCACAAACACAGCTTCCTGCCTGCTACAAAGACGGTGCCTTTGGGCGCTGAGGGAGCGACTCCTTTGAAAACCGAGTCCTGGCAATTACCCCTATGATGAGGACTGTGTACAGAACAATTTGCTCATAAAGACTGCAGGTTTCTCTGAAGTCAGTGCTTATCTTTTTTTCTTCTTCTCTTTTTCCCTTTGACAGCATGATCGTAAAAAAGAAGGTTCTAAGGTAAGCTTTTAGTGTTTTACTTTTCTGTTTTAATTTAATGCTGTGGAAACGACATTATGCTCACAAAATGAACCAAGAAGTTGTCACACACTTTTTTTTTTTTTTTTAAATTTTCTTTTTTTTTTCCCTGTGGAGCTTGTGGCTTTACGTTTACACAAACTACAGTAATGAATAAATCTTCCAAGCAAATTATACCTTTGTTTTTGTTCTGAAGCTCAGCAGTCACCTCAGTGTGAAACTGAACGTGGTTTTTTGTGCCCTCTCTCCCCTGACATCAGCAATGTTATTTCCACACCTCGAGCCACAGACTGTTTCTTTGCATTACTCGCCATGTCCTGACCACTGAACTGTTAGTGTTGTTACGTTCAAGCCAGGAGACGGGCACAGCCACCGTGGGGTTGGCTGGAAAACAAGAATTCTCTGTTAACTGCCCGAATCATCATCAGTGTGTTGCTTAAAACTCAGGTACTCCTGGATTAGAACGGGGCGCAGCGTTGCAAAAACGCCTTTGAAATGGGGGGGGAGAGGGAAACGGTAATAAATAGGCTCCCGTCTGAGAGGTAAACGTGGGCCTTGCAGCTGGCTTCTCGTCTCCCTYGGCTGGAAGGCTCGGAGCAGGCGCAGCTCGGCCTTCAGCAGCGCGTTCCCGAGGTGTTGGTCAAGGCAGGGCCACTGGCGGAGCAGCAGGAATCCAGGAGGAAACTGTCAACAGAGGGGGCGGCGACGGAAGCCCCGGGGGGTGTTTAATTGCTGTAGTCAGCCATAGAAAGAGTAATTCAGCTGGGTAGAGCCTACGCTTRGTTGTAGCGTGGGACTGCGTGATTACGCATATATTCACTTCAGATTTATTGTTTGGTTCAAATCTGTTTCATAAACAGAATCGCATGCCTAAAATGTGCGTAGAAATAAGTAGTAATCTGAGTAGCTCCTTTGGGTATAAGTTAAATATTTTTTTCAAATATTTTTCTCTCCTGAGGAGAAAGACCAGTGAGTTGTGTGCAGCTAAGGTCTTTCTCCAGCGTACAACATCCGTTTTAAAAGCAGGCCCAAGTATAATTTAAAAATAGCAGCAAGAGATAGAAGCAATGTAAAAATAAATAGTGGGGAACAAGAACAAAACCACGTTCTACACGTACACTCTTGTGACGCAGCTCAGCGGTAGCTCCCCCCAGATAAGCGTCAAYGTTTAGCACCCACTGAAGGTATTATGGCGGAAAAGCAAGCGCTAAGGCTCTCGAGAAATGGAGATAATTCTGTTCAGGATGGGCAGGAAAGGTGACTTTTGGCTGGTAGGTATTGATTAAACTGGAGAGCAGCAACAGCCATCGAGGAAGAGGCTGTGGAGTTGATGAAACCCTAAAAGAGAATTTCGGCTGACTGGAAAATTCTCGGAGTTTTACTAAAGGAGAAGTCCGAAAGTTTGGAAGCAGGTTGCGTGCAGGGGAAGAGTTGAAGGGAAGCTTGTGGCTGTGTGCCTCAGCGCTCAGGCGGCAGGGTAGCAGTCGGGGACGTGGGGTTTGGGGAGGGGGTCGCAGGGAARGGGCTGTCTGTGTCAGCGCCAGTTACCGTCCGTCGCACGCAAGACGAACAGGCTGGTGTGYGAGGTAGTGAGTAAGACCTTTTTTGAGGGGGGTGCAAGTTGCAGTGTGAAGTTGAGGACTGGGTGGGAGGGACGGGATTGATGGAAAGAATGTGGAGGTGAGGGCGAGGGCAAACATCCGCGGAAACATCCGCGCTTGTGACGGAGTGTGTTTGGGAGAGGAGGGGAGGGTTATTTTTCCTCCGTTCACTCTTGTAGTCTTATTAGCACGTTTAATGTTTCTTTTTTTCCCTGCTAACTCCCTCTTTCCTCCTTCAGGATCCAAGCATGACATCCTCAGGCCAAGCAAGGTATAGTATCCTCTTGAAACAAGAGTAAGAAATTGAGGGGTTAGGACTCTCCGTTTGCAGAACTGCCTATTGACTCTAATGGGCGGGGGGAAAAAAACCCCCAGGGATATTACTGCACTGTCCTTCCAGCAAGCAGGTAGTCCAGAATAAGTTGCCAAACGGCAGCGCAGCGAGCTAGCTGCCAGGGCTGGCTGTGGAGACGCAGCCGGGGGTGCAAAGTCCCCTGCTCCGCGCTGGGCAGAACAGGCATCCCGGTGTTCCGCAGCTTCAGTTCGCTGGCCGGCGCGTTGGTGTTACACAACTACGGCTGCAGTCCCGTTGCACGACAGTGATTATTTGGGTGGTCGCTGCAGGCCGCGAGGTGATGCAACACCTCATGCCGTGGGCATTTTTTTTGGAGGATCTTTACCGTGACCAGCCCCGTCTAGTTGAAAATCCCGGAGTGCTTACAACCAGAACGGGGCCCTGGTCTTTCGCAGCTGATGCAGAACTGTTTTGCGAAGGAGGCTGCTGAAGGTGAGCCTGTGGCCTCTGGTTTGTGAGTGAGGAAGATTTATTGTGGGATAGCTGCAGCAATTTCCATCCTTGAGTCAACTCAGCTGTTTGTATAGCACAAATTACAGTCTGACTTATTTAAGGGGAAAAAAACAACAACAACAGCCAACAACAAAAAACCCAAATTGGTTTCTGTATGTGCCAGGCTGGAAACTTGAGCAATTCAGCTGCTATTTTATAAGCCACCAAGCCAGTCCTGCAGGCGCAGGGGCCCCTCGGAGGGGCCGGGCAGAGCTCTGAGCGCGGGGACCGCTTGAGCGGCCCAGCCCGTGAGCCACGGCCCGGGTGGTTGGTCTGGGAGCTGGTGGGAGACGGGTCCYGAGAGTTCCCTGCATGAAAACAGACATGTAATAAGTGACGAACATCTTGAATGAATTATTAACTCGATACTTTCTTCTGGTTTATGTTGTGTATTTGTTTTGTTTTGTTTTTTCTCCCCATAGTTTCTGGTCAACGTGGCTAATCCCCATCTTCGGAGCACTGGTCATAGGTTTGATGTATCGCTATTACATGTTGGATGGGAGAACCTCTTGAACTGACCTTCCCGGGACCTCAGGAAGCCTGAAAGAGAGGGTGTGAGAGAGAGTGCATGCATGCAACACGTGGGGTTCTGCTTCCCTTAACTTTTTCTGCCTCGCTTTTAGCTTTGGGTCTGTCAGGTGATGTTGATATCCATGGGACCAAGCTAATACCAAACTGTCCATCCTAACTCCGGGACCCACGGACCTGTCGTGCTTTCCTCTTGCGGTGGCAGGGCAAGTGCAACTTCCTAGTATCCTCCTACGTTTGTGTGTGGTCTCCCTCGCGTGTGCGTGCTCGTGCGCTCGCTCTCTCGCTCTCTCTTGCTCTCTGAAGTAAACCACAGACAACCTTTTTCTTTCAATGCCTTTTTGTTAAGCCAGACAACGTGAAACAGCTGCTAGTGAGCCTGTGGATTTGCCTCAGTCCGTCACAGAGCATTGTCAGAAATAAACTGCAAGTTGTCTACAGTCCTTTCCAGAAAAGATGTCCGGAGATTCGGTTCCGCAGTAACTTTCCCAGTGCATGCAGGCAACACTAATTGGAGCAGCAAGAAATTGTTAGCTTTGCTACCTCTTTCTGTACGTGTCTGTTTTTAACGGTTAAACAAATATAAGTATTTTAAAAGYGATTCCGTTCATTTTGTAATATTTGTACTTGTCCCTTTAAAATGTATATTCTGTGAAACACTTCATATCGTGAATCCTGGTTTGTTTGGGTGCTTTTGTGCTGCGTGCAGCAATGCCAGAAATGAGAAGCCACATGTCAGTTCCCAAAAYGCAGATTTTTCTTTCTCCCTGAGGTCTTGATCCGACACATGTATTGGAAACAAAAGTCATTCTTACTGTGAATGTGCACCAGATGGGGGGGAAAAAAACAAATAAATCCAGGCTCTTCTCCCTAAATGAAAAGGGAAAAGAAATCCATTTGGGATTTGTGCTTAATGCTGGTTTTGTCTTGGAAGAGAGGAGGATATTTCTCTCCTCTTCTGTTTTTGTGGATTGTGCAGTCGGCCTCCAACAGTGCAGAGACGATGTAAGGTATGSCTCGTGCGCTGAGGCACGGATCTTTCCAGCTCTTCCAGCACGTTGCTCTGTGGCTTCGGGATCTGCTGAATAAAGGGAACTCGTGGCCCGGTGTCTGCTATCCTTCAGCGGTGCTGTACAGCGCTGCTCTGACAAATGTTCCTAATTKGAGTGTTACAGCAAAGCTGATTGTCTTTTGGAATTGCAGCAAAAAGGGAAGCGACGTGCTGAGGTCCTGTCTGCGAAAGCCTCCCGGAGGTTGGGGTTCTTCTTCTCTCTTCCAYGAAACTGCCACGCTCCCCAGACGGTTGTGTAGGAGAATTTCTTGGATGTGGGATCACACTCTACCTTTTAAAAACGGAGGCCGAGGAACTSCGTAGTCGCTGGGAGCGGAGAGCGCTGCGGGGGCTGCGTTACTCCCTCTGCTCCCCCGCGGGCAGGGCCAGGGGCTGCCGGCAGCGTCTCGCGTTCCGGCGCTGGCTGTTTGGGCAGAGGTGCACCAGGAGTCCCCGCGGAGGTCTGTCCTCCTACGGGGCTTTTTTCACTGCCATCGCTTGTTTTGTCTCTTACGGTGAATTATCTGGCCGGGGAAAGCTGGAGTTCACCGCTCCCGAAGCGGCTCTTGGACATCCTAYTGCAGGCTCCGTCTGTCCCTCCTCCTGCCCTGGCTGCTGTGGTGGCCTAGTTCCTGCTCATCCTGTCCCAGCGAGAGTCCAGCAGAAGGGTATAAATCTGAGCCAAGGAAAATCCAGTGGGAAAGACCTGGGAAATTCTATTTAGCTACATCTTAAAGGATAAAGGTGACAGGCCACGTAGTCATAYGTTAACATAGGCCTTAAAGTCAGCRCCGGGTCAGTCGATGCAGGTTTATGGGAAATAGATCTTATCAGCCCGACATGATGTTTTTATCTTCCAGATTAGTTGAAAATACACYGATGTGCTGCTTAGGCTTCTGCGAGGCATTTGAATTGATCCTGCGTGGTCTGTTGCCTGGTTTAACAAAACCCAGACAAAAATCCACCAGGGCAAATTGAAAACCGAGAGATTTAACGGTGGAAGGGCAATAGTCGGTCGGTGGACGTGTTTCACCCCAGGGAGCAATCCGTGCTTGTGTGAGACTCGGCAGCGCCCTGGGAGGAGACGGATGTCCCCTGGAAATCCAGCGAGCTTTGCGGCGGCTGCCTGGCGCGGACGGCGAGCCGCTGCCGGGGGGGTCCGGGTCGCTGGTAAGGTCGATGCGGGGTGGTGGGTGGGAAAGCGAACGGGGCAGGAGCGCTGGGCAAGCGGCAGAACCCGACACCCCGGGGCGAAGGTCCGGCGCGTTCCTCTCGGGCGTTAGCGGGAAGGCTCCTCCGTGTTTGGCGCTGTCGCTGCGGTGGATGAACGCTACGGCTGTSTTCGGCTTCTAAAAATGCAGAGAAATGCCATGTAAATGACTAAAAGCTTGGAAAATGTTATTTGCGGTGAGGGACTTGAGCCCAGTGTAGCTTATCGAAGGGAAGGTTACAAAATCGTAGCGTGGAGGTGCCTGCACGTGGAATAGAGACTTTATCRAAGGGCTTTTTGATCTGGGGGACGGCGGTCTGGGAAAGGCCACTAGTCAACGCTAGAGCAGTTCAGACTTTTTCACRTTTATCACGGAGTCATTAACCACGAAAACAGTTCAGTGAGGTTTACAGTGGATTCTCTATCAGCGGAAAGTTTTAAAGCTGGAAGGCACGTGCTGGCTAAAGCATCATCTCACCGAGCCGGGTGAGTTCAGGGAAGCGCAGGGCCCTCTCCAGAGGGCAGCTGGTTTGATTCCAGGAGCCCCGGGTTAGCCCGAGGAAAGGGGCCGGTGTYGGTGCCCGGTGTGATGGGGAAACCTCTCTGTTTTCTCCACAGGCATTGCTTTTACCTGGATTTTGGCATACATACTTTTTTTTTTTTTTTTTAAATACTGTTTTCCTGGTGCTGTCTACATTCAGCTGCATTTTGGGAACTCTGGATAACTTTTTGCCATCCCAGATCTTSTCCCGTTGCTATTTACCATTGGAAAAACTGCCTGTCAGTTCCCATTTGTTGCGGAGCCTTTCTGTTGGTGCCGCTCTTTCCTTTTAACCCATTAACTGCCCGGGGGAGACCTTCAGCCTTGTTCCAGGGCTTCTGAGAGCTGTGAAGAGCCTTGTCCAATGCCTTGTGGAATCCCAAGCAGCCTCTGCCGAAGAGCTGTCCCTCTTCTGYGTGCGTGGCGGCTCCCGCAAAGATCTCGAGGTGCTTGAGATGCGKTCACAGAAGCCACATCCAAGTCTTCCCACTTCTCCGTCACTTACAACCTTAGAACAGCATCGGCCAGCCTGCCCAGCGCGGGGAGCGGTTTTACTGGGCTGTCGTCCTGCAGATCCTGCCCCGGCTCTCTGTCCACCGCAGCTGGGRCCGGTTTGAAGGACGACACGTGGGTGATGGGCACGGGCTGGCGTGAGCCTGGCGCTGAGCTCCCGGGCCCGGGGCTTCCTCCGGCGAGGTGGTGGGGCCAGCCCACCTCTTCTCATGCCTTTCTCCTTTTCTTCTTCTGGCTCGCTGAATGACGGGTCCCACAGGTGTGAAACTGCTCAGTCMACAAAGGAGGCATTAACAAAGCTTGTTTACCCGTTTTATTTGAGGATTAATAAAGACAATTCCAAATCTTTGTCCTCACGCTGAACTTCTTGCACAGCCAATGTTTGCTGCCAGGTCCCCCGCACAATGCAGGCGCTGTCTCAGCTTTCACCCTGCGAAAAAACTCTCTTGGTGAAATCAAAGCTGGGTGTGTGTGCTTTGCTTCCTTCAGGTGCTTTGGAAGAGGAGCTGAGTGAAGAACTGTAAACACAAGCACGGAGGCAGCTTCCACGGTTAATGTATCCGTGTTACGGCTGCCTCGGGAACGCCAGCAGAACTGTGCTGGTCTCTTCCGCCTCTCCACGAACCCAAATTCCTTGACAAAGCGGAACTGTTAATTGGGTTGATGGTTTGTGGAGGATGGGGAGGRGGTCTGAGTGTGTTCCTGGTTTTGCTGAAGTTGGCCGATAAAGGGAAGGAGCGAGATGCCGGGCTCTCTGTGCTGCCAAGGTCGGACCCCCCTTGGCCGCTGCCCGGGGGGACGCGGGCCGGGGGTGCTTTGGTGGGGCAGCGCTCTGCTCTGAGCCCGGAGTGCCCACGAAATGCCGATTCTGGTACCCGGAGACCGTCTGCCCAGCGAGACGTGCTGGGTTGGTGTTCAGTAAGGGTGGACAGCAAGCAAGTGCACGATTTTGTCTTACAACAGGCACAAAAAGTTTAGTTGGCCTGGCCGCGTGTAAAGGCGCTGCTCGAGTGCCGGCTTGGGCGGCCGCCTGTTTTGCCGGGCTGGAATATCCAGCGTCTGTTGTATTTTACGAACCTGACAAGTTCCCATCGCCTGTATTTGAGGCTCAGGATCCCCACCGCACCKCGGGGGGAATTCCAATCGGACAAAAGGATTCGGGGCGGGGGGAGGATTCAGCCGCTGCTTGCTGTTCCCCAGAACAATCCTCCCACTCCGCTAACGTCTGTGGGGGAAACCGGGACTAACGGCGCTGCGTCGGCRGCAGGTAACTGAAGCGGTCACTTGGATTCTTGAAAATGACGATGTGTAGATGTAGTGCAGTTGGAGCAGGAAAATTCTGGTCGTGGCAATKGTTTTGCCTAAAACTAATTATTAGTTAAAGCTAAGAAAATGGGGAGCTATGGCGGACGCAGGGTTTGTCTTCCTGGCAGTAGAGGAAAAGTCTTTGAGAYGGCATCAGATAAAGCTGAGCGGTGCCAAAGACGATGTGCGGAGGGTTGTAACAAGCAATGCAATTGTTCTTGCAATGTGTCGGGAAAGCAGCRGTTTGTGGATAAGCACCGTGCAAACAACGCAACTCATTTTTGGGGGGCGAATGGGGTTTTCTACAGAACTCAGTCCATTGTGATCCAAATGTGGATCGTTATTAAGCTCGCAGTTATTAAGCACTATGCGGTCATTCTCCTCCTGTTCCACGATTGCTTATTTGTAATGAAGATCTCTGTGACCAGCCGACGTATTTACATTGCTAAGCGCTGTCTTGCTTTTCCAGTTCTGAGAACCGAAGCTCTGGCTCCAGCGGCTGCTGATCCCGTACGACCTTTCACACTGTAATTACAGCGGGACTCTTCATCATCGCAGCAGCGGAGCTGTGAGGGCTCCCCGTGTAACCCCGGCAAATCCCAGCTACCTCTTGGGAAGCGCGGTGAGCAAGCGGCRCAGAAGCCACGGAAACAAGTTCTGTGGGCTCAGAGGCCGCCGGGCGCGTGGCGGGGACGGCGGGGACGTCTCCTGCCTCCTGCGCCAGCGTCGCCTCGTGCCACCCGAGGCTCAGCTACACTCCGGCAGCGCGGGAGCACGGGCTCTTCACCCCCAGGAGAGCGGGTAGGAGGGTGGTTTTCAATGGAAAGATGAAACGGAGACCGCGAAATACATCCCTTATTTACATGTATGCTTGTAAAAGAATATAACGTCCCACTCCCACGGCTGTCAGCAGAATCTGGCTCTTAAAAATTCACCGAATTGTGGCTCTGGTGGCAGCTGCAGCGGCCTCGGGGAAGCGGTACCTGGTCAGATCATCCCAGGAGGGAGCACGAGAGCAGCGAGGCAGCGAACCAGCAGCCGCTGACTCGACAAAAGGGCAAGGAGAAGTCAGCGGGAACTGTCTGGTCCTGGATTTTAGCTGAAATCGTGTARGGAAAAAGGCCATGAACTGAGTTCAAGTGGAGGTTTCAGAGGGGGGGAGCACTTTGGTGCTGGATAAGTTATGAAACCCACTGCGCGTCCCTCGCGAGGGTCCTGGGTATTAAAACCGTTCTGTGGTCTGGGAAGCAGATGCTGCGGTCACAGGGCAGCACGTCCTCGGTGTGCYTGTAGGAGAGGACAAACTGACTCGCAATATGAAGGAAAGTTGTGAATTATTTTCTTGGCAAGCACTATTTCACTGTAAACTTTATTTATCTTTGATCAAGAGGAATTGGATCCAAAATCCACAGAAATAAAGAGAAGACTTCTGAACTAATTGAAAATCTGCTTCCAAGTACTGCGGGGTCAATACCGAGCACAGTCTCGCTTCTCCAAGCATCGAGGAGAATTTGCAGGGTGTCCGAGACAGAGATGATAAAAAATTAGGGGAGTCCAAATGCTCCGGCACCTCTCGTTAGTCCCACGTCTCAGCCTTGGCTCTGCATTAGCTGTACATTGCCCTTCGCTGGCGAAGGGAACGCTGAGATAGTTCAGGGGGAGGGAGAAAAGTCACCCCAGCGCCTGTGCCGAAGGAGGTGACAGGACAATCGGCCCGTTGGTCTGTCCGCACCGTCCCGCCTTGACTTCTAATGAAGTTGTTCTTCTATTGTTCACATTTTAATTGCTCCCAATCAGTAAATCTCCAGTGAGTGTTGTATTTCCTTCCCCCTCCAAAGACTATTTTTACATTAAAGAGTATTTTTTGATACTTCCTCGAAAGAAGCATCAGCTGGAGAAGCAAGTGCTTTAGAACACCCCAAAGGCTGTGTTTGGTCCATCTCTGTGCCCCCGTCCCCGTCCCCAGCAGCTGCTGCAGCACCGGSCGTCGGGGCCAGACCGTGCCAGTCACCCGTCTCTCTTCATATTCACGGGCAGTACCTTATTTCCCTTCTCTACTGATTGGAAGCATGTTTAGCATAAATACCATCCTGCGCTGGTTTCCAAGCCGTACCCAGAGCTCTGGAGAGGAAACCACTCCGCCGGTGCTGGCTTTGTTTCCACCTGAAATGGGGCATTGGGGAAGGGAGAAAGAGGAGAGAAAACACGAATGCAATTCGTGTTCTTGGCGGGGGACAGAACCACTGTTGCATTAAACGCGTTAAACACTGCCCAAAACACTGCTCCTTTTCCAGGAACGTTTCATGCCGGCCGCAGGGAGATACGCGCTTGGGACCGCGAGCAGCCCTCCCGCTAGCTGATGGGCTGAGCCGTGGTACTCCTGGTAAAGCGGTTGGGAAAACACGCCCGACTCGGGAGCGTTCCCGCCGGGATGCGCCATCCCACGCAGCGTCGCCGGCCGAGCACCGCTGCTGCGGAGGGGCAACGGCTCTGGGTGCAGAAGGCGCCGGTACGGGGAGGGGGCTGCCGCTCTCCGCGCCTCCGGACGGGTGCTGGCCGCTGCTCTGCAGTGCTGCACGGCTTCTTGCAGGAACAGGATTGTTACCTCGGAGCCAAATTCCCCGCAGGGGTGCAGCAGCACGGGAGCCGGCGGGACGTGCCCCGGCCGGGATCYGCAGCTGAAGTCCAGCTTTGCCGGGATGCTCAGGCACCGCAGAGCCAGCGGTGTCTGAGGAAAGCCGTGCAGTTGCTGATGGTTCTCCCCCGCCGGGCAGGACACCGCAAGGGCTGAAATGGGGCTGCTGCCACTGGGGGAGGAGGAAAACCCGCAGCTCCTGTCCCCGGGAAGGACAGTCCAGTCACTCACCTTTGAGCCTCCGGTACCCGGCCCTGCTCGCCCAGGAGAGGCAGGATTTCAGCGCTGCCGCTTTTGCAGCGCTGCTGGGCTCTTCCCTCTTTCTTGGCAATGACACCATTCTGTAGGGAGTTAATTTTTAGTGAGGACAACAGGCAGAAGGGCCAAAATGTTTAACTTGGACAAGCTGTGCCGAGGAGTCGCCGAGCCGGTTTGTGCGGCCGAGCACAACAGGAATCTCCCGCATCCGCCGCGGRGGCCGCGACCCAGCGGGATCACAGACACCCCCATGTTTGCAGAAGAGGGTGGTGGCAAGGACCCGCCGCTCTGCCGGGGGACGAGCAGGGAGCCTCCGAAACCCCGGAGAAAAGTCTCCGCGCGAAGTGCTCCAGGTGAACCGTAGCGCGGGCAGTCGGGGACCCGCTGCCTCGGCTCCCCGCGGCAGGACCGGGCGGCGCGGGGGGAACCGGGGTGGCCCTTCCGGAGGGACGAAAAGGTCTTTGGAGCAACGCCACGGTCCTCCCCGCCCCAGAGCACAGTTACCTTAATCGCAAGCAGGACCCACGCGTCTGCGGTTGTTTCAGGCGGCAAGTCGCTCGCTAACCTCTGCGTCCCTGCGAGCGCAGCCCCGGGAAGCTGAACGTCAGAGCATGATGCTGCAGTAAGTGGAAAATCGTTAGAAACTTACGTTGGGATGTTGTTAATTAGTAAATTGGTGGCTAGAACTCAAGCACGCTTGTCCTAGCTTTGTTCCTTCCGTGACGAGCTCTGTGTAGTTGCAGCTGGAGGACGGGGAGCCCGAGTGACCCGGGTGACGTTTCCGTGCCGCTGTGTTACGGGTGGTAGCACCGCGCAGGCTGAGAGCTGATTCCTTACAGCCTGCAGGAGAGGAGGAGGTAGAACCAAATCTTTGATAAACATCATAAGCTCCTCGGATATTGGGAAATATCCTTCATAGATGGAGTCAATTGTTAAAGCTTTCAACTGGAACAAAATAAACTTGTTTTTMCTGGACCAACTCAACTCGCTCTCGCCTCCTTAGCACCCGACAAGCGCTGTCTGTTACAGCCAGAGGACGTATCCTGCTGATATTTAGACCAAGCAACACGTTCTTTTGCTTGATTAATGAAGATTAATGAAGCGTTGTGCTGAGATTTTCAAAAGGCACGGCAAATCCGGGCTGGGCGGCGCTCCGCAGCACCCATCCGTCCCGGCAGCGAGGGCACGCTGCCCGCTCCGCGCAGGAGCTCGGCTCCGTGCCCCAGCTCTGCCTTCCCTGACTCAGAGGGGCAGAGGCAGAGCTGCCGAAGACCTTTCAGTTCATTAGGGTCAACCCTCCTTTTACAAATAACCCATCCTTAACTCTGGTATTAAATACGTCTCTGTGCCTTTCGGTTCGCCCCCCCGTGCTCCCACCAGACAGGGTCCCGCTGTCCGTCCYGTGATGACCAGAACCGCTCCTAATCCCCAGCCGCAGCGTTCCTGGGACCAGTTCATACGTACGGGTCTCATGTCGTTATCGTCCCTTCATTTATACCCATTCTCTTCCTCCCAGGGGTTCACAGAGAGTAACCTCAGCATTCACTGTGATAAATTACGGAAGAAAAGAGTATTTGTCTTCCACTTACGAACTAGGCTCTGATTTCCCTCGTTGTCACCTCCTGCAGCTGCTCCAGCTGGAATTAATCCTTTGTGACCATAACCGCACACAAAACGTCCCAGATGAAGGTTTCCCGGAGCCTCAGACCCTGAAATACCTAATTCTCCCTCGGTGTGGGAGTTACCTTGCCCACCACATTCCACCCAAGCCTTATAACAGAAACCCCGCACCGACAGCTAAAGCCACCTTGCGAGTGCCAGTTGTGTCTCCTCCTTTGCTGTTTCCAACTAATAGGGCAATAATTTATCATAGAAAATCTCACCAGTTTTTAAGCTTGTGGCCTTCTGCTGCGGAGCTGYGTGTCACTTCCAAGGCACTTCCAACGGTCTTTGGGATCATGCCGCTACCTGTGAACGGCGTTCTGATCCTGTCCCGTACAGACAACGTTCTGTGTTGCCGTTCGTTAGCACCAGCCTACCTTTTGTGTTATCCTCTCCTACCGTGCTGAGCTTTAGGAAGTTGTTATTCCTTATTCTGCGCAGTGCAGGACATGAACCTACCGRCCGCAGCCTCTGAAAAGCCCTTTCAGAAATATTTCATGAAACACGAGGAAAAAGCCCAATATATTGAGTATTCTTCTAATGGTAAAAATACCCCTTACGCGGTGCTAGGCTGGCCTAAATATAAAATAGTCACGTTTTTAAAGAGGAATATTGAGTTATGCTGCGGAAATCGATACAGATATTTTCTACAATTAAATATAAACACAAAAGAGTAAAACTGCAGCTTTAAAAATAACTTCTGGTAGCATCGACGACACAACTGCCTCAGTATTATTACAACTTGAATACCGGGTTTTGCCTAATGATGGGGATGGGGAAAATAAGGGACAGACGGGACAAACTCCTGCGCTGGGACGTGCCCTGACAATGGCGAAGCCCGCGCGGAGCCCGGGGCGGCCGTTGCCCTGCCACCGAGGGGCCGCAGCAGACCGGGTGCCTCCCGACCCGGCCAACTTGTGTTTACACATCACGGCTGCCGCTCTCGGAGGCAAGGATGGGGATGCTGCCGTGGCTTTATTCCCGGGATCGAACGGGAAGACCCATTTCTTTAACGGGTTTTAAGTGGCCCCTCTCTTTTCTCTTTTTAAAACCCTCACGAACCAGCCAAATATTCAGGAAACCAGCAAATCACGCCCACCAGCTCCTCGTCCTTCAAACCAAACCTTGCCCAGCCGTCGGCCACGCTCCCGGGCCGGCGCCGGGGAGCGGGACGGCTGGGGATCCCGCCGGCTGATGCGTCCCGCCAGCAGTAACGCCGTGCGGCAATCCCGACGGCCCCAGCTGCCCCGTGCCTCCGTCGCGAGGGTGAAGTTAACGCCGGTGTCACACGCCCGGTGTTGTCTCTTCTCCAGGGACACYGCTAACAGAAATTACTATAAAACAAGTTTCCTGCCAACCTCAGCAGCTCTAATGAGTCAGGAAGCGGTAATCTGGGAATGGGGGAACTGTTGACAGAGCCTAATTATTTTCTGACAGTCTTTCTAACACAGTTAGAAAATAAAACACCTACATAAGCTTCGAAATTGCAAATGGGGTTAGCAATATTACGCATGCACCTGCTAATTTGTCCCCACGATCCTGGTTTAGACTCCTTCCCCCTCACACCTGCTGCTATCCAACTGCTTATGCAGGGAGAACAACTTCATTATGAAAAGAGAAAATACCTTAATTACACAGGACACACAACTTCTAATGGGAAGTCTCCTGTTTYGGTGCCTGGCAGTTAATGGGTTAGGATTTTTGTGTCTTTTAGCTACATTTATTCCATATATTATAATTGCAAAATCAAGACACGTGCAGAACGCGTTGCCACATCACACAGACGTGCGAGCGAGAACCAACTCGTCGAGGTGCCACCTCGGCCGCGTCCCCGGCCACGCGATGCTGCTCCTCAGCCCACTCAGATCCCCGACCGGAGCCGGACGAGGTTCCCCCTCCGCCTGCCGAGCAGCAGCCACCAGCGCACGCTCCAGGGAAAACCACATGAAAAAGAGCAGACGCGGACGGAGCTCCCGCCCCGGGAGCCTGCCCCAGGCTTTGGGCATCGGCAGTTCCCGGGCTCCGAAGGCAGAATCCCGAGCAGAGCCCRTCTTCTTCTAAATCTCTGCTGCGGTGACTGGAAAACCCCCGGAGAGCTGCGTTCCACCCCCAGCTGCGGTCCCTCCGGCTCCCAAGCGGGACGCAGATTTCCTTTCCCGTGTTATTCAAACTGCCACCGTTCGTGTCACTTCCCCAGCTGGGACCCTGCTCACTGTTTCCACCACAGGCACCGGCTGGAGTTTGCCCTTTCGGGACATTAAAGGTTTTGCCCATCAGCCAAACTGACATTTGAAAAGGATCTACAGAGCTCGTTTAAAGAACCCCCCAGCAAAAACCTGCCTAGACTGGCATTGAGCCTGGATGTTTATCCAGTGCCCTTCCCGGGACGCCGCAAGGCCCTTCACAGCCAAAAGCCCCCCCTGAGCCGACCGGCTCCAGACTCGGCCGTGTGGGACCCGCGAGCTTTCCCGGGGAACATCTGCACGAGGCGGTCGCGCCTTGCTGTTTGCTCCCGTGACTTTAGCCAAGTCCAGAGACGTTCCCCCGGTTGCGGGTGTGCGGTCAGTCCCGGGGACGCACCGTCGCTTGGGAGCTCTGCCTGCCCGCGGCGTTCCCACCGCGCCGGGTCCTGCTCGGGCACGCGTCCCTCGGGAAGCCGAGGATAACGCCGCGGTGGCTGCAGGACCACCGGGCAGCAGAAGGTGGCTCCGGCCATGGACGCAGCTTGCCTCGGTCGGGCAGAGGCACTTAGCTYGGGTCTCGACCATAAGGAGAACGTTCTCGTGCCACCTGCGACTGCGCTCGCAATGCAAACGGTCGCCGGCCGCAGGGTGACCTGTCCCTGCTACAGCGCGAGTCCTTCGCAGTCACGAGCTGCCGCCGCCGTGCCGGTAGCGTCTGGGATTTCGGCACTGTCCCGTCTCGCTGGCCAGCGATGAATTTGTGTTCAAAAAACGTGTGGATGTGGCGCTTCGGGACATGGTTCAGTGGGCATGGGTACTGGGTTGATGGTTGGACACGATGATCTTAGAGGTCTTTTCCAACCTTAATGATTCTATGATTCTATGAATTCCTTTGCCCCCCAAAGGCAGTGGAGCTACCTGCTCCATCCCCGATTGCTCCGACTCGCATCGCTCGCCCTTCAGGAGTAAGATCTGGTTTTCTCCTCTGCCACAGACCATCTGTCAGTAGCACCTTCTCAGAAAGCCTTTGTTTCCCTCGTTACTTAGACAGACGGTGATTATAGCACAGCCTTACGTTTTTTCCCCTGGATGCTTCCCAAATGGTTTGATTTTGTAGTGCCAGCGTAGGAGTAGCTCCCTCTCTTCTCAAGGGAAAGGCGTTCGTCCCTCGCCGGGCAGGGCAGGGCCACCCTCGCCTGGCACCGCCGAAGCCACCTTCCCTCCCGGGCTGGCAGGAACGCCATCGACCGCCGAAGGGGGGATCTGTCCCTTCAGYTCCTCTGAATACGACTGCGCCACAGCTTTTTTTTCCCCTCTCTAAACTTCCCACCATAAAAATAATTGCCAGTTGTTCAGTAAATTTATCAGCTAATCCTTTTAATTCCACGGTCATATAAGCTGAGCCTGCCGGTTTGCACGGTGCTGTGTATATTCAGCTCTCCTGTTTTCTGCTGCGTGCTCTGACAGCTACACGAGGCCCTGGTGCAGTTCTGCTAAGTAATACCTTTAGAAATACCTTGGAAATTCCTTCTTTCTTGGATTTATAGCTGGTGTTTTACCTTATTTCAATCCCTTAGCATAGCTGTGTTTGGCAAATTGCTTTGCTGATTTTCGTATTCTTCGGTGGTCTAACAGTTGGGGTGGGCTGTGGTCCTGCAGTCACGCTGAGCTGAGCTGAGCTGAGCTGAACCGAGCTGAGCTGAGCTGAGCTGAGCTGAACCGAGCTGAGCTGAGCTGAACCCGAGCTGAGCTGAGCTGAGCTGAGCTGAGCTGAGCTGAACTGAGCTGAGCTGAACCGAGCTGAGCTGAGCTGAACTGAGCTGAACCGAGCTGAGCTGAGCTGAACTGAGCTGAACCGAGCTGAGCTGAGCTGAGCTGGGTGCGGGTGGGCTGCCCTGAGCGAGTCTCACCTCTCCACAACCTGCGCTGGCACTAGGGCTGAGCAGGACAGAGTCCAGCTGGGAAACCGATCCCACTGCAAAATAACCTCGCAAAAAAAGAAGTATTAGCTTTAGGCAGATTATTAACACCACTCACCACGGGACTGAAGGAGCTCTAGGGCCGGACGTGGGGAGGGGGTGAAGTGTGTGGTTTAGGGCACAACTCCCTCTTTCCACGGCAGCTTCCAGTAACATGGAGTTGCAGTGACAGTCTCCCAGTCACCGCTGCGGCTGTCACCGCTGCGGCTGTCACCGGGCTGCCCCGGCCCCACCACCAGCCTCTGCGCCTGCTGCGTCGGCTTCGGTGTCCACCTGGACGTTTTGCCGAGGGGCTTCCGTGCATGCAGGTGTGAGACCACCAGTGGAGCCGGCGCAGACGGCACGAGGCCGCGGCCGGGGCAGGGCAGGGCTGCGGGGTCTGGCAGAAGGATTTCGTGCTGCGGCAGCGGGTGGTGGGAGCAGCGGCGCTCCTCCCTTACCGCTGTAGTGACGGTGAAATCGGCTCAGCCGCAGCACCCGGCACGCTGGACGCGGTCAGCGCTGGTCTGCGGTTCGCCGGGGGGGGTGGTGGTACAGCTCTTCCACTGCCAGGAGCTAAATTTGTCAGGTCACACGAGGAGATGTGCTGGAAAACAGACCAGAGCGCCTCGCAGCACAGCCTCCACCTCCGCGATGTGAACCGTGCCGCAGGAGGATACCCAGGGACRGCAACTGGGGGTTCAATTTTAACTTTAATTGGTCAGATAAAGAAAAAGCCCAAGATTCAGCACAGGAGGGACAGAGTGCCGTTTTCAAACCACGCAGAGAAGGAGCGCGGGTATCTCCCGGCAGAGCTCGTTCACACGCCGCTGTTCCAACAGGCAGTGGTGATCCTTCAGCTTTGCTGCCTGCGCTTCGCAGCTATTTCCTATTCCCTCTGCACGGGAACAAACCCGTGCCCTTCCAGGACAGCAAACAAGTGGCAGCAACTGGTAACAGTTAAATGCGGTGTGTGAGTGCCCTGGGTGATACACAAAGCTGACTGCGCCTGTGATCTTCTATTAAGGACCCCCGAAGGACCCCCAACTTACCCACATCAGCCGTCCCCCCCCTTTCCAGTGTGCTGCCCACCCCGGCTTCCCACTGCCGCCCCTTGGGAGCTGCGCTCGTTCTCAGGGTGTCAGCTGCTTTCGGAGGGTGCACGTACCATCCCTTCACCCTACGTTCAGCTCGAATCACATACAGCTTCTCAACGGCTACTAGACGATGAAACTGCCCATGAAGTGCCTTCAGCTGTAATTCCAGGTCTGCCTCACGTTGCTTCCCCTTGCTCCATTAACAAAAGGATTTTTTTTTGCTCTGGTAACATTTCCAGAATCAGCTCTCCRAAGGACTGCTATCTGGGTGCTCCTCATCTCCTTTCACTGAGGGACTTTTTTTTGCCGAAGTCGGTCACACAGAACTCRGCAGTGGCACACCGCCCTCCGAAAGCTGGTAACCCCTCCTTGCCGTTGCTGGAACTTGAGAAACTGCAAAGCAGACAGSCGGGTTGCCACAAGGAAATGTTACCTGCCAGCCGAATGATAGTGTAGTGATTACAGCAAAACCCTTCGGAAGGTTTTCACCTTGGGACAACACTCGTGCCTGGCTTGAAGCAAATGAACAATGTCCTCACATGATGCCGTCTGCCCGCTTGGCACGGGAGCTACGAGCRCGGAGGAAAAGGCCTGTGCAAGCTGCGGGCACGGGCAGCGGGGAAACTTGCTTGGCACTTCTGAAAGGCCGAAGCACAGCTCCGCTGGCAGCAGCCAACAGCCGGGGACGTGTCCAGGAGGCCTCGACAGCCTATTCCGAGCAAAACGCATCAGTACCTCTCTCGTTTCGCACAGCAGCACGCAAGCGGCCAGAACCGTTCCCAGGGATGATTGTACTTAYTGTGAAGGAAGGAAAAAACACCTTGCTTTGTCTGTGGTTCAGCCTCAGAAATGCTCTGTAGACGTGATTAAAAAAACCCACATGTAATAGCAATTGTATTTTTTTCACTGTATTGGTGAACACTGCTGAGCACCCTGAAACAGCACCAGAATTAGGGCGTGCCATAATGAGTGCCCCCGGGGAACAGGATGGCCGCATGCGGGGAAGGGTCCTGCAGACCCCCGCGCGAGGGAGGCACCCTTGGTAAGGGCTGGTCACCGGTGGGATGGCCTCTGCCCRGCGGGACGCGTTCCCTGCTCCCCGGGGCACACACTGGCTGCCTTAGCGGGCGACAAGGCGACTCCTTAAGGAAAAGGTGGAGAGCTTTGCTGCCCAAATCCTTACACACCCGAGCACGAGTTGGTGCGAAAGGGGCATAAACAGGAGGCACAGCAGGGTAGATGGTGACAGAGAAGAATGTTAAGAGTTTAGATACAAACGAGCCCTTGGACAGTGCTGAAATCTGTAGACGTACTCCCCGGTCGAGCACCGTGCCCTCGTGAAATGCCACGAACGACGACGAGGTCAGGCAGAGGAGAGGAGAAGTCAGCCCAGCTCCGGGGRATTAAAGCAGTACGTCTGGGATGAAAGAGATACCCGACTTCAAATAAAACCGAACGCGTGCCGCGCAGTCGCCATCATTCCTCCGCAGGAACCGGGAGGCCGCCCGCGTGCCACGCCAAACCGACCGCAGCGGCGCCGGCTCGGCACCCTGCTTGGGGGGTGACGCGGCGGAATGAAACGCGGCGCCCGAAGCGCCGAAGCAACGGTGCCGCGAGCGCGGGGGTGCGGTTGGACGCCTGGCGAAGACACCGGGCAGGAGCCTGCCCCGCGGTGACCCACCGCCCGGCGGGCAGCCGGCGTTCAAGGCGTCTCCGGACACCCTCCCGGGCACCGCCGTGCCGGCTGGCGGGTGCGGAGAATTTCTGGAAGATGCCGAGTGTTTTTGGAAGGCGATTTTGCCGGGATCCGGGCGCGGAGCGGCACGGGAGCTGGCTGCAGGAGGGACGGGAGCCAACCTTTCGGTGTCACCGTCCCCGCAGGGAAACCGGACCCTCTGCCGAGCCGGAGGTATGTGTCAGCTGTTCGCAGTTCCTTCCTCCTCCATTTCTCACGGCTTAAGCACCCGCCTAGCACCTCCATTCCCTCACGCGGCAAGCCCTCTCGCTTTCCAATCCCTTCCCCATTTTTATCACCTTGGAAAAGTAATTTTAAATCTGTGTGGGTGACCTTTCCTTACCTCCTCSCCTTTCTTACACCTTCTTAGTCAGGGAAAGGGGTCCCAAACCCCCTCACCTCCTCAGCTTTTCAGTAGTYATGTTCTCCAGATTACCCGGATCTGGGGTACTCGTTTTCTTAAGGTGTGTTTCTTTGTTTCACCGAATTAAAACGCACTGTTCATGTTCTTTCCACACTTCCATTTTGCTTAGAAATACCCGCTTCTTTATTTGGGACCACATAAACGGGAGTTTGTTTGGACCGCAGACTCTCTGCAGCCCGAGTTGCGACGGCAGGGCACGGAGGGCGGCCAACCCCCGGCAGGCCCCGCAACCGCAGCCGGCCCCTCGCCTCCCCCCCCACCAGGCGAGGAAGGCAGCGCCGAGCACCGGCCCACAACCACCCAGGGGCCACCGCTGCACCCCGGCCGTGCGCTGGGGAGGGCACCCCTGCACTCGGACCGGCCTGGGGGCAAAACGGGCGCTCGGGGCC
>JASVER010000165.1:266019-536624 GCA_030449065.1 Oceanodroma leucorhoa
GCCGGGATGCTCGGCCGCCGGCGCCCCGCCGCGAGGGGCCCCGCGGTCCGCGCTGGGGCTGAGCCCGGCTCCCCCGGCCGCATTCCTGGCCCGGCCGCCGCGGCCTCAAGAATGTGTCCCGACAGGTTCCTGCGCTCGGGGCCCGGCGGCGGCCCCCGCGGGAGCGGCGCCGCGGCGGGGGGCTGCAAGGCCCCTTCTCTCCCCGCCGGTGCCGGGCCGGGAATGCGGCCGCGGCCCCGCTCGCCGCCCTCTTTGCCTCGCCGGTCGGCGGCKCATCCGCAGGGATGCGGGCCGGGGCCCGGTGCTGCCCGGGGGCGGACGCTTCGGCCTGGAGTTGGGAGCGTGAAGGAGCGGGGCRCGGGGAATACGGGCGGCTCGAGGTTTCCCGAAAGCTGCTCGTTAAGTTTCTCGAAAGAGGGTTGCGGTGGAACAAGCCGCCTCGGAGAGGACGTGAACGTTCTGATTTGGGTTAGAAACTGGCAAAGAGCCCGAAAAGTGGAGGGCTGGTTTTCGGCACGGCGGTGGGTTACGGTACCGGGGAGTTCGGACCGTCCCCGGGTGTGAGCTCCCCACGTCGGGTCTGGGGGGGAAGCAGGGGGTGACATGGCACCACGGGTACGTGGGGGGTCGGGACCGAGAGAGAATGTGGGGAGTGCTGAAAGTGATAGTTCATAATGTCTGAATTTTAGTTTTGACAAGTGCATGGTAATAAGGATGTGTATATTAGGACAAATGTTGTGTACTGCGCAAGTTCTTAACTCGTTTTCTCTTATTTAAAAGACTTGAAAGTCACTACGAGTAGTTTGTTGAACGTATCTGCCCACAGTACGACGGAGGGGGAGCAATTTTGGGGCTGTATGATAAAAGAAATGTAAAGTCATCTGTTGCCCTGAGGTGAAGGTAGTTAATCAGAGTTTAATATTGTTACAGGGAAGATTAAACTTGTTTAGAATTTTTGGAACTAATTGTCATATGCTCATTAACTCTGAGTTGTGTGTCCTTAGTGCTGAAGCTAAAAGAAATAAAAAGACTTTAATGAGTCAAAGCACATCTTTAAGGCTTTCAAACTGCTCTAAGTCRTTGTCTCACTGTTTAGAGATCTTAAAGTTATCACCAGTGCATAATAGTTAGTAAATTTTTTTAAAGATGTTACTACAGGGTCTTAAGGGTCTCCTGTTATCTAAYGTGTGTATTCCAATTGGTTTCAGTCCTAATGAGAGCAATAGAAGGGAAAGAGTATTTTGAAAGAGGGCAGTTCTAATTAAAAAATACAGGTGATAAACCCCCATCAAAGTTATCATATATTGTACTGGAAATTAGAAAAGTGTGCACTGTTAAAGTAATTTGTAAAACATTTAAGATAAAAAGGTTCCATGTAAGTTGCAAAATTTCTTCAAGGACTTCTGCGTAATTGAGCAGAACTTGTGAACTCACCAATCTTACTGTGAATTCTCAAAATTTTTTATATTTAATGGAATGGTAGAGTGTCTGTTTCAGGTAGGAAAAGGATCTCAAACTGATTAATCGAGTGTATTTTTTTCTTCAGTGGCATTCGGAGGTAGGAAAGGTCTAGAGAAGGATGTTTGATGCTTCGGAGTGGCCGTAATGAGCTTCTTGAGCCAAACAAGATGGCATAKGATAGAGGTGTATAAAGCAGTGAATGGTTATAAAGAGGTTAAAGCAAGGCTTGCTTTTCATATTTTGTCATAATAAAAGATCAAGGAGATGTTAAGTTGAAATGCAATTTAATTTAAATTAAAATTGAGAACAAATGAATATACTTTTACAGAATGAATAATTAAGTGATCCTCTTGGCTGTGAGGTATATTAGTACGATTTTTAGCTGGATTTAGGAAAAGGTATTAGTGGTTATCTGATTAATCAGAACACACTTCAGTGCGCCTTTTTTTTTTTTTTTTTCCTAGATAGATACAGATAAACTTATCCTGTGGACAAATGCTCTGGATCAGAGTATGACTACAACTGATGAGATAAAGGGAAAGGTCTGAACACAGTGAGAAAGCCACAAATATGCATTGGTGATGAGGGTGTGTTAGGAGCATGTAGTTTCTCATAACTGCTCTCCTTTTAGAAATACAGCTACCCCGCAGTTTGGAATCCGACTCGCAGATTGAATCGGGGCCAGTAACTTTTCCTCCGAATTGCATTCCTGTGTGCGCGTCGGGATGGTTGCGGTTTAATGATACCGGTCTTGTAAGTTTGTCGATGATGATCACTGTGGTGTTTTGGAAATACAAAGATTATGAAAGTGAGAGAAGCTGTAGGATTGGGGTGGTCTTGGGAGTAACTGAGGTTTTCTAACATAAAAACTTTAGTTTATTGAAATTAAGGAGGAAGAGTCTCAGTGTACTGATTAAAATATACTTGCCTGCTCTTAAAAGCGAAGTTATATTTGAAAACCCAGTKAATTGAGATGTAGCTTATGCTAGTGCAATTTTTTTATGGTATAGTTTGTCCCATTTTTTGAACGGACCGAGTTATGTCATCAGTCTGTCCCTGCGCTATGTGTTAAGGTTTTGGCTTGCATGGCCATTTCAGTTAAGATTTTTGTTTTTAAATTCCTTTAAAAATGTTAAGCAAAACTTCTGAAAGCACACAAACCTGAGGTGAAATGGCAATACAGACAAAGAGGGAGTCGTTAATTTAAAATTTGGTCTGATAATTTGAGTTATTTCTTCTCATTTATGCTTAGCTTGGGAAAGAGAATATTTTTCTTTGAGTGTCTAAAAACTTTATCTTCCAGTTTTCACTCTTGTAGGTGTGGTTTCATGAGCAGTTCCAGCCAGTGTGAATTCCCACTTGCTGAGTTAAAGCAGTCTTGTCCCCGTCTTCTCCTTGCCGCTCTGCTCGTGCCAACCCTTACGTGGCCGTGCAGTGAAGTGGATTGGGGAACTGATCATGTTAAAATTAAGTCAGCTTTTCCCTTCTTCCTTCTCACCCTGCCCCCCAACAAAAAGAAGGAAGAGGGGAAGAGAAATGTTGATTTTTAACTAGATGAGTTATCCTGGTCATGTTTGCTGTGGGTCTTTGTGAATGGCTTGTGCTGACTCAAGGAAAGGACATGTGAAAACTAGCAGTGGGGAAGGGTGGGACCATTTCTTTCAGCAGCAGTGCCAGCTTATATTGGCTTAAAATGATAGTGAAACTGTACTGAAGTTGCAGGCCTCTGGAATATGACTGGTTATAGCTGTTAAAAATAAAACAAATGCAAAGTGTTGATTCCAAGGCCTGCTGCTGAAGCTCATCCCCACAGCTCCTGAGGAACTGAGTTGTGCTAAGGACTAAAACACGTCTTTTTATGTATAATCAATATGAAAAAAAGGTATATGCTTTGTAACCATTGCAGAAGGATGGTATCTCCTAATAAGAAGATAATGGAGATATACAAAAATTATGCATTTTTGAATGCTGAAAATGTTTAGAATGTAATGGGTTTAATTTCCATCTTTAAATAAAATACTGTCCTTTTTGAAATAAAACAACCCAAATGTGCATACAAATTAGTAATGTAGTAGAAAAATCACTGGAGCGTAAAACCTAAAACCTTGAGGCTAGTTGTTCTGTGGTTGAATATCATATGCAGCATTCAAATATAGCAAAGTTAGCTATTCATTGTAAAMAGGCAGAGGTGAAAAACTGTGATTAAAGCAGTTCATCAAATGTCAGGTACTAAATCTGAACTGATTAAATGCGTGATTCATTTAGCTAATACATTCATTTTGAACAATTACAAAGTAACGTGTGTGTACTAATAAAGTTGCATTTTTGCACTGCAGCAAGTACAATCAGAACTTTTATTCATCATCTCCCATCGCCCGCCCCCCCCCAGTTTTGCTTTACACAGCTGAGTAACTGTAAAACTGTGAGACTTTCTGAACTTGGAAACAATGAGAAAAATGTTAGTAGTCTCCTAAATAGCTCTTTTGCCCTAAAAATGTCATATAGTCAAAACTCAATTTTCTTCCATGCTTACATCTTAAATGAGGGTAATCTACTTGTGTTTACTGAGAATTGTTGATACAACATGTGGGTTTTGGTGAWWTTTTTTTTTTCCTACCAGWACTTCTTTCTTTCCGTGATCCAAGGGATAACTCTAGTAAGACAGTGACTGAATTATCAAAGAGGGATGGAACAGATCCTTTATAAAAATGCTTTTAGTTTTGAACTCTGGAACTAGTACTAGCAGTTTTTAGGAACAGAAATAATACTTAGCTTCTTTTTGTAGCCCATAGAAGGTGCCATGCTGGACAAGGAGTGCTGAGTGTTACGTGAGGGACGGACTGCGTACATCCGCCTGTTGCAGCTCTTCCAGCTGCCCCCGGGACATTCTGACTTAAGTCAACTGAAATGGATTCTGCCAAAGTTCCTTAAATTCTGTGTCAGCCTTGCAAATGTCYGTTTCTACTTTGAATCTTACTAGTTTATTTGCTTTAAAAACAAAACTATGAAATATGTTGCTGCAAGATGATTATGTGTAGTGCTGGGGGTGGGTGGGGGATTTTGAATTCACAGCTTTTCACGCTGCAATTTGAATATTCCAGTGACAGAGCTGTTTAAACAGACCCTTTTCCCTGCCGTCTGTTCTCACCCATGTACTGTTCTCTGACTTGTGCCAGCACAATTGTTTTTTGTGGCTGCAAGATGAATGGGATTGGGAAACCARTCTAGAAATGAGTATATTGTATATTTGATAGGATTTTCTAACATTGTTCTGCTCCCCGGTCTAGTTTAGTGTGCAGCTGCACAAGTAGGGGTGTCAAGACAAGAAAGGGGGTGTTGAGGACTGGGATTAAATGGTGGAGGAGGTGGCAGATGAGGTAGAACTGCTAAACTGGCTCTGCCACGGAAAGGAATGCTCCTCACGTTGTGCCTGCTGTTGCATTTGCTGTTCCTGTGCTCTTGTGCTGAGACCAGGAAAGCCAGGCTTCCTGCCTGGGCTGGTTTCTTGGGGATCGGTGAGGGAATCTGTTTCTGGAGCTCGGGAAGCCGGGCAGGATGCCGCAGCACCTCTCCTGCTGCAGGTGTGGATGGAGGAGTGTGAGACTGTTCCTGCCTTAGGTTCTCCAGTGTTTCCCTGTTTGAATCTGGGTATAAATGTGCGGTGTGGATCAAGGAGTAGGGGAAATAAAGAGGAATTAAATAAGCTTTTTCTTTAGTTCTAAGACTAGTTGGACTTTTTMATTGTCAATTTTACTTGTTTTGGATACTAAGAAAGTTGTAGATTTTTTGTATTAGAGAATCTCCAAACGTTGCCCAATTCTTTTGTCCCATTTAAATTTAGATATTCAAAGAAACTGTAATTGGAGAGAATATATTTCAATCCCATGGAAGGATTTGAATGTTGCAGTGAGGAGCTTGAATTTGACTTGATTTAGTGAGATCTCAGCATGAGCATGGCAAGTGTCGCAGCGATGCGTTTCACAAGGAAATGGGCTCTGGGGCTTCGTCGGCCGGGGCTGCTCCCAGAGGAGAGGAGCTGTTGAAGCCTGCAGGCTGTGAGTGTGTGCTTCCCTGCCGTCAGATGTGTKGGGTTCAGGCTTCTTCCACTTGCAAAGTCAAATGGGTACGTTTTATTACGTTGTCTTTTAATCCAGCAATGTTGGGGGGTTCTCGGAGACCCAGAGGTTGGAAAACTGTCTTAAGTTATTGTGCAGATATTTCTGATTGCTGATATGCTTTGGAGGAAGACACTCTTTCCCAATGCTTTCTTTCCTCCCACCTTAGTCTTTCTTTTTCRGGCTCATCGCATTCTTCTTTGATGGAAGGTTATGCCACTCGGCATCCCTTATATTTTGTTTTGTTCTGGAAAGTTCTTTGTGCAGTTTTGACACTTGCTCTAATAGAGATCTGAGAATCTTTAGAATATAAAAATATTAGGAGTCAAGAGTACTTGTGTTTCAGTKAGTTCAGGACCTGCATCTTTGAAATCCATTATAGCTGCTCGTAAGSGGAATCCATAGGATACTGCTGTTTAGTATAGTCAAAAAGTAAATTTTTTATCATATGTTTCCCAGACTGTAGGTTAAGATTTTTCAATTTTTATAAAGCATCTGATCTTTATTTATAATTTTTCAACAGAATAGTTACCTTTTATTGGGGTCTGTTGACTAAAAATGATTGTCAGGCGGAGCCTTCATCTGATTTTTGCACCGGYACACAGATTACTTCATTTTATGTGGAAATGTACTACTTTTGAGTTGGAGAAGATGGAAGAGAATTAATGCKTTCTTTTGTACAAAAAGGCAATGGCCTGAACTCAGTTTGAAGCTTAGATATGCTGGCAAACCCTAGCAGAGATTGATGAGTGGCCAAAAGGCAGGTGAAGTAAGGTATGTGGTCATGTCTGTGCAGTTTATCACCTTTGTTATCTTCTCTGTGTTTATGTAAAGAGTAAACTGACGAGGTTGAATATTCAGACAAGTTTTGGCTTTCTCGTCAGCAGGTACAGCAATTATTTTAGGAACTGACTGAAATGAACTCTCAGGTCTAACTTTGAACTGTGTTGTAACAGCAGGTTCCAATGGGCACATAGTAAAATCTTAAGTAACTGCTGTTTCCAAAAGCATGGAGTGCTTTAGCAGTGTTTGAAATGTTAATGCTCAACATCAGTTGCGTTATGTTATTAACTCGTGTAGTTCTGAGTGATCTGTATGGTGAATATCACCGCAYCAGGCTAAGAAGAATGTTTTCACTATTTACATAAATACGTTGTGGAGAATCGTTCTCCAATTCCCTTTGATTACTTGTCCCTCCAGCAGTTGGAAAGGTTTTGCAGTTGCTTTGTAAATAATTAGAAAGAATTCAGGTCACCTTACAAAGTTTATGAAACTAATGCAGTACGCCAAAGTAATGCAAAGTTTTGATACTAAAAGCAGATTTGAGTTGCGGTGAAGTTCAGGCTGTTTGGCAAGCAAAGGAAGATGGATAGCAGTTTCTATTAATGCCCAGACAAGATGAAGCATATAGGAAAGAAAGAGATTTAAAGACAGTAATAAAAAGTTTTCAAATGTTGGAGTTCCACTCCTGTTCAGAAAACCTGACATTACAAGCCAGTTGTTTCAGTCACTTATTTGTTTGTCACTTATTGTGTAGAGGCCTGTGTTTGTTTTTTTCTTTTTTTTTTTTTTTTTATTTGTACGGATTCACCCAGCAGAAGAATCTGTAAGTTTTGATAGTGRCACTACGGAGTGATTGGAAAATAATAAGCTGCAGAGTTCAGTAGCTTCTATTAACTCTGACAGTTTCTGTTTTCTTGTGCATAGGGGAAGATGACCTACTAATATGTCTATTAACTGATAGTGGTCATGCAAGCAGCTTTGTAAAGTGGGGCAGGAAGACACGAGTTGTAAGTGACAATCTGCCTCCGTTAAAATTACATTCCACTTCCCTCAGTGCTTGTCCTCCGAGAGCGTTGATGGCAGCAGCGGCTCCTTCTGAGCTGCAGGCCGTAGCAGAGCTCACGCCAAGCAGCACCGCACACTTACACGTTTGAGTAACACGAGTCCCACTGACAACGCACGTCTCACAATTCGGGTATGTCTGCCTTTGCGGTGAGGTTCCTTTGTACGTATGTGTGTATATGCTTAACTATTTGGGGTATAATGGGAGTATCTAGAATCTTACTCAGTTCTTTTTTGTCTCTTGATTTGTTTTTGGATTCCTCAAGAAATTCCACAGTCCAATTGTATACTTGGTTAAGAAATACTTCTTGTCTTCTGTTTAAAATTTACTCTCCCTTCATATTGGGAATGAAGAGGTCTCCTGGTTTAAAATACTTGAGCATTTTTTGTTTCTTGGGGGGGGAAGGTGGCTTAGTGTGGAATATGTATTCCTATTAAAGCGGATTTACTGAGGAACTTACAATTCCTAATAGTCTTGGTTATATCTCATAAGTAAATGCTACAGACCCTCGGAATCTGATTTAGGTTAAACTCCTGAGGACAGTCAGATGTCCCAGTTGTGCAGGGGGTGGGAGGGGAGCAGGGCGAGCACTTCTGGAGGCAGTGCCAGCTTTCAGTCACACAGTCGCTGAGGTTGGCAGGGACCTCTTRAGATCATCTAATGCAAACCCCCCGCCCAAGCTGTGCCAGCTAGAGCAGTCTGCCTGGGACCACGTCCAGTTGGGTTTTGACTGTCTTCGTGGATGGAGACTCCACAACCTTTCGGGCCAGCCTGTGCCAGTGTTTGGCTACCTTCACGGTTAAGATAATTAAGATGGAATTTAATGTGTTTTAATTGGTGCCCATTACCTCTTGTCCTGTCACTGGGCACTGCTGAGAAGAGCCTCTCAGTCCCTCCCATCAGGTATTTCTACTCATGGATAAGATCCCCCTGAGCCTTCTCTTCTCCAGGCTGAACAGTCCCAGCTCTCTCAGCCTCTCCTTGTGTGAAAGATGCTCCAGGCCCTTCATCTTYGTGGCCCTAAATGCACGTCAGTTTGTGAATTCTGAAAAGCTTTTACTGTTGTTGGGAYATTTGTGAGTTCCCACACCGTGAATTCTCATGTCTAGTGTTACGTTGCAGTCATTTTCTTACTGGGGCACCAAGTCAGATTTTTCCTTTTGAATATGGCCGTTTATTTTCCTGAAATCTGTAGGAAATGAACACAGAATCTCAGTGTAGTATTATCAGTTTTGCTGAGGATATCTACCAGGTTCAAAACCTATTGGGAGATGTGACTGCCATGTTCCTCCCTTAAGAAAGGGGGTTGCACGTTTATCAAGAGCGTGTTCTTTGAAAGTGRCTTTCTGGGCGTTCCTGGAGTTCTGTGCTCCAGGCACACTCAGCACGTTCAGCCGTTTTAAATTCCTCACTGCATTTGTTAGTGATAGAGAAAGAACTTCCATAATCTCTTGTCTRTAAGTATATTTGTGTGAGTGTGATCAGTGCCCTTCCTTAGCCTGTGTGCAGATTTCATTTTGGAATAAATCTTATTTTGTTTTTCTTTTAGGGCATCTCAATTCTAGACAGGGCCATCTGCCTCGCCTTGAAATTTGAACCGCACCTGGAATGGAGTTGCTCTTTAATCAGATGGGGAAGTAATTTGGTTTCTTATTTTGTGGCCTGAAAGGATTCAGTTTAAGCTTCAGTAATTCAGTTATTTGCTGCCACTTAAGCAAAAAAGGTGCTTTTGGAGGTGTGGTAGCACAGAAGGGATTATATTGTTTAGAGTAAATTTAAGTACTCCTTGCTGTGCAGGTATTTCGGTACATTAATACAATAGCAAAAGAATTCATTTAGGAAGATTACTACTTTTCTGCACCTGAGCCAAGGAGTCTACAGGCTTTATTTTTACTCAGTTCAGCTTTTAGATGTAGAGGAAAGTACTGCTGAAGTACTCTGGRCGTTTGAAACAAACACTTTATGTAGTGGGATACTAGTTACCTGTTGAAGAAACTCTGAGTACAAGTTTTTTTCCCCCGTTAGAAGTCCAGTAAGGAAAGACAATTTAAATGAGCTGAAGAGATCTTTAAGTATAACAGCATATGACTTCGGAGAAGCTGGTCATAGCAGACTCTAATAGCTCAACTTGTTGGGGAGTGGGGCCGGAGAGTCTTAGATMAGGGATGTTGGAATCCCCAAAAGCTTTTGACAGGTACGCTGTGTCCATGCAGATATCATCTTTATCTGTGCGCTTGCCAATTATCCCCATGAACTCTAACCCTCAGTGGACTTATCTTCCATTATATTGTATCTCCTTGAATCAGAGTCAAGCTTTATCATATATAGGGTGTTGCACAGTTTAACTGTAGATATGAAACTGAAGAAGATTTGAATGAAGGGGAGAGGAGTACGAAAGCCATGAATGGTATAGCACAGATAAATAGGCCATGCTTATTTATTAGTTTTCATGACTTCAGAGTTAGGAGACGCCCAATGCAATGACCAGACAGCGATTTAAAACAAAGGACATGGTTTTTTTCTTTTCTTCTTTTTTTTCCTTTTTTTTCTGTACACCATTTAATTGTGAAAACAATTGACAAATGTTTTGGGTGGTGAAAGGATAAATAATTCAAGAAGCTGTTAGATTGTAGAGGATTTATCTATTTAGGGAAGCCCATAAGCTAGGGAGTTAGTCTGTAGCTGACTGTCAGAATTTGGAAGATATTCTAATAGAAATACTCTTCTAAACTTACGGGTTCTTGTAAACCTTTCCTTATAGTTTGCTGCTATCAGAGGAGAGATATGGGCTAATCAATATTTAGTGTGATTTGTTACAACCACCCTTAAGTTTTACATAACTTGGCAGTTCCAGAGCAGTTACACCACTGATTCTTTCATTGCTGCTCTCCTCTGATTCCATTGGGGTTTTAGCTCTGTACTAGAGAAAGGAATCTTTTATCCACATTTTGCCATTAAATGGTTGGCTTAGGTTCCCACTTGTCTCCTGAGAGTTGTGTGTGAACATATTTGGAGAAGAGCCTGCTTAATAGTTTCAAAACCTGTTTTTACAAACAACTTGCATCTTTAACTCCTTGAGGAATTCCTTCCAGGTGCAGTATTTCACA
The DNA here is from genome assembly GCA_030449065.1 of Oceanodroma leucorhoa. Classification (NCBI taxonomy): domain Eukaryota; kingdom Metazoa; phylum Chordata; class Aves; order Procellariiformes; genus Oceanodroma; species Oceanodroma leucorhoa. Next base: position 276,549 of record JASVER010000165.1, read on the forward strand.
CAGGTTTGCCTGTGGCTGAGTATGCACCTCATTAGTTGCATCTCTCTCTATCTGCAGTCTAGGGGAGGCTTGGTGTGCATCAGCAGCACGGCTTGTTAGAAAGAACAAAGGACTTGTAGAGGTAGAGCCTGAGCTGGAACCGTAGCATCTTGTGCTTAAYGAAGGCTGACTTTGAACAAATGCTGTCCGTAACACATGCTTCTGCTATATCATTTAGGCTCACTAAAAAGGATTTGATTTATAATCTTCTTTTTGCCTTTCCTCTTTTTTTCCAATTTCCGGCACGAGCGTGTTCAGAGTTGCTGCTGTTAGTGCTGAACGTGACAGAAAGCTGAGCAGGCAATCTGGGACTCGTGTGCCGTGCTCTGAGATGCCTTGAGACTCTGTGAAATGTGTGCGAAGACTGTCTCTGATTACTTCCAATGGTTTTTAACATCRATGCAGTTTTACTCCTAGTCTTGCAATACCAGAGAGAGAAGTTGGCAAGCTACAAGAGTCTTGGGCTCCATCACTTTCACACAACATATCTTTCATGTACCTGATCAGTTTATTRGAAGCTACATTACAGATGTCAGACTTTCAGCAGAGCTTTCTTTCAGCTGTGCCAAGGAGTATTGTTTGTTAAACATTACTTAATGTTTGTTTTTAAAAATTATGTTTATCATCAAACATAGTACTTGAATTATAACTAGAAACCAAAATGATGGTAGGAAGCATAAATATTTCTCAGTTTTGGGGAATGATGAAAGAAAATACCTTTTAATGTCAGTATCTTACTAAGATGAGTGAGGGGAGGGAGGCGTGAAGGTGGTTTGTGGGCTCAACATGCTAGGTGTTATGCTAGGAGTTACTAGGACGTGTCAAGTCTCCTGAATGTAGCCTCTACACCAAGGTTTATAATGAAATACTGACTCTGAGAGATGGCTGCAATGTATTGAAAGTCTGTCTGAATACCTGTATGGTTTTATTCTTCAAGGTCAAATATCTCAAAAGAAAAAAGTGCATATATTTTTTCATTGCTGGTGTTGCATTTCTTGTTCTACAGCGAATGTAAGAGGTGGCAAAAATAACCCCATCGGAAAAAATTGTGCAAACCTGAAAAGGCTGAGAAACATTGTTCTGAGACAATAGTAAATGGAGGGTCAGGTGGACTTCTGTGTGTCTCTGAATTYGGATGGTGTGTTGCACGTACGGAACTAGCATAACTGGCTGGAGCACCTGATTACCTCTATGTTTCYGGTGAACTTTGATTTTTGAAACAATGGCAGTGTTTTAAAGTAGTTGATAAATAGCTATTATTGATATTCTTTGGTCATACTGTATTTGGGTTTCTTTGAGCATTTGAGAAATGAAGTCTTTGTAGTGACAGAATGTGAAAATAGGGAGAAAACAAACTATCCTTAAAATTCAGTTTAGTATAGAATCACAAGTAAAGAAATGCCATTGTTATAACAACTGTATATAACAGTGTTATATGGTAAAATGCAGTTGTTTGAATTCCTTAACTGAATTTTCCTACCTATCATATTTGGATTATTTCCAAACATAAGCTTAGCTCGGTTTCCTGCATGCAGGAAGATTAAAACATGGCAACATTGGATTTATTTCTTTTTTAATTCTTACGGTATTGTGAATGGATCGATTTCTTTAACTTTTTTTTTTTTCCCCTCCAATTTTGGGTTGTTTATGAGAGAAATAGGTGTCTTTAAATACTACTCCTCATATGTAGTAAAGCCTTTCAAATATGCTACTGAAGAGTTTAACTTTCTAGCAGAGCAGTACCCTGTTGTGTTCATGTACGTGCAGTTCTGTCAGTCCGTAGTTGCTCTGCCTTGTCCACTGTGGTATTTTAGAGTAGTATCTTTTGTGTTCTTGGGTTTTTGTCTGGAGCTTACAAYTGCATAGGATAGACTTTTCAGTAAGTCATTACTGGCCCATTTCTTGAAGTGAAAATTACTAAATAATGTTGTTCTCTCCTTCCGAGATGTGTAGAACTGGATGCAAACAGGACACAGGATTTATACTGTCTGTCTACATTTATAAAAGTACTCTTTGAGCTGTGAATGGGGATGACTGAAACACAGTCAGGACAGCTTTATTTGATACTTGGATGCRTGCCATGAATAGAATTCAGCTAACACATGCCTTTGTCAGTTGTTGAAATTCAACTTTAAAAGGATTAATTTCTTAACCCTACCCTGCTGTGCAGAATCCTGAATATTGAGATTAACAATTTTTCTGAAGGTTAGTGGAATACTGCAGTAACTGATTTTTGTTCGGTTATGAATTGCTTGCAAAATTACCTTTTTAATACTGGCATTTTCGGTAGTAATACTTGTGCTTTAAAAAAATGCAAGAAACAACTTTTAGCTTTCATTTTTATTTTTAAGTACAAGAAATAATGATATTACAGTTGTGATAAAATTTTAAYGACTTTGGTAGTTAATATTACTGATCATCTTTCTTTAAAACAGAAGTGACTGTCTTTCAGCAAACTCTTCTCTCTTCTCCACTAAAATACTATAATGTGCATTTCAGTGTTGGAGTAGCAGCATTTGCAGGCAAGATTTGGATTTTACAGTGTCCAGTGCTACATCATCAGCACGGAGTGCTCAGATCCTCTGCTGGTTCTTCAGCGGTACACCGACCTAAACTTYTTAATCATCAAGTTTTCTAGTGCAGGCAGAACCGCAGTATCTGCCTTTCCCTGTGTGCTCATGAATCGTGTTGATTTAGGGTTTGCTGCTTTTGTCTGAAGCCAGAGGGAACTGGAAGGAGGATTTTCTGTTGGGCTGTGTAAAACATCCTTGTATACACTGCAGTTTCTTTGAAAACCTGCCACTGTTGCTGTAGCAGCAATATAGTTCTGCCAGTACTGACGATAACGGGAGCATTGGCGGGAAGACTTGCTTCCAGTCTTCTACTGCTTTACCATTCAGATACTCTGAATATAGCGTGGCAGATAAAGAGAGAGGGAGTGGTACTCTACACTGCTCTCTCTTGAGAGGTGCTACTGAAATGACGGCACCAGCACAATGTCAGGAAGCGTGCCAAGTGTCTTGCTGATATGCCTTCGTTTGAGAGCTGTGTGAAAAATGGTGGTCCAGGTAGTGTTGGGGAACTTACCCAGAACACGTTAGTGTGTACAGGAACAGAAGGGAGTAGTCTTTACAGATTTTAGGTTACACTGTCAATTTGAACTGAGTCYTATGTTTAATCACATTTTTCTGAGACGTACTCGAAGACGTGAAATAAAAGCATTGTTTTAGTAAGTGTTACCTCATGGATTGAGCACCGGACTGCAGCCTGGGTAAGAGAAACTCGATTGTGTCCTGCTGCTGGCTGGCTGGGGAGCCGTTGAGTTACGTTCTTCCCCCGAGTGAGTTTCTGCATTTGCAAAAATAGGAGTAATCAGACTGACAACTTTGTAAAATGATCGAGGTGTCTGCATCGAGACTATTAAGTACTGTATGGTGTCCTTTTGCTCAACTTYGCTAAGTGTAGGCTTTTTGTGGCTCTTTGGCTTTTGCCGTGCAGTTTTGCAACAACTATGTTTCATTCTTTGAACAGTCGCTGCATTTTGTCTATTCTTCTGTATGCTCAAGTAGGGTTTTCCCTTCTTGCTCTGTTTGAAACTTAAACCTGTCTTCAGGGCTGTTTGCCTCATTTTAACTACTGCTAAGCAAGCCTGTATTAAGTCTACTGAAGTTGTTGATGTTAGGAAATACAGAAATTGTGATAGTCTGTAATATATCATAAATCCTCTTTTGACAGATGCAGAACAGAAGCTGATTTACTCGTTATGTTATCTATTCTTTCCTTCTTCCAAATTTTTTTTGTAACTTTATCATACCAAATCTCTGCTGTACATTAAGCAGAGCTGCCATTGTCTGCAGTTGTGGGTGATTCTCACTTCTGTAAGAGTTTGGATCTTCTATGAAGTACTCAAAAAAACCCAACCAACCAAACAGAAAAGAAAGGAAAGAAAAAAAAAAAAAAGCCCAACCCAAAACCCCAACAACAACAAAACCACCACACTGGAGTAGAAAGTACTTTAGTGGTCACAGATTCGTCTGGCCTGTGCTTATCTCAGTCTGTTTCTGTTCTGTTTTTATGCACTAGGCGCTCTGTCTTTCTTCTGGTTGCCTTTCTCAGACTCTCAAAGCTTCCTCTGTTGAGCTGCTTACTGAGTCCTTGTTATCCTGCTTTGGCTTCCCGTCTGTGCAGTCCCTGTTCCGATGCGCTGCGCCAGCCCCCTTATCAGCGTGCCATCTCGTGGAGCAACGATTCTTAAAATATTCCACGGGCTATGTGCAAATTCTCTTTCATTTGCACAAGGGTATAGGTGTGTATTCTCAATGTAGCTGTAGTAATGTTTCATCTTCCTAACTCGGAGGGGAAAAAAGGAATAGACTGTTTATATTTTCACTGCAGAATTTACTCCAATAGGTCCTGATGTAACTTCTCCCAGTTGAGCCTAGATGAAGCGAGAGCCGTCACTGCGCTGTGTGACGTGGGGTTTCTCTGTTGGTTTGAGTGCCTGTTATACTTGAGGGTGGCCTGAGGTTTGTGAAACGTATCCTCTCTTCTCTGTGCTGTAAGAACCAAACTTGTTCAGTAAATTCTTTTCCTGGGATCTGGAGGGGAACCTCTTTGCCTTTGGTAGATGTATGGAGGGAGCTGTGGGGAGGGCTAAGAACTGGAGGGCTCATCAGGTTCTTTATGACAGGCGAAACAGTTTCCTTCAAAGTATTCCCACACCCAAGCTTTTGTATACAGAAAAATCCACGAGGGTCACATGACACTAGCATTTTGCAACAAAGCAAGGCTTTGATTAGGTGTTGAATATTTAGAGCTGATGTAGCACTCCTGTTCTCCCCCCATCATTCTTTAAAAACTCTTTGTGAACTAAGCTATTGTGGTGGAATCGGTGGCATACARTAAACTCAACCACTAGACTATATTGTTTATCATAGACATTGGACTTCTGAGTAGAACAGAGCTTCGAGTTAAACAAACAAACCACAGGGTCTTCTGGCAGATTCAGAGGCGTAGATTTTTCAGGTGTAGAGTAGATTTTAGTTTTAGCATCTCCTACCCACAAAGGTTTTTGAAAGATACTCAGYTGCATATATACTTTTATTAAAATGTAGCTACCTTTGGAGTGAGGAGTGACAGTCAGGCCCTTAGTTGACATTTGGAACCTTGRTAATACAGGTTTAGCCCAAAACTGTGTCTTACCGTGAACTGATCAGCATCATAGAATCTTTATGCATGTGTGTATGGGTACTCTGAACCTGAATTTGTATGCTTAGCTGGGGATGTGGTGGGATATAGACACCATTATTTTTTCCTTTATAGAGTTTCTTTAATTTGCTGAGCCATGTGTGCTCCACTTTTCTTACCTACCTCCCGTGTAGCAGAGGCTACGTGTAGGTTCATRTCTTTCTAATTGTTTTTTAATCTTAGTTCCATATCAACAACTCTCTTTGCCTGTTTGCTTGCTTGGTTTTTTTGATCAGCTTAGAGTACATCATTAGAAGAGATTTCTGCTTGGATGCTGCCAGCTGATTAGAAGAGTACACCAAGGTTTTGTCTAATCTCTGGTGTGACTGTCATGTGCTGCAGCAAGGAAATGGCTTTGGAAGAAGCAGCCAAATCTGTATGGGTATTAAAACATGTTGAGGAGACTAGTATCAGTGGGGATCAAATGGGCAACCATTCAGTGCAGGGAGCTTACTAAAAGACAAGGATTAACTTTGCTGTTGTTCATGAGGTCATAGAATTGGTAAAAGATTTCCAGGATGTACCTACCCTTAAAGGCAAAAAATGCCAGCTGCAAGTGGAAAATACCYTGCCTCTGCCTCTACTGCAAACAATTTGGCTGGTTCTCTTCATCACCCATTTACTGATCGTGCTGTCCCACGTGATTGCCTTTTGAGTGGGAAGGCTGTTACTACCTTTTAGTCTAGGGGTGGGGATAAAAGGGACACTGCTGAAGAAGCCCCCAGCGTTAGAGGGGTGAAGTCACGGGAGCAGATCGCCACGGTGGGACAGACAGACGGGYGGGCTGGGGGAGAGCCGGGGCTGTATTTCAATGACCTCCTCAAGGYTGGGCCTGGGGAACAACCTGGAGAAGTGGCATTGAAGTAGGAGTTGGAGCTGCAGCCAGGTTGAGTGTTGTCCGACATCTTTGTTGTTAAGAGGAAAATCGTAGCAAAACCAGGGAYTTTCCACATCATGATCAGAAATTGATTTAGAGGCTATTGCATGCAGTGGAAGGATGGCTCCAGCTAGAGGCAGAAGCAATACTTCTTTCCTGGGTTCCTTTTTAGTGATCTTAACTACGTGTTGTCAAAAGTGAAATAGTGGGGAAACGTTGGCAGGTTAACTGGTTATTCTACTGAATTTACATTGATTACTTAAAAAAAAAAAGGGGGGGGGGGGAATTAACATGCCTAGAAAGCAGAAATGGCTATTTTACTGCATATTGCTCTCTTAGGTCTCTAGCAGGATTCTGTGGACCTGTGGCAGTCTGGAGTAGATGACCTTTTTGATGGTGATATCAGTCTCCCTCTACATTAGTTAAGGCCTCATTTGCTAGTAGGTCAGGGCAAAGTTCTCCATCAAGTTCGTAACTTGGCTTCCATGTGTGGAAGTTCTGGGTGGTGTGGCTTTGCTTCTGGTACAGAATAGCAAAGCATAGGGAAATCATTGGTGTATCTAAAAAGCGTTCCATAACATTTACGGCATTTGGCGATACTGACAGAATGAGGATGTCTGCATTCATCACAGATGAGCCTGCTGTTGCTTTTAAACWTTGGAAGTTGGTATTCTCCACTGTTTTCCATATCTTCTGTGCTCCCAGCGTCACCAAGTACTGAGTTACAAGAAGCAGCTCTTTGGTCAACCAACCAGAAGGATCTCARTTAAATTTGCTGGTAGGCTAAGAAAGCCTCACAAAAGTTTGAGAAGGACAGACAAGTTCTTTTGTAACATCATGAACCAGTCCTAGCACAGCGTGAGTTAATGAGGCACTAAATTACTAGAAATTGCAGTTCTTAGTCTGTATAGCTGAAATTCCTATGTAGATGCAACTGAGAGGTCATTCAAGATTCATTAAATGTGAGTAGCTGCAGAAGAGTCTTGCAAGTGCTGCATGTGATGGAATACTGGATCCATGTGTACTTGATTTGCTGTATTACAACTAAATGGGTTATTTGCAACTACTTTCATTAGGTATTTTGGGGAAACTGCCTCTCTTTCCTCTTCCTGCCTTCTGTCCTCTGGAAGTGACAGCATCTGTCTCCATTTCAGTGTTAAACTTRTGTTATTTAACACTTTCACTTGAAAGTGGCTTCTATTCTGACCATAGGAGGTTATCTGAAATTCTGAAATAAAAATTATCCTTTTTTGTTATGAGGGAGAGCACTCTCCATGGCTAGAATACGTATGCTTTGGAAAAAGCGGGGCTTTCTTTGGGACATGTCCAAAGCTGCAGTGACGTCTCACAGAATCTTAATGGTTGTCTTAGCGCTCCCAAACAAGCAGTTGTGTTGTGTTCCCTTTGCTTCCATGAGCTTAACTGCTACGTTCCTAAGAATAAGGTCTATGTAGAACCACAGTTTCCTAGTTAGTAAGGAGGAAACTAATGTTGCTGGTCACAAAGCATGGTGTGTTTCTGGAAGGTCCTTTGATACTGTGATGATGAGGATGGTTTAAAAGTTTTAGTATTTTTTGTTGGTGGTGATGGGGAAAGGCTAGAGTACTTAGATTTTGCTGTAAGCCCAGATGCCTGTAATCTAGCCTGGTTAGTCTGTGTGTAGAAATCCAAAATCATTCCTACAAAAGGAGCAACTGTGTATATACACTAAGGTGAAGTGAGTAAAATYGGAGGAGCAGGAGCACTTAGAAATTTCCGTTTGCCATCATGAACCGCCAGCCTCTTGCACTTCCACTGCAATATCATCAGATCAGCTTCACCCACCGCTTCCGATCTTCTCTGAGTTACTTTGCCKAAATCTTTCCTAGGCCTCTCCTCTCTCTCCCTCAAAGCCAGAGCTCCTGTCACCAGCTGCTGTGACTGATCCAGATACATGYTGACCCAAGGATATATTTTTGTGCAGACTGATCGTAATGCATCCAGCCCTTTCACAGATCGCTTTTGTTCAGTTCTTTTAATTTGACATGATTTCAGTTGTGTGTAGCAGTTTATACTAGGTGAGCATYCCTTCTAGCAGTGTTGTATATCCTTTTGTGTATCTTCAGGGTTTGTTGCTGCTCTTGCAGTTTTTTGAGAAAAGTGGTGGTGAATACCTTTCACCTGAGGCTGGATGCTGGCTCGGTTCCCGCTGATAGCCAAGTGTACTGGAATGCTTATCGTTTGGCTCGGGTGCGCTGGTTTTGATGCGCTGCAATACAAAGCAAGTCCAGTATCATATTACTTGATTATTTTTCATTAATATTTCAATTCTGAATGTTTTGTGCGGTTTCAAGCAGTACACTAACAAAATCTTGTTGTCCTCGGATTTAAAATTTTATGGTGTTGGGTATTGACCTAATGTTTGTTGCTCTTCTGGTCAGCATAGCTGTGTGAAATACAATTTTCTGAGCTGTCAGTGTAACTGGCAGGAAGATCAAAGTTACAAGCAGCTGATCTCAGATGAGAGATTATAGGGGTAGGATAATCGGATAAAGGGCAGTGGAAGAAATTTGACACTTAAAATACTTTTTGTAAATCTGCCTATCCCCACGTGTCCTTGATTTCAGTAGTAGAATTTGCAAAGCCTGGGCTCCTCTAGTTACTCTGGTTGAGGTGTTTTGAGGGARGATATGAGATTTGGAAGTTTATTGTAAATAGGATGTCCAAAAACTGATCACATGAATGCAGGTGAAGGTGTGTGTGTGGAAATGAGTGTGTGTGACTCTTGGCTGATCATTAGTATTCTGTTACTTTGTGTGTTGATCTTGTTTAGATTTCATAATAACAGCATTCCTGAAATGCATGTTCCTCTCTTCCTATATGGAGAAAGAAAATGTGTTTAGGGGAGATGTTGGGTATAAATGGAGCTACTTCTAGCAAAAAACCCAGAAACTTGAGATAAACTGATATATTGGTCAAGGGGATTTGAAATCAGCAATAAGTTACAAGACGCTTTGTGCTGTCAGCCGGCTGAAACTTGACACAGTGGCTGCTGAAAACAGGAATTGTCTACATAATTTTTTCTTGCTAATTAGGTAGAAATACGTAATGATGCTGAATTTTTATTTTTGCCTTCAAATGTAATACTACATTTACATAACAGCTTTTTCTTTTTTGTGGGTGTTTTCCACATGAATAAATGTAAAATTGCAGCAGAAAATKTCATATACTCAGTGTCCGTGTGTGCGCACATGTGTGTAAAACATGGTGATGGAGGTGAGCTGATCAATAGGGGAGGGAGCTTTAGCTATTTAAACATGATATCAGGCGTGGAGGGAAACCGCATCCTCTGGGGAAGAATTAGTTTCCTTSCAACAACTCTAATCTTTCTGGAATTTGTCAGATTTTGCTTTAATGCTATTTATAGTGCAGCATATATAAACATTGGCCTGTGTTTAGGTGAAAACACAAAGTTTCATTTGAAGTCTGATTTGTGAAGAGCAGGTTTGTTGCAGCAAGCTTTCTTAAAGGTACCCAAGCAATTTCAGATTCTTCAGAGAAGTGTTGAAATGATAGCTCCTAGTAATCCAGTTCGCTAAAGATGTGTTTTAGACTATGAAGCTACACCTGTTCTGAAGAAAAGCCAGGAGTTTTTTTTCTTAAAGTTTGGATTTGACTTTAAACTTCTGCYATGTGTTAATCCCATGGCTTTGATTACCCTCGTGTGTTACCTGGTAGACCTCCCATGTTTTCCCTCGCTCCTATTTGGGACTTYCTTACGCAGTATTTCTCACGCTCCTGGGAGGGGAGAGAAGTTACGGGGGGCCATGAGAGCAGAGGGGGAGACAGGCCTGGAAGAACTGGGGAGGCAGARGAGCCATGGATGGTGGGCACGGCTGTGCTGGTTTGAGCCTTCGTGGTGCTGTTTGTTCTCCTCTKCCACCGCATCTGTGTTCCCTTGGCCGCACCTCGCAGGGACTTCCGAACAGCAGTGTTCCCTTCCCTCCCAATAGCTTGCTCCGTCCTCTCGTATTTACAGCTGCCAAGGCTAATGCCAGCTTCTTTCCCAAGTGTAGGGCTCATCTTCAATTTTAGGTGTGGTATCCAAGTGTATCGGGATAAAAACTGGGTGTGGTATTTTAAACCCTGTTTCAAGTAGTTTGGTTTTTTTATCAATGAAGCGTGAAATTAAAGATTTGCTCTAATGGTCTTGTGATTTTTGGGAATGTGCTTYGATTCTAATGCTAGCTTTTCCTTCCCTCCCTCTCTTTATCATATTGTTAGAATTATTCACAAAGATTATAATTGTGCTTGTTGTGGATTACTGCTAAAATCATGTGTTCCCTGAGAAAAAAATATGCTGTGGGAGTTTTGGATCTGAGCATCCCTTTAGAGCGGCAAACTTGACAGAACCTTTGTCACGTTTGAGAGTTAAAAATAAATTTCTTAAACAAAGGAGAAAAAAAAAAMMAAAAMCAACCCAAAGAGAAAAACTCACTCTTATCTAATAACTCAGCTTTTGGAAACGAGGCTTTGTAATCAACACCAAATATCTTATGAGTCATGACAGAATTACGATGATGAGCAACTCTCTCCTCAAAGAGGATTTCTTGAGAGACAACAGAAAGGAATGAAAATATATGTGTGTATATGTATGCAACATATACATAAAAATATGAAGGTTTCTCTACTTCCATGCACACATAGGCGCGCTGTGTTATGATCCCTCATTTTGGGGCCCGTCACTAAACATTTTGCATAACAGAAATACTTGGTGAGTTGCTCCCAGTGTCTTAGGTGTAAAAGAATATTCAGCATAAGCAGAGCTGCCTGTCAAGTGACTGCAGCAGCAGCTTTAAATATTGCTACTACTCCTCTAGAGGCAGCAGCCTTCCCAGCTCCGGCCCAGCGAAGCGTGCGAGTTCCTTGGATGGCTTAGTGGGAAGAACTTGTGGCAGAGTGCACTTTGAGCCAAGATCACTTTTTGTCAACAGAGCTGAATGGGCATAATTTTCCATAGGAGAGGCTGTGACAGATACCTTGGGTGGTAATTGCAGTGCAGCAGCTGCTCCAGCACCGAACATCTGCCTGTGGCTGGTTTTTCGACAGAAGTGAGCTTGGATTTTACTCACCTCCTGTAGGTAGTAGTGCCCGTGTCATCAGGAATAAGGCTGGTGCKCACTTACAAGGCATTGCTGCCTGGAGCTGTTGTACGAACTGCCGTCTGCGGGGGCAATAATACTTAGAGGCGCAGGGATGTCAAGTAGGGAAGTACCCTCTCACGTCATAACTGTATTTTTCTTCAGCTGGTATTTGTGCTTTTCATTGTCGGGACAAAATCCGAGCCTTTCGTTCTTCMGTCTCTTGAATTAAGATACTCATCTTGAAGAAAATTTGTAGTTCAGCAGAAAATAGACCCACACACATCTTGTGGTTTCCAAACGCCACATTTTATTTGGAGAATTTTTTGACGTATTGATAGCTATGCCAGTGGCCAAGCTTATAGGAGCCATTCAACGTGGAAACAAGTAAACATTTTCTCTGAAAACTGCTTGGGATTTTGTGGTTCACAGCAGCTTTCCCAGAATGCAGCATGACAAATAACAAACGTTTACAAAATACTCAGCGCTGGCTGCGTTTCTGTGCATGTAGAGCGTGAAGTGGCTTGGGAGCATGAGTTCAACGGGCTTGTTTTTAAGAAGGTGCAAGCACACACGTTTGGTTCTTTCATATATCTTCCCTGGGCTTTGTAGATAGGACTGGCTTCACAGCTTAGGAGAGAAAGAGGAGACCTGAGGCTGCAAATCCCCAATAGCAGCCAGCGTAAGTACATTAATAGGGTTCTCGCTCTAATGCTTCCAGGTATTAAAGCAGATTTGAATTTACAACGACACCTGTTGAKAAGGTGCATTGTCCTTTTAGTGCCAGTGCAGAAACTGCTTGACGGTGACTATKTGAAGAAGTAACCGGGCTTCTTGGCTTCCCAGTTCTGGATTTTACACTGTCCTCTCTGTTGTTAAAGCTGTGAATACAACTGCACAGAGTCTTAAACGATATAAGATCAGATGTGCTCCTTTTTGCAAGGCAGATGATGCACAGCCTCGCCACTCTTCTGCAGTGGACGGTCCAGCCAGAACTGGACTGGTAGATTTCTTTTTTAAAATTTTTYTTACCCAAGGCAGAGCAGGTAACAGTTGATCTTCTAGCGCTGTGGTCGTCCCTACTGTTCTAAGAGTGAACACCTATTGCATCTCTTTCCTATGAATTTAGCACTTGTGGTTCACTGGCAGAAGTATATTCAATACAACACAMAAAAAAATTTACTTCCTTCACCTTCCTCAGACATTCTTGTTGAAATATCAGTATAACTTTTTYGATTATTTAGTCAATGGATTTTTTTTTTCCTTGTACTTTCTGCATTCTCTTCCCATCTTAAAACAGAACTGTGCCTTGATAGCCCCCTTTTTTGCCCTCATTGGCACAGCAGGCATGAGGAGATAGTCTTTGGCTAGTAACAATTTTAAATGCAATTTAGTTTGGTTTTTAATTTTTGAATTAGATTCAAGTCTGTGTGCACATGCAACTTCAGTAAAAATTGTGAGATAAAAAAATAAAGACATGATTCACCTTTTTTAATAAAGGCTAAAAKTTAGAGTATGTTTAAACTACATAAGTGCTCATACACACAAAAAGTACACAAAGCTGCTTAATAAAGTGTAATACGTTATCACTAGAAAAGAACTAACCTTTTTTTGGGAAAAGTAAATGAAGTATAAAATGAGAAGCATTATTGTAACCATATCTTTACATAACCAATTTTAAASTGGTCTAATTTATTTTACTTTTAAAGCCATTTTTATGGTGTTGAAAATCAATTGTTCAGAAGAGTGAGAAATCAGGCCTTARTAGCTGAGGAAAAAGTTAATTTTAAAAAGGGCACTCATCTTTGAGGGAAATGCTAATGCGGCTGTTCCTCAGAGTAAAACAGGAGCAAAAGTAYAAACAAATGTCTGTCTGTTCCCTTTGCCTTTCATACCTTTTAAGATCTTCTGTAAGCACAAGTAAATATTTTTTTTTCCCCAGATTGTTCCAAAAAATAAAACTGTGAATTTATGATTAGTTAACTTGAGCTGTTTCAAAATATTTTACTTGTACATTGTCTCACCATTACGGGTAACTTACAGAAAACCTCTGCAGAGATTTCTGCTTGGGATTTGGATTGCAACCTCTGGTTGCCAATGTTTTGATTATCAGTTTAAATAAATAAAGAAAAAAAATCTGTTTATTTGTCACGTTACTGAAAAGTTATTTCTCTGAAAAGTGGGTGTAAAAAGTAATACTACTTAAAAAAAAAAATCTTGCAGCAGATGGGAAGAAGTTTGACGGGCTGTGGAGCTAAATCCGGTTACACCTCACCGCCGGCTTGCAGCCGTTGTTGGTAGTTGCTTGTGATTTTGTGCGTAACAGACAAGTAGTATGCTGTGAACAGCATTAAAGTTTTCTTGGGCTCTTTTATTGCTGTTTCTCCATGRTGGGAGTATTTTCACTCTTACCCAGTACGGTAACTGTTCTGGATTGTGGCATGACCAGCATTTGGTATGTGTCACACTTGTAATACAGTTAGATGTTGCTGGGAGTGTATATACCTGTGCATTTGTCTTGAGTATGCTTCACTTATTACAGGGCCTAATTGTGGATAAAGCTTCTTAGTTAACGACTCTGTGGGTTTTCAGTTAAATTACTTTTACAGAAGAAATGCTGCACAAGGATGTTTTATTTTAGGATCAGTTGAGTATAACTGTTGCTTCGCAGGGTAGAAAACTTAAAAAATGCACACTGAGTTTCCCATATCTGTCTCAGGCACCTAAATAATATATATAAAGGAATTCCATAAAGTTTTGTGATGTAGAATTGTTGATTCAGTTTATAGCTGTTCATCTAGGTTATTTACACCTCCAAATCAGGTGTTTGAAATGATGCATCTTTGGTGTGTCCCCTGGAAGAGGTGCGTTTACAGCCGTGCGCTCGTGCCTGAGTGGAGTTGTTATTATCTCAACTCCGGGACAGGTTCTCAGCCCTGGGCGCAGTGGGAGCTCTTGCTAGTTGAACTCCGAAGTGGCCGTCKGGCTGTCGGCAGTGTCTTGCTTTGCCCCATTGGCGAGCGTGGAGCAGCAGGTTGAACGTGAGGCTGTTGACTTCACTTCGTGTGTCTTGGCTGCTGCGGCTCTGTCAGGTGAGCTGGGGGGGCCATAGCTGTTTCACAATGAGAAGTCGCAAAAAAATTTCTTAGAGGTGGTGCTGCTGCACGGGGTCTGCCACAGGTACATCAGAGAGCTTTCTGTGCAAAATGGCCCGGCACGAGCCATTCTGTTAGGGGAGACTGCTTTCTTTGGAGCATCTGCATGAGATTACAGGAGAGTTTGAGGCAGGTAAATGGAAGTAAGGGATCTTGCATAATAAGAATTGACACTTTTTACGTGGGRAAACTTTATAGGATATTCCGCAGATGGCGGTACTAAATTAGTCTCTTTTTCTTTGGAAGTCAGTTGCACAGTTTGAATTCTGAGAACAGGTTTGTCTTTGATTCTCACGTGATTCTGCCCCTTCATTTTAATGAGTACGGTTTCTGTGGAAGTTCATGAATTATTTCTTTGTTTGAACAAATTTGTGTCCTTTTGTTTTGGTCTTGAGAATGTGTATCTTAATGTTTTCGTGGTTGGTTTGTTTTCTGAAATAACTTTATTCCATGATGTTAAGATCTCCAAGCGCTTAATGTAACTTTTTCAAAAGGTTCTGAAAATGTTGGATTATAGTTCATATCTTTTAGGCAGAAACATTCTTTCTTTTCTCTTACAGAACATGAACGAATTTTTTATTAAATCCTTTTTGTCTTCCTTCTGTTCAACAGAATCTGTCTATGACCTTCTCCCAAAGGAGCTGCAGTTACCACCTTCCAGAGAAACATCTGTAGCATCCATGAGCCAAACAAGTGGTGGCGAGGCAGGTTCGCCGCCTCCAGCTGTAGTTGCTGCTGGTAAGCATTCTCATTTATTCCGTTGCTTTGTTAAGGTTTGCAACATTCTGGCCAACATGAACAGTGCTGGCAAAGTTTTGATTGTAAAAAAGAGCTTGTGGAGAAGTAACAGAGTTCATTCTAGGAGAATTTAGGTAGTATAAATTAAACTAAACTGAGTGATCTAAATTATCAGGTATTCTCTGTTAATGGTTGCTGTATTTCATATATATATTTCTTACGAAGATACAAGTTACCTGTTTTGCTGTTCTGTCGTTATGCAGCACAGGCCTGTTAACTCCTAGAATGCACTCTGCCTTCAGAGGTAACAAACACCAATTTGGAACTAAGGCACAATGCTGACCGACTGTAAAACAGCGAATTCTAGCCAGGATAAAAAATGGAATGGGAGATTACATTTTGGGCCATGAAGCTTTTACCAAACTGTAAGGACAAAGAACAGTCATGTTTTCCTTTAAGAGGCCTGAGAAAGCTTAGTATTTAAACTCCATTCACACATAGCTCTTTATTGTAATGTATTACAAAATTCTCAGATACATATGAGAATATATGTCAGGATGGAACTTTTATAAACCGATAACTTTAAATTATTTATTTTTCTAATTGACAGCATATAAAATTGAGGCATGACCTTTTTATCTTCATCTTTATCTTACTCCCAGTCATGTTTTAGACTTTAGACTAAAGACTCTGTCATTGATCTTTATGAAATGTAAAAAATTGAGGATTTAAGAGCAAAGTTCTGATTTGTGAGGTTAGCCTTAGTGCTGGTTTGCATCTGGAATTCTTGTCAGTAGCTTGTATATATTAGTAAACATCTGTGCAATGAGGGGAAAAAAGGGAAAATGATGGTGCTCATGATTGATGCATCTTTCTTTATTGGATAAGGGTTTTTTGCATAATTTGATCCCCATATTTCTTATAAGGTCATGTTCCACTTTCCTAATTGGCTTTAAATTGTTGCTTGAGAAAAATGTATATATTTAAGGTGAGGAATCAGATAGCTGCATTATTCTTTTTCCTCTCTGTGAGTTCATATGCATTAAAAGTTTGTGTGAGAATGTTTCCCAGATTTGCATGGTACAGGAATCCCGATCAGAAACTGAAGTGATTGTAGGCTTGTCAGAGAAACTTTACAGCACTGCTCACCATTCATGTTTTGCCAGACCTCTTCTGAGAGAACCTGTGGATTTAACTGTGCACAGTGGAACTTCAGTCATTGAAAGAATTTGATGTTTTTATGTATTATATTGAAAGGATTTGGTATTCTTATATCACTTATTGAAAAAATAATTTGGGCATGTATTTCTAAAATCAAGATACTTAATGATTGGTTTGGTTCAAAGACATAACAGCAACCAAATCCTGCAGAAACATGTATCTTAAAAACAAGCGAACCAAAAAATCCCACAAACCCTGTTACACTCTAAATCCACAGATAGACATGAACTGCTAATTAATTCTGTACCTAACAGAAAAGACTTAAAAACTTGAATGGAACTAAATGTCTGTTACCTCCAGGTATTTAGTGTCTGCTAACAGCCAGTCCAGTTCCTTTTAAAAAAAACTAAGAGTATGTTAACTGTGTCTGGGTTAAACTGCAGCATAATTTTCTTGAATGAAAACCTTCAAAAAATAGGTATTGAGATTTTTTTGTTAACACTGAAAAGAGACCCACTTGTTCAATTAGGAACACTTTTCAGTGTCAGAGGTAGCGTAGTTTCACAAAGGCTTTAAGCTGATACCGCTGAGCTTTCCACGTGCGTGCTGCAGAGTGCATTGGATCAGGGCCCTGCTCCGGGTTAGAGTTGTCCCGGATGGGTTCCCGGCGGGTCTGCACAAACGCTTTTGGTGGCACAAGGAAGGGAGTAACGCGGGGAGGAGGGAGCAGTCAGAAAAGGTGGAGCGAGCTTCTCTCAATGGCTGTCAGGCTGTGCTGGCTTCAATTGTTTAYTGAACTCTGCCTTTGGAGACCTTCCATCAGTGTTGTGACGAGACAGTCAAGTTTCTGGGTGCTGTGAAAATCAGGATCAGAAGTATTAAGCACAAGCAACCTCAGTTCTCCAAGTTGTTAAAAATTTTCTTTAAAAACGCTAACTAAACAAGCAAAGAACCCCAATCAGAGCAAAGACTAGTTTTGTTTTCATGGCTTATGTCACTTTCCACTACAGTGAGGGCAAGAACAACTGAATCTTGGTCTTTTATATAAGACTTTTATAAAACATATCATTGTGATGACCAGGATCGTTCAACAGTGAGTTGTGCTGYGTGCGCGTGGAAGGAGAGGTGAGCCCCCTCCCAAAGCAGTGTCGCTGCTGCTCTTACAGGGGAGGGGGTGCCTGACTCCCATCGGACTCGGTGGGGAGTCCTCACCGTTTTGGCCAATGAATGATATCAGTTAGATAGTCTTAGTGTAACRTATTAGTGGGGTTTTTGTTTAGTTTTGTTTTTCTCCTGTCTTCCACCACATCCTTGAAAGAAAATACATGTATCTTGGATGTTTACCTGCAAAACAGGTCCGTAGGCTGTGTCCCAAAACTATAGGGACAGAGCAGAAAGCTGAAAAGAACAGTCCCAGCTCCTCCCTCTGGTGTTGGGAGATAAGATAGATAGATATCTATCTTATATAATATATCATATCTTATATCTTACATATTATAAAAAATATATAAGATATATTATACCCCAAGGGTGGACAGGTGGTTGAGTATTTCTGGTAAGTCAGAGGCCAGGCTTCTTTTCTCTTTAAAGCTGAGGACAAATTCTTAGGAACAGAGGAAGGAACATCAATGTCTACAAAAGTTGTAGGTGGGGGTACAAGGAGAGGTGAATTTACTCTTTGCAGCGGATCTCAGTGGATTGTTTTATAGTCATAGCCCCCCCTCCCACAAATTCCTGCTGTGTAGTGGCTGATCAGGATTTCTCCTCTAAGCCATCTTGAACTCAGCACTTCTGAACTGATGCTGGTACCCGCAGCACACAGCTACCTTGGAGTAGGAGCGTTCTCCGGTGTTCTCCGTTGACTTCCAGAATCCCGGGAGTGCTTTTGCGTTTCATTGAGGTTAGCTGTGTGTTTCTTCTGCACCCAAATCTCTCCACTTTCTCAAGAGAATAGGGCACAAGTGTTTCAGCTGCATTCTTGCCGAGGCTGTACTATGTTTCTAGATAAAAGGGTGTATCGTGTGTTACTATTTTCTTTAATTGTTTTAAGATTGCTGCAGTGTCTTTGAAAAGTTGCTGCCACATTTTCAAGCCCTGTCAGCCTGCCTCTTGTAGTAATGAGAAGTCTGGCTGGGCTGGGCTCTGATTTCTTAACAGGAAAATAAAAGGAGAATCAGCCTGGGCTTTGTGCATGTCTATATGCTTATACAGGAAAACATAAATRTTTTACATTTATATTTTAAAAGACAAAGATTGACTGTTCATTTGTCCTTAATAGCAGACTATAGGCACATTTTCGAGGAGCTGACACTGTACAGATGATAGGGTGAGGACCAAAGATGACTTTGGCAACCTCATGTTCCTCTATCTGAAACTTTTCCCTTGTTTTGTGTAAGGCGCTCTCTCTCTTAATTTTTATGTCAGCTCTTACTTGCTCTAAACCCTCACTTTTTTGGGAAATGATGGGGAAATGATAGTTCAGTCTCCATAGCGTTGTAGGTGATCTCATTTAGTCTTGCTTTTAAAAGGAAGGGCTAATTTGAAAKGCTGCTAGCAACACTGTATGTAGCAGTCAGCTGCAGATATGATTACTCTCGATAATGAGAGGATTACGTTACAGGGAACGATCCAAAGTGGTGGGAGCTTTTACTGCTACTGTAATAGTTAACACTGGTTGTCTTCTGCTTCCCAAAACACAGAGTAAGGTAGTGTCTGGCTGAAATCCAACTTACTTGAGGCTTTTCTGTCAGTCACTTTGCTATGGGGGTTTGTTCCGTATAAATCCCATTATAGGTGGGAAATACATATTGCTGCAGTTAACTTCTCTGGGTTTTTTTGGAGGAGCAGGATGGGCTGTTTTTAGCAGTGATGACCTTGCAGGGACAGACTTTTAGTTCTTCCATTTGGAAATTTGTCTTGTGATTTACAGAACAGTTTTAAGAGTATTAAAATGGAATGTTGCTGATTGGATTTTTATTAATTTGTTAATAAATGTGTATATTCATTAATCCAGACAAAAGAGGTATTACCCACTCTCTGAATACCAAACAGGCAAGTATAATTTAACAGAACTCTAGGATTTTGAGCTGCAATGTTCACAACCTAAGCTGCTATCTCAAGCTTCTAATTCTGTTATTCTTCTGGAAAGCAGAAGGGAGGAAAAGGAGCTGGTTTTACCGCTAGAAACTGTTCTCTGCGCTTGCTATTTGAATTATAAGTGTCTCTGTTCAGGGGACAGGAAAAGGAGGATTTTGCCTGGTGCAGTACCATAAACACATTAAATATGAATCATCTTCTAGACTCTTGAAATGCATGAGGGTGTCATGCTGAGAAATGTCATTGTGAGCTGGGCCTGGAGATTCCTTGTATGAAATAAATGTGCCTGAAGCTTTAACAATGCCTTCTACACAGTATTTCTAAGCTCCAGTTGCAAGGAGGGATGCTTGATTCTTTTCAGTTGGTTCTTAAAGGTTGAACAATTTTTTTGTGTTGATCAAGACACATTGAACAAGTGCTTCAAATGCTTAAAATTCTCACTGCTAATTTAAGTCCTTTCTCAAAGGTGTCTTTCTAGTTGGTAGATCAACACCTTATTCTTGTCTTTTGGGGATGATTCAGGGGTGTTTTCGACCATGTACTTTAATCAACTGTTGCATTTTCATCTTTTATCTCCAGTAACAGGAATGCTCAAACCTTCTGAACCCCAGTGAAGAAAACTGATACAGAAACTTGCTTCTCTGCTTATCATCCGTTCGTTCTTTCTGTAGCAGATCTTGGAATGAGCTTCTTCAGCTTGTTGATGATCTCTTAAGCTGCTCTCCATTTTCCATGGAGGCAAATATATATCTTTCCATATTTTTTGTATGGCTCTGCAGGACAGTATTTCCTGCATTGTTTCCATTCTGACAGTTTCCATTTCTTATCTCACATTGCATTCTCCATAAAAAGAGCGGTGTTCTTGCTGTAACAAAAGGGGAACAGATTTTATGCCAGTGAAATGTATTTACTGAACTCTTTTTGCATTCTTCATATTTGGATGCATTAATCTGTGATGTGTTGAATTTTTCTGGCTCCCAGACATCTATGTTTGTATCCTGGGAAAATATTTGGTAAACGATAGAAGTTTTACCTTTTTGTGATCATGTCAATTTTGTGCTTCTTTTTAATTAAAGGGACAAACTACTTGTCCCAAACAGGAGTAATTGGCTTTTTTGATCAGAGTTGTTATTGAAATACTTGCCGTAAGCATTTTTGGTCATTTTAATTATGAAAATAAGGCTTTGCTTCTCAATTGCTACAGTAGAGAAATGGATAAAAATACGTGCATCATCTGTGGGGTAGACACTGGGTGCTAAGGGGTGTGGGTCATGTTTTCCACTGCCAAGATAAGGCTTCTTCATCATTCTCAAGCTAAAGATTCTAATACAGCCTCAAAATGGAGATGTGGGGTGTATTTCTGATTTTGGTGTTTTTTTTGCCTGAGTAGCTAGAGTTGGGCTTCTTAATTTTTATTTTTAATGGAAATATTTTGTCAATTTATCATCCTTCCTGGTGTCATTAGTCAGTTTTTCCTGTTGATAACAGAAATAATTACCAGAAATTTCAAAGGGGATATCAGTGCTGCTACTAATTCTGTTATCCTGGGCTTGTAAGTACATGTTGTAAACAAATTATCAGAAAAAAAGACTCTTCTTTGTAGTTGATCTCCAATGCCTGTAAAAACTTCCATTTCTTTGTAGGCTTTTCCCTTCCCCTTCCCACCGCCCTCCCAGTTGGAAATGCCTTCCTGTAATTTCCTAGGAGGATGTCTTCCAGGGATTTCTGTCTGCAGTGTGCTCGCTTCACTCATGCGTCAAATACTTCTCTCTTGCAGAATTAATTTAAACCAGCTCCTAATGCTCTTTAAAAATGCATCTTCCTGGTGCTGTAGGTTAGTGCGGTGCCCTGCCGCTCCGGCTTGTTAGCGCTGAGGTAGGTGGGCACCAGTTGGGGTGTCACTGCTGGCGGCAGCCTGTGCCCCAAAGAGCTGCGGTGGAGCTAATTGCGCTGGTCTGGGAGAGGCCGGGCGTAATTAGGAGCGGCTCGGGGGCGGTGGAGAGGTTCCTTCATCGYTCTGAACTGTCTGCTGGTGAGAAGCCATTGCTGGGAAATGAGAATGAAAAAGATTTCTCTTTCTGTTTCCGTTTTATGGAAACTTTTTAGACAACGTGTTCTCAGTTAAAACATTGTAGTTGTATGGGATTGTGTGTGCTTTGAGTGCATACCTGCTCCTCTGCATGGAGCAGAGCTTCCTTACAATTACCTGTAGAGGATTATATAGATGTACTCTAGATCATCTCTTTTTTTCTAGATTATTTTCCATCTTCCTGAATCTCATATAGTCAGTAAACCCAGTTTTCTAGAACTGCTTAATCAAACACAAGCTGTTTTATCATTCTGAGAGTTTTTTTTTATGGCAAATTCTTGCATTAAGTGGCTCCTATTCTTACATCAAAAAGGCTTGAGAATTACTTTATGACAAGAGAGTTCCCTGCTCCTTAATGAATAATGAAAAACCAAGCCAGTGAAGGGCAGAAAGAGAACAATCTTATTGTACTAATATTTGGGCACCTCCTTGCAGTAGCAGCATCAAAGACTTCATGAAGGCCAAGAGGAATTCTTAATTTCTTAGAAAAAAACCCAACTGTGTATCTCAAGAAGAGAAGAGTCTGTTTCTTAAATGGAAGCGTCCTTTGTCAGATCCTGACATTGCCGTACAGCCTCTCTTTTGGGGTAGCGGGCTGTGGGGGGAGCCGAGGAGACGGCAGGCAGAGCTTGAGGGGAGCAGCTGAGGGTCCTAGAGTTCTGACTTGCTTGGATGCAGCCGGTTATCGCTCCGAGTGGGGAAGGATCTAAGATACATGGAATTGGTGTGTGTGAGCCACTAACAAAAGTTCTACTTAGATACCTAAACTTCAGTGTTAATTTAATAATGGGTGTCATTTATAACAAAAACAGATTGATTGATGTATTTACCCAAAGTATAATGCACTGCTTGGTTCAGCATGTGAATGTAAGGGGAATTTACACTGTTGGGCTTAATGTAAATTAAATTAACCTACCTATCTTGAATCTGAGTGTTTTTAATAACTGGTGAATTGGATTGCTTTATTATATTTGCTGGGATGCTAGTTTTTTTCTCTATTAATACACTTAACTTGCATTCTAGCTTCGCCATTCAGAGACAGGCATCGAGTGGTGGGTTGTGTGACAGTGTCTGTCAATAGTGAAGACAAATAGTGCCAGAGACACTTAACCCATCCAATCTCACCCAGGGTATAGGTCGGTCTTGTTTTCAGACTTCTTCATAAGTCTCTTTTCTTTCTTTCTTTTTTTTTTTTTTGTTTTGTTTTATTTCTAAATAGTGGATTGATACTGATTTGAAACTAAACTTTTTGGAAAAGTTTTTGACATTACATCAGTAATACAAGAAGAAGAAAAGTAGAAACCCAGGTTTGGCATGTGAGGTGTTGAAAGCAGGTTTGCAGCCACTTTGTAAGTTCTAGTTTTTACCTTTAAAACCTTTGGCAACACAAGGGTTGATGGTGGAAATTTTGCACATAGTATCCTTCTGGTTTTGGGCTGAAATTGTTCTTCTGTGTCCAGTGGTTCAAATAAACCAATTAACATACAAAAGTCTTATCAAGAACATGACACATCAGATAAATCAACACATTTAATAAATGGGTATGCTTCATATATTAAGCTTCTATACCACCTAAACCTCACCTGGTGTGGTGAGTTTTCATTTTTGACACTTAATTGTTTTCTGAACATAGCATAGGGGATCGCATGGGATGCAGGCTAGGTTCTGAGAAAAAGGCGAGTTCTCTAATGGCTTTTTGCTAGTCCTGGCTGTTCATGCAGAGGTGGCTGAAAAACTTGTAAAAACAAAAGTATCTCCAATTTACTTGCGTTCCCAATCTTAAGCTTTCCGGTCTGGGAAATGACTTGCTTTGCACTCCAGCTGCAATTAAAAAAAAAAAAAAAGTCATCAGGATGCTATTTGTTTCTTTTTGAGAACTTGGTAATCCTTGTTGTATTTAAGGATCTCTTTGGAAAGAATGAACAAGGATTTCAGGATCGGCTCCACATAAGTGTTACCTAAAGACAGGACTCCCTCATGCCAAGTAGTGACTTTTTTTTCTTTATCCTGCTTTTCAGACCTTTTTTTAGAGGCTGAGTGCCTTGTTTGACTTCACAAGATAATAGGATATAGAAATATATGTCATTGCCTTAGTGGCTAACTCAGGAGGTAATAAATTTTCTTTGTACAATGCTTTATGCTATTGAAAAGAAAAAGACTGCCCTGATTTGCTCATRGGGATGCTCTTTGCTATGTGTTCCCTTAGTCTCCGATATTATATTAGCCTGTGATTTTTAGCAGCACGCATTTGGGCCACATGCGTGTTGCATCCCTTCTTCCACTGCCTGCTTTTTGGCTGCTTTTTGTTTTCAGAAAGAACCTGAGTTATTCAGTCTCTTGGTTGTGAATGTAATTCTATTCACTGCCTGAAAGTGAGGTAAATGTTTGGGAGCGGTAGGCACCTTTTTAGACTTTCTGGGAAGCAAATGTACAAATGACTGGTATCATGAGAACTGGAATTTCTTTGAAATTTAGTCTTCCTAGGAGTAGTGCGGAGTAATTGGTTAGCTTTATTTGCATTCTGAACTCCAGCACTAACCACTTAGTTTGTTAATTCGTGGTTATTTTCTATCTTTCATTTACACATTACAGCATTGCTTGTTATTGATGTGTAAATTATGATGTCCAAAACAGAACCAGGACTTCCTTATGCTGAACTGTTTGAGATCATTCTGCCTCTCAGAAAAAAAGCTTGTAGGACAGGCAACACATTCTGGATTACTTATTTCAGCTACCTTACATGTTACAGTGATGGCAGTGAATAGATTCAGGAGGTTTAGTTTCAACAGTGATCAAAGTTGCTCTAATGTGGAAATAGTTTTCTTTTCTCTCTCATTTTTTTTTATTAAGAAAAAGGAAAAAAAACCACCTTGTGATGCTGGTGCACGTTTAATTTGTAATACTGTGGCTGCATACGTGCCATAATACGCACTTGGCTTCTATTCGGTGTTGGTGCTCTGGAAGCAATTTTTATTTTCAGGCTGTGTTAAAATATATTCAGTCTTATATTTCAAAATGTACATACTCATTTAAACTATATATTTGTCATTGCAAGCACTGTTAAATTGCAAATGAAAGAGCCACCTGTAACGATTCCCATTAACTGTGTCTAAAGAAAGTAAGCTCAAATAAAAGAAATGCTTAAACTGGGAAAGGTGTGTGTGTTTCCACTCTTAACTTGACAGACCAGTGACCAGATACACCCCTCACATTGAACGTCCACTGCTTATATTTTGTTAATTATCTGCATGTTGGGGAAAACATCATTCCTCAAAACCAGGAAATGCAAAATGCTCTCACCTTTTGAAGCAATACCAGTCAAGTTTGAATTACTGAAAACTTTATGCTAAAGTTTTGGGTTTTTTTTTCCAAAATGCAGCATATTCAACCAAGAGATCTCCTTTGGGTATCAGATACGCATGTGTTGTCACTGGCTTTAGAATAAATTGATAAAACGAAATGGGAGCCATGTAAAACATATAGTGGTTTATTCATTATAGTAACTTGGTGAATTCTTATCTGGTTGACCCCATTTATTTATTTATTAGTTCAAGGGAAGCTGAGTTGGCTAAAGGCCTGCAGACTCTGTGAGAAAACATAAATTTTACTGTGTTTCTTAGTATTTGCATAACTTAAAATGTTACTAAAGCAATTACTAATTTATCCCCCAAAATAGATTTTAAATTTGTGTATTTGTTTGTTCTAATGTAGCCAGTTTATTTCATTGGCTGTAATATTTGTCATACTTTCTTACATATTTTTAATTATTATAACAGAGAAGAGACTGGCCTGTACATGCTTCAAAACACTTGCATGTTTATGGATGGTAATGGCATTCATTTGAGAATATATAAGGCTAAAGAGAGAGGTTTTCTTGCCATTACTGTTTAGCTTGATACTGTTTCGATAATCTAATCTTACTGTTACACAGGGGAGTGTCTGATTAATGGAGGAGAGTATAACCAATTTATAAGGGGCAGTATTTCTTTCCTTTTTAAATGTATTAAAAAAACCATACACACATATTCATACACATACATGCTTTTTAACTTCTAGGARAAAAACTTGGAGGAGAAATTGTTTTTGATAGCAATAATGATAGCAACTTAAATATTGCAAAATGCTTCACCCTAAAATAATGATGCCATTACCAGCTCTTTTAGCTTTATACTGAAAAGTATTTTGTTTAGTGACATTTATTTTTTTTCCTAGGAAAGTGAGGGAAAAGTACAGTTGTTGCATTTCTGGACAGGGTATGCATTGAACCGTTTGGCATGCAGGGTATGATCAGTGTTGGCATACCTGTTCCAGTCCAGACCTGTGTATGGATTGTCACTTGAAGTTTTTCTTATACGTCTCTTAAAAGACTTTTYTAAAACATTCCCAGTATTTGCTGCAAAAAGATAGATTTTTGATATTAATCTATTGGAGGAAAAGTCTTCCAATTCTAGAGCCCTGCTACCTGGTTCAATGTACATAATTATTTATTTGTCAGTCTTTGTCATGGACAGGCAAACACGAGACATGCACACACTGCGTTGTACTGTGCGTGGTACTCGGTTTCATCCGTTAAAAGAAGAATTGATTTTAAATGGGGGAAATATTGCTGTTCAGTAATCCAGTTCTGCAGCACTACTGCTGTGGGCTCCATGTATTCGGTTTGCAAACACTTGCGTGCAGCATACATGCTGTATGCATGCTGCATATTTCTATTTCTTTCTGTTCAAGTGTATAAATGATGAATGGAAACTAATTCTATTTTAACAAAACAAAAGCAAACATCCCAAATAGCGACAATCTTTCTCAACTCAAAGTGGCTGCAAATCAGCTCCTAAATATTGTCACTGAAATGAATATCTAGATTTAATAGTTCTTGCCAATCCTATAAATGTTTTTGAGAAAAGCATTGCATTAATGCATGATATAGAAAGGATAAATTTGCCTTTAAATTGGAATGCAGTTCAAAGTGACTGAATTCTCCAATTTCAGCCACTATATTTGCCAAAGAACAAACTGGAAAATGGAACTGGTATCATTCATCTGCTCCTGGTTCACTGGGAGGTTCGGGGAACGGACTTCCCATGAAGATAAAGGCAGAATAGTTTATTGATAAACTGTAATGACCACTAAATTTTACAATCTGAAGTAGTTTAGGTTTACTTTTAAATTCATTTAGCGCAGAAAAGCTGTAAGAAACAGTAACAGTTTAATAATTCTTTATCATCAGTCATTGATACCCCCTGATAATCACAAGTAGGCTGATTTATAGGAAGGTCTGCTAAGTTTTGCTGTTAATTAAATATATATATCATGGGTGAACATACTTTATTCTGTTACTTTTAAATAGCTTAAACTGGATAAAATAGTTCAACTAGCTCTAACCTTTTAGACTTGGGACATTAATATAGTATTTTGGATTTTAAAAAAAATCGCAAACAACAAAAAGGAAAACATGTTCCTCTTAATAAAAGGTATTACCTCTATGGCACCAGTAACTAGGTGGACAAATATATTGTATGATTATGTATATATATTATATACAGTTTGTTTCCAAAATCAGATTATTTCTATGGTTCTGGTTTATTGTGTAAGGTGTGGTCAGCAGCGCAGAAATGCAGAAAATAGCATCCCCCCCTAGGAAGTTTAAATCTGAATATAAAATTCAGTTAGTTATTCCTCAGTGAGCTACAGCTGATTTAAATAAATAAATAAATACCTACGTTTGTCCATACTGCTTCCTCTCAAACGTTTTAGTCTACGTTTTCAGCTTATTTGTGCATTAAAATTCTTCAGTGGAAATGATTATGTTGTTCTCCAGAAATCGTCAGGGTTTTGTTTTAATCATTTAGCTGTCCTTTCATGTTTCTAAACCAGACTGATCTGTGTGACCTCCGGAGAAGTCACAATCACGTTGTTTAGAATCTCCTGCTTAGTATGAGTKTTTCAGAGGTCTGTCCCAAGCTGTCTTTGTATGCATAAGGGACTCAGCTAAGAAAGTCTGAGAGAAATCAATCTCGGTGACTAAAAGAGTCAAGTCACAGAAATGTCATGCCTTCTTGTATCAGCATGTCACCAATACAGGTATTTCATCCCTGTTTTGAACCTTCAAAATAAACAGCTATGTCATAGTGACTGATACCAGTTCCATTTTGCCTACCAACTCAGTTGATTTTATATTTTATTTCTCATTTATGATGGAATAATCAGCAGCTCTTTTTCTCATTTATTTTCTCATATTTTTATTCCAGGATTTGCCTCTGAAGCAGGGAGTGTCTGCATTAAAAATGACCTGTAGTTCTCTGCTTCATAGGTTAGAAACTTATTTTAATATTTTGTGGCTAAGCACAGTCCCGTCTTTTTCAAAAATAAAAAATTCCAACAATAAATGGTTTAATTGGCATTGAATGTGGATTATAAGCTTTTTGCATTGGGGCTTCCATTATTTTAGATGAAATGGCTTCTACACAAATAACTAGTCCAGCTGAGGCAATGAAAGCTCTGTTTACTTGCAGCCATTTTTATGAATTAACATTAAGTTTTAAAAAAGTTGATTACAGTGGATCATACTAAGTCTTCTTTGGACATTTCCAAAGTACYGTACTGGCTAGGCTGTATTGCTTTAAGCATTTACATTCTAAAACTTACCAAATTCCAAACATTTGCTGGGGGAAAGAAATCGGTTCATAAATCACTTTATTTCAATGGGACTGCTATAGCCAGCACACACAGAACCATGTATCTTGTATTTACTTCTGAATTATACACCGCAGATGCTTCTTCAGCTCCTTCCTCTTCCTCCATGGGCGGTGCTTGCAGCTCCTTTACCACCTCTTCCAGTCCTACCATTTACTCTACCTCAGTCACCGACAGCAAGGCTATGCAAGTGGAGAGCTGCTCCTCAGCCGTGGGGGTAAGTACCCGAGGGGTAAGTGAAAAGCAGTTAACCAGTAACACAGTCCAGCAGCAGCAGTCAACGCCGAAGAGACACACAGTCCTGTACATCTCGCCACCACCTGAGGACTTGCTGGACAACAGTCGGATGTCCTGCCAGGATGAGGGGTGTGGATTGGAGTCAGAACAGAGCTGCAGTATGTGGATGGAGGATTCACCCTCCAACTTCAGTAACATGAGTACCAGTTCCTACAATGATAACACTGAGGTGCCACGTAAATCACGCAAACGAAATCCAAAGCAGAGGCCAGGGATCAAACGTCGAGATTGTGAAGAGTCCAACATGGATATATTTGATGCCGACAGTGCCAAAGCGCCTCACTATGTCCTTTCTCAGCTCAGCACGGACAGCAAAGGCAACTCAAAAGCAGGAAATGGGTTGGTATCTGCCTTTTTTTTTTTTTTTAAAAAAAGTTCTATCGCCATATGTAAAACCAAACTAATAAAACTCCCCCCAGCCCCTATCAAGTGTTCTACTCAGGTTCTCACATAAATCCCTTCCCTTCTCTGCTGTTCCCTTTTGCGTCCTAGCCCATGATAAGTTCTCATTAGACTTGTTAATGTTTATTTAGAAGATAAAGCTAAACTTTCCTGCAACAATTGGACACAGCACTGATGAGCTCATCTGTATTCTTGTTTAAGAGAAATTCCTAAAAGATTGCACAATTCCATTTATAAAATGGCAATGAAAACATTATTGTATTTAAAAAGAAARGCAGAAGTGGACTGGACGCACCCTAAACCTGAATGCTTTTTGCAGGATTTTATGTGAGGATTTCAGTCTGTGCACTTTACCTGCTTCTGGTTGTCTCCCTCTATTTATCAAATAGAGAGAGCGATGGGAGTAGAAGTTAATGGCTTGTTAAGACTTCTCATCATTGAAATTAACACATCCTTTACTTTTTTATAAAATGTTAAGATGATATGGTGAACCAGAATTTTGTTTTTTCTTGTGAATTCACTTCTGTATTTGATTTTTTTCAGAAATAAATCTCTAATCCTGTTTCTCTCTGTGCTTCTGGGTTGTGTGCATGCGTGTGTCTGTACGTGGGCACGCCTGGGTGGTGGTCTCTCATCTCTCCCACTTCACACTGTTCACTAAACGCATTTCAGTAGTTGCTTCAAGAGGAAAAAGTCCATCAGTTTACAATAGTGTGTTGATACATTTTTTTATTTTATTTTATTTTTTAACTTGTGGCTTCTTTAGTACTTTTAAGATGGATGGTCAAGTGGATAGAATGGGCTTTTTTATTTTGKTTTTTTTKKGGGGGGCGGGTGTATTTTGTTTCTGTTTTTACTTTTATGTATGTGCTCGCAGTACGTTCTAATGTTCATCACAGTAATGGTGAATATTAAAATTTGACTGATGGGTAAGACTATGAACTTCTCATATTCCAAAGGGAAAGAGCCTGGAGTCTGTATTCCCAGGGTCATTGCAGTTCCATACTTAAAATTTCACTGTGAGAAAGTGATTCTGAGAAACTCTCCAGAGTGTGCTGGGTACCGCTCCGGGAAAAGCCGAGCTGGTCGGTACCAGGAGCGTGGGCTCTGCCGCCCGCTCCTGTCTCCTCAGGCCTCTGGGTCTTCTGGGCTCTCCTTAGGA
Organism: Oceanodroma leucorhoa; assembly: GCA_030449065.1. Lineage (NCBI taxonomy): Eukaryota > Metazoa > Chordata > Aves > Procellariiformes > Oceanodroma > Oceanodroma leucorhoa. The sequence goes on from JASVER010000165.1 coordinate 306,625, forward strand.
CAGCCACGCTAAGCTGGGCTGCACTTGTCCAGCATCTCTCCTTTTCACCAGCTGAAATTGGTGATAAAGTAAAACATTAGTACATGGTAGACCCAAAGAAGCAATTAGCGTATGTAAAGCARCTGCTTGGAACTAGGAAACGGCCTCCAGCGAGCACAAAGGAGGTCAGGCTCTCCCTTACAAAGGGAAGAAACTACCGAAAGGCAAGAAAGGCAAGAACCGTGTGACTGTAAATGTGATCCCTGGACAGAAAGGGGAGATTTAGTAAACTCTGGAACAATATGTATGTTCTCAATATAAAACATCACAAGACTATAACATTCCCTAAAGTATTAGGGGCTAAGCAGTGAACATTCTTCGGTACTGTCGGCAATACTCTGCRAATGCAGGGGTCGATAATATGATTTTTTTTCCTAATCTGTCGTATACAGGTTAGATTGAATGGCGGCAAAACTCTTGTGTAACAGAATTGTCCTTTTAAATAAAAGCTCTGGGATAGGAAATGGCCAAGCTGTTAGAAAACTTAATTTTGCAGTTGGAATATGGAGATCTAGCRTTACAAATCTAGGTCACAGTAGTGACTTTTTTCTTTAACTTTCCAGCCTGATGGATTCCAACCAAGGGAGTGCATTTACTTTTGGCTTTAAGAAAAGCCTTGCTAATTTGTGAAGTGGAAATAGCATTTGCCTCAGAAGAGATTTCTGATCAGTTGTCTTTTAAAGCTAGGAAGAAAAAGAAGATATTCCTGTGGAAACTCTTGGAATTTGTGAAAGCCTTTTCAGAAACACAGGAGTTGATGGTGATGTAGGGCAGAGTCTCACATTTCCRACATGTGTGGTCTCACTTTCAGGTGTTCACTGGGAACAGCCCTGATGCCAGTGCGGGACCAGGCAAACCTTAACTCATGAAATCTGTTTTAACACACGGGGTTTGCCACTTACAGTTCTTTTTTAGAAAAGAAGCGCTAGCTTTGAGGAGACATTGTCTGGTAACAATTAAGCTAATAAATAAATGAGTGTGTATGAAATATTTTACTATTTGTATGTGCATGGATATTAGTATTATAAATAAACTAAGTTAAAAGGATATGTAAATGAGGTATCCTCATAATTTGAGTAGAAGGACCACTGAGAAGTTCTGGTGAAGGCTTTTCAATTGCTTTAAAGTTCAGCTAATCTGATTGAAAGTAATGATTACTTTAGGTTTCTAGAGGGAAAACTTTCAAAATAATTGTTAGGCAGCATCGCTTCACATAAATATGACAATGTATAAAATATTAGTATGTTGACAACTAAGGTAGCTTGGGTTTTAAGAGTAATGTAATGTCAGGAAAACAGAGAGTTGTCTTGGAGAGGCTGACGTGTTACTGTCACGCTGCTAAAACTTCGCATTATGAGTGTTGAAAGTGAATTTCATTTTGATGGCTGCCTCTAACGCTTCCCTTCAAAATTCAATAATATCTCAGTCTCCTGTGTTAATTTATGGAGCTGGAAAGTGTGCCAAGGTCAGACTAAGCAACCCGTGGGGCGTTCTCCCGTGGCGTGGCGGTGCCCAGCCTGCCTAGCCGAGGTCCCAGGCACGGCGTTTGGAATAGTGCGGTGGCGTTCCCAGTAGCTGAGGCTGCTCGGCGTTCCTTCCCGCGTTCCCTGTGGGAAGCTGAGAGATTGTAGCTGTGTGATCTAAAATTCTGAGTRAGAAAAAGAGAAGACTTTCAGTGAAAGTCCATTGGAGTAACGTCCTGACAGGAAGACTAGAGAAAGTGATTACCTAACAAGCTTGAATTTGATTAGRGGTTTTGCTTAACTTGTACAGAAGCGAAGAGCATAGTAGCATTAATTACAGTTTACTTAGTCTGTCGCAGGTTTGGTATGTGCTACATTGAAGAAGAATTTTGTCCCTTTTATTTTCCTAAAAGAAGGTATGTTTTTACATAGCGTTTTTATTTTTTTAAACAGCCTGTTTGACTAGGCTGTGGCAGAGTAATCAGGACTCCTKGGCAGAAGGATGGTACTCTCGCAGTCTTCTATACCCTCTGATCCTGCCTCTCTGCTGTTACTGGGGTGAAGAGGAGCGTGGGAGGCAGCCAGGGCTGCGCGGGGACTCGGGCTCGGCTGGCTGGGCAGTCCCGGGGTGAAGTGGTTAACCACCCACAGAAAAACATGAATGAAACTCACACAGGGCACCTAACAGCTCAGCAGTGTCCGTTTTAACCCTTTGTTTACATATATTAAAAGGTTGTGGAAGGTTTAGTAGAAATAAGAGCGTGACAAATAGGACTTTCAGGGGTATGAGGTGTGGTGGAAGCAGGGGGCAAAGTGCCCGACCTTCCCTGGGGTGGGAGAAGGCCCTTCGGTGGGAGAAGTGCTGGGCAGGGCTGGGGAGGGGCTCGGAGGTGTTTGCCTACTATGTGTCCTACAAACCGTGCTGTTTGGTGCACGGTAGGAGTTTTCAGAAAGGTGCTGATGTGTTTGTCAGTATAAATCATCTGGTAATTGGGAAGAGACAACTATGGGTTACCCCAGCCTTCARGTCAGTGGAAAACTCATGCAGTGGCAAAGCTCTCAGTAAACTGTTTTGAAGAAAAAGCATTTTTTTCACYCTTCTCCCTGAGAAAAAATCCTGGATAAATTACTTCCGTATGTTGCACATTGGAACAGGATTTGGTTTTTAGGCAATTCACACCTGTTACTTTAAACTGCTTTCTTCAGAGTCATTAGCTGGTAGAAACTACTTTTTGGTAGTAAAAAAGAATACTACATTCTGCATAAACTCACTGAGCCTTCTTTCTGCCTGTACTGTTTGCCATGGCATTTTTACATTTGCTAGTGTTAAATGGGTTTATTAGACTTCAGTTCAGGAGGATTATACAAACCTGCTCTGTATAAGATCAAGATTTATTTTCCATTGTGCTTTAAAGTGAACACCAAATTGATCACATGATGTTATACTTTGGAGGGCTTCTTCATTCAGGTTTTAATTATGGAACTGAACACAAGATACAGTACGTCTTAAGGTACGCACCTGGAAAGAAACAGTCTTTTTGCATACGCTGCAGATTTAAAATTGGTGCAATTATGTCAGAGCCTTTTACAATAACTAATTTGGTATTAACATAAATTTATCAATCTGTTTTGACAGAAATTAGCATTTGAGTTTGCATGGATATGCAAGTTCAGGCGGAGACAGGCATGAGGCTGTTTTCCTATTTAAAGAAGTATCATTTAACCTTAAATCCATTCAGTGTGTGTGTGTACATATTTATATTTGTTACAGAAGTGAAACAGCTTATTCAGATGATATCAGGCTGTATCATATACTATGAAAAAGCAGGTTATGAGCTGCTTTCTGTTTGTTAACATAGTTTAATGCTAATTGCTTTTCCCTTCCTTTATGTTTACTCTCTGAGAAGCGGTTCCTATTTGCACTGGATGGAGGAGGCAGGGAAGCAGCGTTCCTCTTCATCCTGCAGGTTTCCTTCTCTGTCAGAAAGAGAATTCCAAAGTTTGCTCTCAACTATAACTCTTCTATCCGTTAATATACACTCTTTATCTTTTTAGCTTTTCTGTGAATTAGTTTGTTTTTATKGGGGAGCTGCTTATAACATCTTTTTAATGGTCTGCTTTGACTTCCCAGAGCATCAGAGAACCAGAAGGGAGCTGGAGGGAAGAAGACCCCAATGTTGTGTGGTCAGTATCCGACTAAGAGTGAGGGGAAGGAGCTGAAGATAGTGGTACAGCCGGAAACCCAGCACAGGGCTCGTTACCTGACTGAAGGCAGCCGGGGCTCCGTGAAAGACCGGACACAGCAAGGCTTTCCGACAGTAAAGGTAGGCTGTTCCGTGTTCGGTGATACGGGGACTCCTTTCCAAGGGATCCTTTAGTAGAGTGGGAGCTGGTTCAGTTTAAACAGACCTCGAATCTCTATTTTTAGAGGGAGGGGGGAGACTTTGCAGTCTCTCTGCTGTAGAGACTGTACTGTATCTCTTCTTGCAGGTAACAAGAAGTCTATTTGCATCACAAAGTTACAGGAGGAAGGAAGCTTTATGTCAAGGCAGTGATACRTGATCTGTGATGCATGTCTTGTTAGACTACAATTATATGAACTGTGTAAATAGACACTTGAAGCATACAAAACTAGGACAGTGAAATGCTGTAACTGTTCGATTGCTGATGACAGTGGGTCATCATTATGCCTTACTGGTAAGGACATAAAACTAGGTTTCATTTAAAAAAATAAGTTAAAAGTGGGGGTTTTTTGTCTTTTTTTTTTTTTTTTTTTTTAAGAAGAGTATCTGAATCCACATATCCAGTGTCTGTCTTCAAAGCAGAGTCATAAAGATCTAACCGAGGTGTACTTTATGGGTCGTATGGCTCAGTATGGTTAGCAGTAGTGAAGTACGTGTGGATTAGTAGAACTGGAGAATGGGGGGAAGAAAAGAGGAAGCAGCTGTATGCACACTTAACAACTGCAGCTTGTTTCCTGTATAGACTTTGATGCCTTAGAGTTTAGTGTTGCTGGTCACTTGCTCTGAGGCAGGGGTGAGCGGCACACAGGACTGAATGGTGTCCTCAATCATTCTGATCAAGGGGAAGGATTTGGACAGAGCAGATGCAGTCCGGGATCCAGGGCCTGGCTGCAGAGCTGGTTTCTCCAGCRAGCATTTAGCTGCWTTGTTCGTCTGCTCTCCAGCAAGCATTTAGCTGCTTTGTTCATTTGGAGGGGAGAAAAGGACGACTGAGGTAATTCACCTTACTCAAAGAGGGGAAAAATTGTTGGTGATCAGGCTTGCCAGCTGGGTGAGGAGGGCTTTACTGTGAGTTCGTCAGAGGATGGGGACCAAAGCCCAGAAGGGAAGGAGGAGCTACAAACGGAGGAGAAACACGAGGAAGAAGGCTACAAAGAGGTCTTTCACATTCCTACTCAAAAGGGAGAACATTCAGAGGCTGTTCTCCAGTGACTGCACACTAATGCAGAGTGTGAATTTGCAGGTCTTGTTTCTTCCCTCGTATAGTCACAGGGCTGTGGCTTGACTGGAATCRCAGAGACTCGGGATAGCGTACATGGCTGGAATGCAGTCGTGGATGTGCAGCAGCTGTTCAGAAAGAAGAGAGGACATCATGTATCATAAGGAGCTCCCTGACTGCACAGACCTCCAGCATGAAACTGGGAGACTGGCCTGTTGGGATCAGAGGAGGGAGGAAGCTCAGGGATAATGTTTTGGTATCTCTTACAGACTGCCTGAATGAGAAGATAATAGATGATGCTTTCTATAGGTAACTAACAGGAGTCTCCTGCTCACAGACCTCTCTCATCGTGAAAGATTTCAGCTGTCCATCTGCAAGGATGGCTACATAGCCTGGTGGAAGCAATCTAAGAACTTTAGGACTGCGCTTGTGAAGGTTTCCTAATGCAAATGGTAGAAAGGCTTACCAGGAGTAATGCTGTACTTGACTTAGAGACAGACAGAAGAACTGATGTCAAATRTCATCACAAAAGTTGCAGCAGCCACAGTTACGAATGTGAGAGTGGATACCAAACTGAATACAAGCCAGCGTTGCACACCCATTGGAACTAAGGCAAATGGCATCCTGGTTGTATTGGGAGGAGTGTGGCCAGCAGATTGAGCGAGTAGACAACTRTATTTGTTATCATACAAATAAGAAAGATAAAAGACATTTCCTTTCATATTTTTTCTTAGTTATGCCACTTTGAGAAAGCAGTAAAGCAGTTCTCAATCCAAACTGATTTACCAGGTCCACAAAGAAATGTTTATGATACAGCCCTTAAAATTTGTGCTGACTACTGCTGACAGAGTATAGAAGTATACTTTTCGTTAAAGTCCTGTTCAGCAGTGTTAGAAACATCTCCAACATTTCACTCAGTCCTCCTGAGTAATGTAGAAATCCAGTAAAGTTTCATAAGAAAAGAAWCCATTCATATAGTCCTGTTGCTATGGTGATTTAGTGCTCATTTATGTGAATTTTCTTAATGGGCCTTTGTTCATCTGAATTTCCTTTTAATTCCTTTCCCAGTTACCCTTTAGCACCCACCAGTGAAAATTCTGTTTGGAAGAGTCTCGTGTTACTGAATTCCTGGAAGCTCAAGCTTGCTTTACCAGTAGGCAAACTGGTTCATACCCTCCATATAAARGTCTGCTGGGGTTGGAGAGACAAAATGAGTCAGTGGATCTTCAGGAAGTCTCAGCTAGTGGGAARAAATATGTAAAAGACAAGAGGATTTTTTTGTTTTGTTTGGGCTTTTTGGGGGGTGTTCTAAAGATGGGGAAGAACAGTGTAAAAGTGACGCTAGTTCGGTAGAGRTCTGGTGCTTGCTCTTCTCTGGCAGTACCTGTGATGGGCAGCCTTTCAGATGCATTACTCTTAAGCAGACTGAGGAGGAGAAGCAGATTCTGTGGCCCTTTGAAGAAAACCATGTTACTTGATGACTTAGAACTAGAGAGTCTACAATCAATATGCAACATTAAAATTGTATAAACAAACATCAGTCAAGTGACTTGTCTGGCAAAAGAAAGATTATCCTGAATGCAAAGTATCAGTATTCCAGCTATCAGTAGCAGATTTTCGTCTTTTCTTGCTAACCGTATTGCAAARCTGGAGCAGTTACCATCCAGATGATGAGAGATGCTCTTGCACACCTTTCATATCTTCTTCTAACAAGAACACCGGAGAAAAAAAAGCAACACTGGTTAGCTGTGGTGATGCTGTTTCTAGCCAAGGAGACCTTGGTGACATGACACAGACTCTTCAGCTTTCCATGTGARAGAGATTCAATGGTAGAATACCAGAGTACCCTTTACTCCTGCTTCCTTGTGACCACCTGGTGAAATTAAGTTCTCGCATTGGCTGTTTCCRTGGTCCCTTGTTTATTTGTGCTCTCTTGGCTTTTGAGGTCCTTGATGTGAACTATACCTGTTAGCCCGTGGTTCATACGTGGGAGCCTGTACTAGGTCACCTCCAGAAATCTTTTGGCTTTGCCCATCCATAACAGTCATAGCCCACCTACCTGCTGTAAGCTAATTGCTCCTTTTGGACATGAGGAGCATACTATGATTTTATCACTATCTGCTGATTTTTTTTTTTTCTTTTCTTTTTTCAAACTTGCTAAGATCTGCAGAACTAAATTTTCTAAGTGTGTCAGGGACTAATCCCCTAAGAGATGCTCTAGAGGATTCTGCTCTCATTTGCATCTCCGTACTAATAGAGATTGAGCTTCTTTCTGCAAGTATTGATTTGGCTTCCAGGCCTAGGAGGAAACATAACATTGTTACCCGGGAATCCTCTAGCAACAATTGTGGCTTAATGAAAGCATTAAAAATACTTGGTTTATCTCTTCCTAGAATGCTGTGGCAAAGAATTTCTATCTCTGGCCTGGGAATTTGGCAGCGATCTGTGTTTCTTTTTACTTGGAGTGTTTTTCTTCTATTACCTAGAAAGAATAAGGGAGGTTACTTCGTAATACAATGTCCAGGTTTACTTCAAGACTTCTTTTACTTTTATGTCAGAGTATTTTTAGTATGTAGTACCACAGTGGGATTCTGCTGATAAAAAAAGCGTTAAAAGGACACAAACCCTTTCATGCTAGGATGTCGATGTTATAAAAACGAATGCATTTTTCACTAACATGTTCTGGGATAATTATGGCTTGCACACGGGATTGCAGGAGGACTGCTAAATCATTATGTGAAATGTATGTCTGACCTGCTTTTATTTATTAAGTGATTCAGTGAATCCTAACACTGTTCATAAACTTTAAGTAGGAGATGTCAAGTTGCCATTTTTCATTTTTATTTTGGTGTCTGAAGGAAAACTAGGTTTGCATGGTTGGACCATACAGTCATTCATCCCATTCCTCCTTCTGCTTTCTCTCTCATCCTGTTCTGACTCATTTAGTGGTTTTGCAAGTATTAGACAATTTTAATCTGGTTTCACAAARATTGCAAGGTGTGGCTGGCATGCGGATGGGATCCTAGAAGTGTAGCGTGCTAATAGATTGATCGGCATGCGCATACTGACCAGCAAATTCTCATCAACTTTGGAACCAGCCACAGCAAATGTTCTCTTTCTCAGCTGACTGGTGGGTGTAGATTCTGGTGGGGAAGGAGGATCCTGGGAAGAGATGGGGAAATAGTCACCTTTGGGGTGAGAGTAAAGGGTCATAAGAGACCTGAAAGTTGGAGTTGGGATAATTCTATGTGGAGATAGATAGGATTCAGGCTGGTTTAAAAATAAAATATTAATAATAATTAAAAAAATTTTTTTCACCTGCTTATTGAATRACTGACTTGTCTTTTAACGGAAGARCAAATGACAAAAGATAAAAAAAATTAGCATCTTGTTTATAAACTAGATGAAAAAYGTTTGTTCCTTCTTCCCTTAGGATTGTTTCCAACAACACTGGGAGCAGATTCACTTCAAATTTGGCTGCATAAAATGTTTCCTGTTTTAATTACGAGACATTGCTGGCCAGTTGAAATATTTAATTTGTGTTGCCGTGTTTCAGCTGGAAGGTCACAACGAGCCGGTGGTGCTGCAGGTATTCGTGGGTAAYGACTCTGGTCGAGTGAAGCCGCACGGGTTCTACCAGGCCTGCAGAGTTACTGGGAGAAACACTACTCCCTGTAAAGAAGTGGATATAGAGGGGACTACTGTTATTGAGGTCGGACTGGACCCGAGCAACAATATGACACTTGCGTGAGTAGCTTTTCTTTTTCTTTTTTTTAAATATTTTAATTTATTAGCTTGTTTTCAGAAACTGATTTTCCTTTTTTTGATTGGATTGATTAGTAGTGAAAAGCCTGGAACATCTTGGCACACACCGGGCACTTAGTGAAGCTACATGTATAAGAAAAACTTTTAAATTGCATTCTCAGTTTGTGTTTATTATACTAAATGCTTAATCTGGTCTTTCCTAAAACTTTATCAATTAACTTTGTTACATTGGTTTCACGTTCTGTTTGAACAATAATGTGCATATTCAAGCATTAGTGAACTATAAACTGGTCACTGGTTCTGCGGGTTGTCTTGTCTTTTAACAAGTACAGAATTGCTAGTCAGAAGAGGGAAGGAGAATATGGGCACCTTCAGATCCCTTTAGGCCCAAAAGGCTGGCAGTGGTGGATAGTGAGTCTAAACTCCGGCTTTTCTCCTCTCTTGCTTCGCTTGCTCCATTTCTGTCACTTCCACCGGATAGTCCTCTGCCAGGGAAGCCTCCTGCTTTGCTCTCTTTACCGAGCTCGTCCGGTGAAGTACAGGCGACGTTTTGGATACCGCTTACAGATGCACGAAGGCAGAGCGCAGCCACTGCTGGGAAGGGATGCGCTCTGCCTGGTGGCAGTAGCTAACTGCAGCAGATTTTTGAGCAAGTGGCCTCATCTGCCTGTGTGGTTTAGATCTCCCAAGAAACTTTAGATACAAGCTTTTCGCAGGTATCTTAATATGTAGAAAGGGAGTGAYCTTCTTTCAAAGTATTCTTTCCAGTAGACTGTCTTTTGATGGGTGTGCGGTTGAAAGATGCCACTCTTCRCTTAGAAGCTTGTCTTGTTTCAAGAGAAGAAATGCTTCTTCAATTTACAGTGTCTACTTCTTAAGCAGGATAGTACAGTTTGCTAATAGACTGGCTCAATTTGATTTTTTTAAATATAAAATATATTCCCATGATAAGTTTGGAAACTGCCTCTTAGAGAGTAATTTTGTAATTGTCCTCCAGTGTTAATGTAAAACCATATGAGTATAGAGATACTAGAAAGATGAATTTGGAATGATCTAGGAAGAAGAGTTTTGCCTAGGCTGTTTTCTCAGAAGATATCTTGATGTCTCAAAAGAAATCTTCCTAGTGTTTCAGTGATGCTGTAGCACCTCTCTATTGATGGTAATGCCAGTGCCACCCTCTGAATCACACTCTCCCCTCCTCTCTGCTCCCTAGCTGTTGCTTGTTGGCCCTGATGCAGCACAAAAATTTGTTCTACTCAATTTAGATATGAAATGGTCCCTGTACTTTTTGAATGTAGGGCCTAACATCCTGGTGAATTTACAGTATTCTTCTTCTTAACACATCAGGCTGTGTTTGGGGKTTTTYTTTGTTTGTTTGTTTTTTGCTTGAAATAATTTTGCATCTAGCATGTCTTTCTGAAAGTTAGCACTGCATCACTCTCTCACCCTGGCCCTGTATACATTTCCCRTAGGACCACAGTTATGGTATGACGTATCTATCACTTCCAAGTTCCACTGAGCATAAAAAATAATATGACTACAGTAAGTTTTCTTCTACTACTGCTTTAAGTGAATGCAGAATATTTTGTAGTAATAATCCTACAAACCCAGATCTAGCCCCAGGAATGGAAGAATGAAGATCTGTGATTACAAATTGAATGCTTAYCAAGAATTACTTTGTTACATTGCATTTTCTGTTTTACTCATACTACTTTCATATTCCTTCCTCCCATGATTCATCATCCAAATTATGTAGGGATGAATTGAAAACTGGGCTATATAATGAGAAAGGTCATATAGAGATTTCATGTAAATAAAAAAAAAAATCTAATAATATTTCAGTAATTACTTCAAGAGTTTTGACTTTGTGGCTTGTRTAACTAGTTGAAAGATTATTAAAGATGCTGAGCTTAAACTATTAAACTCTCAACTATTTTGTGTTGTTAGGGTTGATTGCGTGGGAATACTGAAGCTGAGAAATGCTGATGTTGAAGCTAGGATAGGGATTGCTGGTTCCAAGAAAAAAAGCACACGTGCTAGGCTGGTATTTCGTGTTAACATCACTCGCAAAGATGGTTCAACTTTGACTCTTCAGACACCTTCTTCCCCGATTTTGTGCAGTAAGTATCAAAATAAAAAGTTGGTATTAGGGGATTCTGGATTTTAGTGTGATTGCCATAAAATGCCCTGGGGGAAAAAAACCCAGGCATGGGTTAGTTTGTGAATATTTCAGAATTGCTATGGCTAAGATCACATGGATTGATTTTTATTTGGGGTGGGGTGTTAGTTAAATGACTGACCAGTATTTAAAAGTAGTTATAACTTTTATTAAATGAATTTTTGCCTTTTAAAAGGTCAGAATTTTTGTTATGATTGCTTTGAACTTACTGTATGACTTTTTTGGTACAGGTTTTAATCTCTTCTGTATTCATTTGCTTCATCTGCCAGCTTTCAGTGATAGAAAGGACTTCTAATAAGTTAGTAGGCATGGCTCTTTACAGTCGTGGTAGTTTGTTGGGCCAGTGGCTGAATCTGTTCTGGTTCAGTGCAGGAATGAAGCTTTTTACAGCTATTTATTAAAATGCTGTGTTTAGCACTGAGCCCAGATGGCTGCACTGGGCTAGGTTATACTGAACAACAGGGAAAATGAAGTCGGAGGAGGCTGCAGTACCTCAGGGGCTGCCTGTTAGAGGGAATTCTGCTCATCTGTCGAAGAGAAGAGATAGGGAAATGTGYTTAATACAGCTGTTGATGGGATTATTGATACTTCTTGATGAACAAGACGATAGGAAAGCTTTTTCTCCATGCGTGGAACATAGTATGATTATGCAAGCTCCTGGGCGCTTGTGTTGTGCTCTTTCCATTGTCTAAAAAGAAGCTACTGTTTTTGGGTTTTTTTCTTTTTTTTTTTTTCTGAACACTGTCAGTACCTATTGTGTCAGGGCTCCTATTCAACTCGTCAGAAACTGCAGCTTTGTTGCCAGTGAAAGAACAGATTGGAAGAGGAGATAATTAAAAACATGTGAGCTTCCACATCAGATACCACCATGCGATTCCAGTGCTGCAGGCAGCGGGCGATTCGGCAGCTGCGCCGTGTAGCCTGTCTCTCCTTCCAGTGCTCTGCTCTCACAGAGAACCCCTTTGCAAGGCTTAGGGAGAGCAGGAACCCTGCGGAAACCCTGGAAAGGCTGATAACCGAAGAGGCGTCACTGCCGATGCGGGGGAGGACTCTCCTCCTCTCCTCGGCCATGYTCTATGCTTTAGGCAATAGTTTGACGTTTGGGTGCTCTTCCAGAAAGGTCAGCTTGAGGCGCTCCCATCCCTGTTTTCTTCTCCTCCTGCCACTTTTTGCTGAATCTTTCTTTTTCCCGTGTTTTTTAAGCTGGTGGAGTTCTCAGATTTATGCATTTCTGTTGTTGGAAAATACTAAGTACATTTSCTAGAAATATGGTTATGTGTCTCTGGCTCCCTTCCAGTCAGTATAGCATTGTAGTATCTGATACTAATTTTCAGATTTAAGAAAAAAACATTTTCTATAAAATCTCCAAAAACTATTTCTGTATACATTTTGTTTATGTCATTAACTTGCTGGTTAAAGATAAAATCATTTAAATCATAGAGGAAATGGGAATGGAAGTCATCTGGTGTTTTCTTAAACACRTAACAATCCAAAACTTGCTATTGTTAGTAGAAGCTGAGAGTCTGAGGTRTTTTAGAGACCGATTTTAAAATAGGCTGTTTAGCTAAAAAAGCTGTATTTGATGCACTTCCTGCTTAGCTTGTCGGTAGGACTGTTCCAGTATTGGTTTATGAGGGTCCCTTGTAGTCTCCATTCTCTGTTTGTTGAATGCATCCATTTATACCCGTAACACTAGTAGCAATGTTTTGAGATATGGGCAGTGRGTAAAAAGCGGAATATATGAGAGTGATGACATGCTAAGGGACATTAGAAGAAAGGAAGGAGGAAAGAAGGAATTAAAAGTTATCCTTCCATAAATGAAGTTCTAAAAAAAAAAATACAGTGAGGAGTAAGTTGGTTTAGTTTTTAGCAAGCTGGGTTTTGGTCAGTTGATAAGAAAATCTTCCTAATTGTGTAAGTTGCTAAGAGATTGCCCAGGAATTTTATAGCATCTCCATTGCTGGAAGTCTGAAACAAAGCAACAAAATACTCTGGTTAGACTCGTATCTTTGAGGAATGATGTGGGTAAAACTGATCATGATGTAAAGGTTGAGAGAAGAATTCTTGAGGCTCTTTCCAGGCTTGCTTTCCAGGATCCTGTGCTTCTGCTGGCTTAACTTACCCCAAAGTTATGGTGACTTGCGGTAGACCTTAGTCAACCAAATAGTGCTGGTACATGTATAATGCCTGATGAATATGGCATAAAATTTTGTTGTTTATTAATTTATTTGTTTATATAAATCATCTCAGCACATTACATCTGGTTTGTTTGCTACATACATCTTATTACAGATGTGTACTGTACCTTCTCATAATAAGGTTTACATATTCACTCAACAGAGCCTATTTATGTTGTGTTTTATAACTAATATTGCTGTCAAAGTTGCAATAATGTTCCTGAAACCATAGGGAAGACATTAAGTAGGTGCAGGCCCTTTACTTAAGGTCTACGTTTTAAATAGGCTTTCTTAACTTGTTAGCAAACCTAAATCCMGTTACTCTTTTCAGAAGTTCATGTGCCTTGAGCATATTTAGTAGTTGCGTAATGGTTGCCTAGGAACCCGCTGCAACAGCTGTAGAAGAATCCTTTCTGAAAGGTCATTAAATAATTTGGAGTGTTAGAGCATGTATGTTCTTCTGTGGAGTAAGCCCAGAGAATACTGTTGTTAAACACCAAACGTGGGGCCATGTAAGTGCAAAGCACAAGTACAAGCTTTTGCCGCTAGGTTTTTATGGTGAATAGAGAAGGTGGTTGAGAAACCTTTATTAGAAACTGGGATTATTTTATAACATAGTAAATGTGTCAAAGTCAAAATACATTATTTTAAAATGTGTGTTTGTGTTTAAATTGTCTTTGCTGCTCATTTTCATTTAACACACATGGTCTTATTTGGTTTATGCTTTAAGAAGCGTAGAAATAGTTTGCAGCAAAGACAGTTTGTAATGTGTGTTATATAAATCACCATCTGAATCACTGGCTGAGAGACAGAGGTTTCCAGGGATGCGTATCTGTAAGGTGCATTCTCTTTGCTAGTTTATAGGATATAAATTGCTATAATCCCCAACTACAGAGRTGCAACGCTTGCAAGGATTTGTGTTAGCTGAAGTATATAGGTCTAGAAAGCCATAGAATCATAGAATGGTTTGGGTYGGAAGGGACCTTAAAGATYGTCTAGTTCCAACCCCCCTGCCATGGGCRRGGACGCCTTCCACTAGCTCGGGTTGCTCAAAGCCCTGGGTTAGTTCTTGCACCGCCAGAAAGCTACGTCATGTAAAAAAACCTGTAAAACCCCAGGTAATACGGGAATTACTGCTTCTACTCTTTTGCATAGCAGAACAAAATAAGCTTCATAGAAAATGATTTTATGAGCTTAGGGATAGATTTGAAGGTGTGCTTCAGCTGTATGTAAGGGCYGATGCGTTTGTTTAGCGCGCTCTATGCCAGGAAGTTACAGAACCAAATTTTCTTCTCTCTTGAACGCTTCTTGAGCTTTAGCTCAAACACTGAAAGTTTCACTTTGAAGATTTAATAAATGCAGGAGAAAAGGGAAAAGATTATTAGTAGATCATTTACCTGAGTGTGATTTTTATGAGGTCATTACGTTTAGTGAGGAAATAATAGAAATGGTTATCTTCTGAAAAGTTTTGTCATGAATGATGTAGTAATAGAAGCAGCTCAGGAATTTTGTTCTTTCCTTTATAATCCTGTAAGTAAAAGCTTTTTGTTTTGGATGTTGATATTTTCTTGATTTCAGACTATGTGTTTTTTCAATTGCAGCTCAACCAGCAGGAGTTCCAGAGATCCTAAAGAAAAGCCTGCACAGTTGTTCGGTGAAGGGTGAAGAGGAAGTCTTTCTGATTGGCAAGAACTTTCTAAAGGGAACAAAAGTCATTTTCCAAGAGAATGTTTCTGGTTAGTGTGAAAGCAGTAAAGGCTTGGGGTGCTGAAGACAGCATGTTTGGGTTTATGTTGGTTGATAAAGTTTAGTAGTAGAGAGCAAGCTGAGGAGCWGAATCAAAGGCACTAAAATAAATTGCTTTATATGGCTGTGCAATAAATTATGCTTTTTAACTTTCATTTAGATGAGAATTCTTGGAAGGCAGAAGCTGAAATAGACATGGAATTATTTCATCAGGTACTTTATTATTATTATTGTTGTTGTTGTTGTTATTACTACTACTACTACTGCTACTACTACTACTATTATGAAAAAAGACTCCAACTCTGTTTCCAAAGAAAAATCAAATAAGCCTTTCCCTCTTCCTGTGCATTTATAGAAATAATATTCCTCTTCTTCAAATAAATTCTTTAGTGAGTCTGGTAGAATATCATTGTTTTGGGTTTACACAAGTATAATTGTTCAATTTCTAATTGAGAACTTAGATACCACAGTAGGAGTGTGGTATATGAACTTGGTGAGCAAGTCTTTGCCCTCACATATAATGTAATTAAAAGGCCTAATACAGTTTTCCCAGTAGCTTTCCTAAGGACATACTAGATTACTACTGAGTGGAAATATATTGTGTGTAYGCCATAGTCTTTATACCTGGCTGAATTTCTGTTCCACTTTGAAATGTTTTGCAAATYATTTGTTTATTCTTTTTGACACAACTAAGTGTCTTTATGGACTATTGGACTGAAATTAGAGAAATTTAGATGTATATGATTTCTGACAAATGTCATCTTGCTCCCACCTCTGAAGGCAGTATTCCATACGTGCGCTGGTAGAAATGATTTCTCACTTCTAGTGGGATAGATAGTTGGGGAATAGACAAGGGAATAGATCACTCATCACTGTTACTGTGGGTGAATGATTGCAAGCCTATTTTTTGATGTCTGCTCAGTGTTAAATCCACTTAAGTGTAACATGAAACTGCATCCCCCATCTGTTCACACTGAATACAAAGACCTGATTCAGCAGAACAGCGAAGTGTCTGAGTCCAGCAGAATTTGATGGCAAACTGATTGCAGTTCAGTAAGGCGTGTTAGGCATAAGATTATGTTTAAAGTACTGGACTTCATGTCTTTCCTTTCTTCACCTTCTATTTAAGCTGTAGGTTGCCAATGAGCATCATACAGGCAGATTATTCAAATCTCTCTTCTAGCACTTTAGTTACTGAAAGTGTAACTCGATCACGTCTTTGCTTTTTATGGTGTTTTATCAGTCTGTTTCTTTGTTTTGATGGATATAAATACTATTAAGGTCAATAGTAATGAAGTAAGGTTTCTAATGTGGTTTCTTTAAATAATTTTTGCATTGCAGAATCACCTTATTGTTAAGGTGCCACCATATCATGACCAGCAAATAACCTCAGCTGTTTCTGTGGGAATATATGTGGTGACCAATGCTGGAAGATCACACGATGTGCAACCGTTCACGTACACTCCAGATACGTGTATGTAGAATAGGAATCTGGGGGGAGGAATGGACAGTTTTACCTGCTAAGCATCTCATTTCTGATTCCATAGTATTTAGTCCATACAACAGAAACGTTAAGTAACATGGATCTTTTCAAACTCCTCTTGCTGGCGAGGTTTGCAATTGTTAAATAATAAAATCTGAAGGCTTGGCTTTTCTCATTTATGTGGCAGGTAGCTCAAATTTCAGCTGCGTGGAGACAGCTGTTCTTATGAAGTAGCATCCATTTCTAGTATAAGGTTCCAAATGAAGCTGAGCAGGAAAAAAAGTAGGCACACTACATACAGTGCACCAAATATAACCGAAAAATAGCACCAAGCTTTATCGTAAGGAATGTTGAAGTTTGACGATATCATGTATTTTTATTTGTCTATATTACAATACACAGTGCAATTGTTGACTGGCTCTTTCATTTTTGGAAGTGAAAATGACATTTTGTGCAGTGTGATCATTGGTGCGTTCAGAGCCACAAACAGGAGGTTTATGTACAACTCAGAATGTTTCTCTGGGTTTCAAAGACCCTTAAGGTCTTTCTTTAAGGTATAAGTAACTGTTTTGCTTTGCTTTGTTTTTTTTGCGTGTTTGTTGTTTTAGCATAAGGAAGTTTTCAATGTGTTTTGTCTTGACAGCTGGTACTCTGAATGTTAATGTGAAGAAGGAAATCTCCAGCCCAGCCCAACATTGTTCTTTTGAAGAGGCTATAAAAGGTACTAAATTGATTCTTATCATTGTTGTTAATAGTTTAACTATAAATTCCTACCCAAATTTGGAGGAATGAATCAGACGTCCTGTGAAGATAAGTCTGTGCTTATAAAATCTGGCCATATTCTTAACAGTGAGGGTTGTTTTCTGATTCTGAATATTTTACTTTATAACTGTATTCTTTTAAGTATATTTTAACATGAGCTATTGTAGAACAAAAACTTTGCAAAAAAAAAAAWAATTGTTTTCATGCCTCAGGCCCTGCAGTCTAATCTTCATTTAATATGCTTGCAAGGGAAGGAGAGAAAGAAAGAAGCCTAAGGTGGCAGTTAATACAAAGGATTTAGAAACTGTGTAGTGTTAATTTAAGCAAAAACACACATAAAGCTGATGGTGAGGGAAGAACTGAGTACCAAAAAACACAAACATGCCAACTTGGTATTTTTCGGAAGCTGTCCAGTGGTTTTAGAAGACTGCTTTCAGTGGGACTAGTTACGAATTCTAATTCTGGCAGTTTCAGCTTACTCCCTTCAGTGAGGCTTTTTTTCTTGACCATTCTGTCCATGCAAAGTTTGTCATTTTGTTCCAAGGGAGCAAGTTTTAGGTTTGCCTGGTTTTTAAGTGTGAAATGAATTGATCCTTCCGATACTGAAATGAAGTAGAGGAAGGAAATGTTTCTTAGTTGATTGTTAAGACTATGGTAGTGTACAAATGTGAATGGAAATTTCCATAGCCTGCTCYGGTGAAAGCAGGTTGAAAGGTAGGCAAATTAACAAAGTGATCACAAGTTTGATAGGAATCCGTAGCTTCAGGTTAAAATCACGAAGCTTATGTTTAAAGTTAATAGCTTGGCCTTGGCAGGGTATATATTTACAGGTTGACTTTACAACTTGTTGGGGAGGATAATACAAGATGTGATGAGTTTAAACCTGCAGAGAATATTTCAGGGAGAAATATGCAAAAATATTTAGGGCAATGAAACAAGCTGATAAAAGGACTGGCAAGACTTCTTGTAGCAAGATTAAAAAGATGAGGGATATAGTAACTAATGTATCAGGGCAAGCCTGACGTCCATCTAACTTAGTATGGAGGCTTAACCAAGGGAAGATACCAACTTCTTCAGGAGAGCATCTGCTGTTCATAAGAACACAGTGTGCTRTTTCTGTTGCTTCACGTCCTCCATTTAATTTATGCGATAAATTTTACTTTCTTGTGTGGGTTTTCTGCTAGCCAGCTCTTTTTTGACAGTTCATTCCRGTACCTATTCTACTCTAGGTTGATCATGAACCAGAGATCGGACAATTTTGTCTGCTTTATGTGCTTTGTCTCTGCATGTGTACCAGCCCCTCCTTCCTCACTGTTCTGAAATGATAAAGACCAAGTGAGGATCCAGTGGGATGCTACTTCCTTCCTGTTTCCTTTCCCTGGGAGCAAAACCCTAGAATTCAGAATTTCTTAAGTGGCATCATGTGCAGCAGCCCTGGCCAGATAGAATGAACTGTTGCTGCCAGGGGCATGTGCAGTTATGTATTGAGCTGTAGGGCCTTTCTCTTCCTATCACAGGCAATTTTAATCTTTGTCTCAGGTATCTGTGAATATTCCTTAAAATAATCTCTATTACAACATCTGCCTATGTAAAAAAAACAAAACGTGGCCTCCCAAAGCCATTAATTACAGATTCTTAGCTCTAACGTGTTAAGAGTCTGCAGATTTGACAGACTTCGATGACAAGTTACATTTCAAGACAAMAAATTTGTAGTTCTAAGCTGTTCTGTAAGACTTGAGCAAGATGGGTGTGTGTGGACAATGAGGTAGTTCAGGTCTTTGCCTTCTAACACCGGAGTAGCGCTGGAGCGTTGTTTTTAAGTGGTTAATGATGGTTTCAGTTTCCAGCTTTGGGAGAAAAGGGAAGGAGGGTGTGTATGCCTTGATAAGATGGTAACTATTCAGAAGTTCTAAACTAAGTGTATTACAAAAACATAGTAAAAGACCAAAACCAACAGCGTTTCTCTGCTTTTGAAACTTCTTTTTCATTATTAATCTTGCTTCTTTTTTTCATTCTTCCAACCAAATATGTCACTGTGAACAAACATACCATTGCTAGAATCTAATCTGTATACCATTGGGTTTTTTTTTTTAAATTACATAAATTTTTTAATTGTTTCTGATGAACACAACATGATTAAGCACATAGAAGAGAAAAAGCTTATAAATTGTGACTACGGTATAGAAAAATACTGACTGCTGTCTTTAAATACACTGTATGACTAGCTGTCCTGGAGTAGACATATTTTAGAAGAGTCTCACTCGAATTGTATTCCCTGCCAGCAGCACAGCCCAACACGTCAGGTCGCGGGGCTTGTATTTCTGGAGCCAGCCACCTCAAACCTGCGAGCTGACAGGGAAAGAGTTTGCTTGGCTGTCGGTATATTGACAACTGTTGCCGTACTGACGGCTGAGAATGTACTGCTGAAGACAGAAAATAACATTTCAGGAGAGAGTCTTTGGTTTTACATAGAATAAACACACAAGGACTGCAGAAATTTTACTGCCATGTTATTGTAAGATTTAAATTTGTTTAACRCATGGAGATCTGTTGCTTTGTGTTGAAGATTAATTCTTTAATTTACTTAAAAGTACTTATGAAACTGTTTTTTACAGGCTTTCCCATTGGTTTGTTTCAAGCTCAGTTTCARCAGTATTTGAAATCAAGAAAGTTAATTTCATTTACAGCAAAGATCTCAGCTTATGTAATATTTCTATGTGGATCAGGAAAAATTAAAATTAAAACTAAAAAGATCTAATTCATTTTAAGAAGCCACCTTTCTACTTCTAAAAAAAGAGAAAAATAGGCACTGCAAAGGCAAAATAACAACTTGCTCTTGCTGCAGAGCTGGCATGCAGATTTGTCAAGTTTTTGCTTAATTAGTCCTTTAACAGAGTAAAAATACAGGCTGAATGCTTTGAGCACTCTGCTCACATGGTTATCTGAAAACAGACATTTTTCAAAATGAAATAGAGAAATTGTACAGTTAAAGTGCAGTAGAGTTTAAAATCTGATAATTTGTGGAAAGATGTCTTCAGCTTTTATGTTTGTAGTTTAAGCAGTTGGTGGGTGGCTGTCCTGGTCTAGAAAGATACGAAATGGAAGAAAAACAAAACTATGTCATTGCTGTTAATCTTAAAAATAACCTTTGAAGGTTTCAGGTTTTCTAGGATTATTTGAAGTATTGAAATGTTTGCAATGATCTCTCTGCGTATTAGCATCTTATATGAGGATGAGAGCTCTTACGGTAGGGCTGAAAAGTGAAACGGGAAGCAGCCCACCACTGGAAACCCACTCTTTGCATAGTGAATGTTAACATTCCGTTGCCCTTCTCTTATTTTCATTTGTGACTGCAGCAGTGAAAGCCACTGGTTGTAACCTGGAGAAGGTAAACATTCTTCCTAGTGCCTTGATAACTCCACTCATGCCAAGCAGTATGATTAAGAATGAAGATGTGGCTCCAATGGAAGTAAGTGCAGAAAAAAGATCTCCCCCTGTCTTCAAGGTAAGTTTGATTGTGATCTGAAGACAGTAGCTTTCATAGTCTTAGTTACATCTACCCATCAGTCCATGKTCTAATAGGGGGAAGAGTAACACGCAGGGAGAATGTCATGTCTGAGATGGGTCTGGGCAAAACGTAGGATCACAGAGCATGATTAAAATCATAGATCATTTCCTTTGAAAGTAACTTACCTTGTTCCCGCATTCAAACAGATTGACTGATTGGTGAATTTTTTTTTGTCCTGTGACACAGAGCTAGTAAATTATTGTAAGAATATTATTTTAATCACTTCCTAGCATTGCGTTCATTAAATTGTACCTTGACTCCTTCCTTAAGTAGCATTTCCACTGCTAGTCATTTGCTTACTTGTTTGGTTAYGTATGGAGAGATACATAGCCATCAAATCTTCCGTCTGATCTTTCCTGAACGTAGTGGATTGGTGGAAATTTTATAAGCATAACCTGAGTAAGCTTACAAATTGGTTAATGTATTGGCTTTTTCAGGCTTCAAATGTGGTTGGACCAACTCAACAAACATTGGAAAACAGTATGTCCGGCATATCAACTTCTGCTTCCCATTTACCTTCTGAAAATGAAAACCAGCAACAAATACAGCCGAAGGTGTATAATCCAGAGACACTAACTACTATCCAAACGCAGGACATTTCCCAGCCTGGTAGCTTTTCAGCAGTCTCTACTCCAGGTCAGCTGCAAAACAGTGATGCATTATTGCAGCAAGCTGCACAGTTCCAAACAAGAGATTCCCAAACCAGGGAAGTCTTGCAATCAGATGGCACAGTAGTCACTTTGTCACAGTTAACYGATGCATCACAACAACAGTCTACACTCTCAGAACCAGCACAGGCATTGCAGCAACAGATTTCATCAAGTATTTTCTCATCAGCAAGCGGTGTGAGTCAGTTACAGAACACTATACAGCAACTGCAAGCTGGAAATTTTCCAACTAACACTGCCGCTGGCAGCAATAGAAATGTTGACTTGGTGCAACAGGTATTGGAAGCTCAACAGCAGTTATCTTCYGTTTTATTTTCTGGTTCAGACAGCAGTGAGGATGTTCAAGATCAGCTAAATGCAGATATCTTTCAGCAAGTTAGCCAGATGCAAAATAGTGTCAATTCTGGGATCTTTTCCTCTTCAGACACAGCTGTCCATTCCAGACCAGAGAACCTTTTGCCTGGACGAGCTGAAAATGTTCACTCACAGCCTGAAAATGCGTTGTCGAATCAACAACAACAACAGCAGCAGCAGCAGCAGCAGCAGCAGCAGGCGATGGAGACTTCTGCAGCAATGGTGATAGGAATCCAACAAAACATCTGCCAAGCTGCAACACAGATGCAGTCTGATTTGTTCTCTTCAACAACTTCAGGGAACGGAGCCCTCCAACAGTCACCTGTTTACCAGCAGGCTTCTCACATAATGAGCGGGTTATCAACGAGCGAAGACATGCAAATGCAGTGTGAATTATTCTCTTCATCTCCTGGTGTTTCTGGAAGTGAGACTACACCTACTGCTCAGCAGCAGGTCTCCAACAACGGACCTACTATGTTTCAGGCATCAAATTCTGCAGATGGAGAAGAAGCTTCAGGTCAGAGTAAACAGATGCAAAGTACTGTATTTCAGACCATGGTTCAAATGCAGCATAGTGGAGAAAGTCARTCTCAAGTTAATCTCTTTTCATCTACCAAAACCATGATGACTGTTCAGGCAAGYGGAACTCAACAACAGGGAGGTGGTCTGTTCCAGCAAGGCGGAGAAATCATGTCTATTCAGTCGGGAAGCTTTATGCAGCAGTCTCCACATTCACAAGCTCAGCTTTTTCACTCTCAGAATCCTATTGGTGATGCTCAAAATATATCACAGGAAGCACAAGGCTCTATTTTTCACAGTCCAAATTCCATTGTCCACAACCAGACCAGTACTAATTCCTCAGACCAACTGCAGCCTCCGATGTTCCACTCGCAGAATGCCATGGGTGTATTGCAGAGCTCTTCAGTTCCTCAAGACCAGCAGTCTGCCAACATGTTCCTTTCCCAGAGTTCCATGAGCAACGCTGCAACCCAGGAAGAACAGATGTCATTCTTTACAAGCCCAAATTCCATTTCTCCTCTTCAGACAGCAACAAACACTGAGCAGCAGACTTCCTTCCAGCAGCAGACGCAGATATCTCACATCCAGAGCTCTATGCTTCCCCAAGAGCAGCCCCAGACTCAGCCTGCTCAGCAAGGTTTGTTTCAGTCTCAAGTGTCGTTAGGCTCCATCCAGTCCAGCTCAATTCCCCAGAACCAGCAAGGCGCTATCTTCCAGCCTCAGCATTCGATAGTTGCTATTCAGAGTAGTCCTCCATCTCAAGAACAGCAGCAGCAGCAACAGCAGAACATGATGTTCAGTAATCAAAATGCRATGAGTACAATTGCTTCTCAAAAGCAGAACATGATTTTCAATCCCAATCAAAACCCAGTTACCAATCAGGAGCAACAAGGCCAGTCCATTTTTCATCCACAGACTAACATGGCATCAATGAACCAGGAGCAGCAGCCCATGCAATTCCAGAGTCAGACTACAGTGTCTTCTCTTCAGAATCCCGGATCCAACCAGGCTGAAGCACAGCAGCCAGCCATCTTCCATAACTCACCCCAGATTCAGTTGGTCCAAGGGTCGCCAAGTTCTCAAGAGCAACAAGTCACCCTCTTCATCTCTTCAGCTTCCATGTCTGCCTTGCAGAACAGCATGAGCCAGCAAGAGCTGCAGCAGT
The DNA here is from genome assembly GCA_030449065.1 of Oceanodroma leucorhoa. Classification (NCBI taxonomy): domain Eukaryota; kingdom Metazoa; phylum Chordata; class Aves; order Procellariiformes; genus Oceanodroma; species Oceanodroma leucorhoa. The sequence continues at coordinate 329,975 of JASVER010000165.1, forward strand.
CTCCTATGTACTCTTCTCAAAACAGCATGGCGGGAATGCAAGGAACCGCTTCCCCTCCACAGCAACAAGCTGCTTTATTTCACAACACAGCAGGAGGTGCTATCAACCAGCTGCAGAATTCTCCTGCTTCATCTCAGCAAACATCAGGAATATTCCTGTTTGGCATTCAAAACAGTAAGTGGTAGATGCCTGATTCTGAGTTTACAGTTTAGAAGAGCTACTAATTGGAGTCCACAAGACAATGATTATTCAATTCTAAGATATTTCCTTACAAAAAAAGAATATCCTGAAATAAGTAATGTAGCACTACTGATCTGTTGCTCTGAATGTACACTTGCGTTGCTGATTTTGCATGAGAACTCTTAGCTTAAATACCTGTTGGTGGTCGTACACTTAGGATTAACATGTGACAAAACCATCTTAGAATTGTGTGTATATTTATGTAGAAATATTGTATGTAATATTATTAACAATACATATGCAATAATAGATAAAATACATGTACACACATTTAAAAAAAAAAAAAAGAAAAAAGTTACACCCTCTTAAGACAGCTCCACTAATCTTTCTCTTGCTGCATTTGATTTCCACAATTTATGCAATGACTTTCTCCACACATTATTGAAAGGAAGGATTTTCTTTAAGCTGTGTAGTCCAGAGAAGTGTCTATTGAAGTGTAGTTGAAACTCCTTTAACTTCATAAGCCGGCACTTTTCCGTATCTCATCTCTGAATCTAACCTCTGCGACAAGTTCTTTGGGACGTAGATCCTTTAATCTGTCTGTAAAGGGCTGTCCACAGCTGTGAAGCTCCAGAAGTAGCAGAGGCAGATCGATGATTATAGCATCTTATAACAGGTCTGGACAGAAAGGCGCAGCTGTGTGCTTAGTCTGTGGTTATACCTGGATATGTGCTTTGCTGTATGAACGCTTGACAGTCAGGCCGTGTCCAGCCAAGGCTTTCCAGGAAGCTGAAGGTAACGCTGGAAATGGTAGATGTGACACCACTTGCAATTTACAGAAGGAGCTAGTGGGTACCTCGGCTGAACTGAAAAAGACACATCTGTAATTCATAAAGACAAAGGATGGGCATGCTCAACGCTTACGCCATCCATCTGTTTTTCTTCTAGCTAAGTATTGTCCTCTGTTTGGGGTGTTTGAGCGTTTGGTCATAATACACAGTCCGTATATTAAATACGTACACCTTGAACTTGTGCTTCTACCCTGAGGGAGAGGTGAGCAACGGCGGTCATGTGAACAGAAGTGCACCTAACTTTCTACACAGTTTATAGTCAGTATGGATGTATGTAAAGAAGTTGGCTAATTCACTGCATGTATTAACCCAATTTAAATGGTCCTTTGTTCTTCACTTAACTGCTTACAGACTGTGGGCAGCTGCTGACTTCTGGACCAGCTACGTTGCCGGATGAGCTGATGGCTATAAGTCAGCCGGGTCAGCCGCAGAGCGAGGGGCAAGCGGCAGTGCCCACGCTGCTCTCCCAGCAGATATCGGAGACGTCTCCACTACCTTCAGCTATGGCAACCAATCAGAATATTGAGAAAATAGATGATCTGCTTGTGTCATTGCAAAACCAGGGGAACAATATGGCTGGCTCGTTTTAATTAGTCAAGTAAGTAATGTGTTTGGGTTTCTGGGTTCTTCCCTGCCACACATACTTTTGTTCAGTAAGTCTTTACTTTGGAGTGTATCACCATGCTCTATGTACCAGAATACTAAAGTACCAGAATACTGCTACTACTAAAATACTAAAATASTGCTGAATTAAGAGTATAATACCAGTGGCTAGAATGGAGAGCTATTAAAAACAGTCAGAGGTCAGAATTTCTATGAAACAGTTGGTTGAGGCTGGTCTTGTCATTCAAATGCTGTACGTTTTGTCATCTGCTGTTACGATCTAGTACTTTATTAGGAAGGAGAGTAGATCACTGACAGCTTGGCAGATAAAAGCATTATGAAATATGACTGTAGTTAAAAACTTAAAGGCTTATTGAGTAAATAACACCTCAAGTCTGTACTATCCTGAAGTTGCCCCCTGGGTTACAATAGCGTAATGTGAAAACAAGTTTCGGTAGGRTACGGCGGCTATTGAGAGTGTGCCACATGCCGAGTCTTTGTTAAAAGTGAGCTGTCACAGTCAGCCGTTACTAGGAAACATTCTGCTCTTGGAAGGTGCCTTTTTCAGAGAGGTGGAAGAGGCTTTGACTACAAATGAGTACCAAGAACCAGGAGGACTCTGGAATCTGGTATTGTCCACAGTGTGTACCTTGGCTCTGGGTAACTGTGTTGCCATCCTAAATCCCCCATAAGTTTCACTKAAGTGATACACTTCATTTTCTAATCTAAACTGTTCTGTATATGAAGTTACGAACTTTAAAAAAAAAAAAGAGTGGAAGGAGAGTAATCCTGCTCTATGGACAAGCGCTGCATTCTGATACTCGTAGTTTCATGTCTGCTTGTGAAGGACACTTTCAAGATGAAGGAACTGCAGAGGAGTAAGAGGATGACTTTGGTTAGTTATACCTAACCTTTTTTGCTTTCTTTTTTTTTCTGCAGAAATCCTGTGAAGAAAAAGGTGATGATTTCCCAGATCCTCGCAGACCTTCCGACTCTGGACTAGGCTGTGTGGAACTGATTGCTTCTGTCAAAAAGTGGCCCTCTTCTCTAAAGAGCACACACGTGGCCAATTGCAGCGTCTAGCACCTAAGGCTACGACCATAGTATTTGGGATTTGTAGTGCCAATAATGCTGAAAAGCTATGCTTTGTTTTACTAGGGCATGGGATTGTACTGTTACTAGATTCCTAAACCTCATTAAGAGTGGGGTGCTCTTTCAATTGAAAGCATATCTGGTCAGTTATTATTGTTGTTAGAAGGTAATACATGTTACCACGTTTACTTTTTTTTTCCTCCTCTTCCTTCTTCACATCCCCTCTTTTCACTAGAAAAGCTTGTGAAGCAGAAACATCAAATGCCTGTGGCATGAGCCGTGACTCATAGCTGTCAGWAAGTGAAGGGATCACACGTTTTACAGCTGAGTGGGAGAGCTAATACTGCGACTTGCTAATTGCAGTAGGTGGCAACGAAAAATATTGATAACGGTAATAAACAAGCAGGGAATTGCTTGCTACTGTAGRTAGCCAGAGGTGGGTGCTTCCCATCTGAGAATGTGATTAACGGTTTTCCATGTCTCTTACTTGTAACTGTACATAGAGCAAGGGTTTGGTGGCTCTAACAAAATGAAGAAATGAAGGGGAACTTTCAGTTAAATTTTGCTCTTAAAATCTTACCCTCTAAAATACCTTCAGCTTGAAAGGAACATTCTGCCTGGCCGAGGAAAGAACTCCTCTGTCTCTCTCACTCTGACCGTATGGGTTAGAACTCGGTAGAGCTGTGTTACCCAGTCTCAAACCAGCCTTCTCCCTTTCATTCTTCTCACGATTTTCCTTCTCTCTCCCTCAGTTTCATATTGTGAAAAGACATAAATATCCTACTGGCTTTAAAGATCAGAAGCAGCTTTTAGGAATCCATGGCATTAAATTGCTTAGTCAGGAGAAGCTTTGACGAATAATCAAGGATTAAGGAAAGAGGAAGCAATTTCTCCACCACCTTCTCAATGCAGGAATCCCCTTAACCAGTCATTTTCCAGCTGTTACTGATGTAAATCTYCAGCTTGACTTAACTCCAAGTAGGGGGCAAGTTACGTCATTTTTAAGCATTCTTGAAAATTTCACTTCATCCTGAGCTGCTGCATCTGTGTCGCATACTGAGCTCGCTGCAGTTTCGAAGTGACTTTTTTTTTTAATACCGACAGTCCCCAAGTCTAGTTTCTAGATTGTCGTGTCTCAATTAAAAAAAATTGACTCGTGTTACAGAATGTAAAAACAACCCACTCCAGACCATGCAGTTGTATTGTGAGGCATGTGAATTTTTTGGGTGCTCCAACTATCCAGACAGTTCTGTGATATCTCACTACAGCCTCCTTCAGATTTTGTTTCTTCTCCTTCTGCACGTAGAAAGCTGTTGCTGCCCTTAGAGCCAAACAGCTGTCACGTATGGCTATTATGCCTTGGTAGAGGGTAGTTGGTATCACGTCATTTTTCATTTTTGTTATTTTAAATAACAAAGAATAGTCTGTAAATGGTTTTTAAGTTACTCTGGTCTGTTTACTGTGTGTTTTTCCCTTAACTTGTGTGCTTAGTTGAGCCGTGTAGAATTTTTGTTTGTTTTAATGGTTTTTCCTGTTTGTCAGTCTGTCATAACGTTCACTTTCTCTTTCTGTCTCTCTCTTTCTCTCTCTCATTGAGAGGCATTGAATTACGTTTTCAGTAGTAAGGCTTCTTGCCGATATGAAGGGAACTTTTCAGAAAGAGACCTGCTCTGGGTCATTTAATTTTGAATACAGTTTTCAATCGTTCAAGTTTTGGATGGTTTATATCTAATGTGTGTTTCATTTTTTTGGAAAGCTATATTTTGTATTTAGGAAATGGTATACTATTTTGCTATTTGTACTGAGTGAGTACATTGGCATAAATATAAAAATTTATATATATACATATATATAAAATATTCTTTTTGCCACACATTTTTGTGGTAAATTTGTGAGTTTGTCTGATGTTCTACCACAACGTGGCGTCTGATAACAGTGGGGTGGGGTGGGGTTTGTTATGTCTTTATTGAGTATTTAAGTACTTTTTGCAACATAAATAACTTGTTCATCTCTCGCCATTCCATCAGGCAATTTATTGTTCCAGCTGGCTATGAGAAGCTTCACTGTGTGTTTTGATGTGTCTGTCACTCAGCAATACGACCTAGTAAGGAAACCCGTAGGCATTTAGGCGTATATAAAATAAAGGGGTTTCATTCAGAATGAGCCATTCAGCTTTTATCCACTATCATTGTCTATTTAATATTTTATTATTAGCGCCTCTGTGTTTTAACTCTTAATTTATGATTATGCTAAAATGTTTAAAATTTTAATCATGATAAAAAGAATTCCCTGCTTCATAATGTCCAGAGCTGCTTTATAACCCTGAACCATACTTTTTCTTTCTGTGATTTTTTTTTTTTTTTTTTCCTGCTAAGACAAAATATTAACAAATTTTTTTTTTTTTTTTTCCTGCTAAGACAAAATATTAACAAAATCCTGTTATGGTTCATGACGTGAAAACAGCAATCTTGCAACATTGACTAAATGCTATATGAGGCTATGTAGAAGACTGAGAATTATGGACCGAAACAACTTCCAGATGGTCGTGGAAGTCGATAGCCAGTTAATTAAGAAATGAACTGGTGGCTTTTGCAGGATCGCAGTCCCAGGACAAGCTGTTGGGTGTCATCTGGGGCCTTCATACACAGAAGAAGTAATAGGAATGATAAATTCACTTGTGTGCTGCTTCAATTTGTTCCGTTGTTCCGAAAGGGTGTATCCTTACGTTGAAGTGCTGTTGGTCAGTGCCAAGTCACCAGGGACCAATTCTCCATTTAACAAGATGGGTGTCCAAAAGAAAACTCATACCAAGACTGCTACAGCTCCAGGGGAAGGGTATGTTTAATTGTGTGCGTATTTTAGGTCGCTTATTAAGAGAAGAGGAAAAAAAATGTAAAAAAAAWWAAWTWAAAAAAAAAAGGGCTGTGCTATCACGTTTTTCACTTCTGGATAACACCTTTCTTTTCTTGTGTTAAATTTATCTTGTTCATTTTAGGTCAATGTTTAAATGTACAACACTTTGAACATGTGATTTGGTTACAAAAAGTATTTGTCTTATGAATGAAGAGATTGCTCAGCGGTTGATTAGTGCCTGAACTGCCGCTTGCAAACAGCTGTTACAGAGGATAAAGAGAGGTTTGATAAGCCAATAAAGAGCTGCAGGATTTCATGGCAGAAAGACCCAAGAACAGTGTGAGCCACATCTRTATTTTATCAGAGTCCTGAACATTTACTTTTGTGATTTAAGCAGTTGATACTGATAATTGGAGCTTACTCTGCTTTTTTTTCCCCAATCCCTGTGTTTACTCCTCCGCGCGCTCACGCTGGCGTGCCTGTTAGCTGGGAGCRGCCGGGGTGCTTGCCTGCGGAGATGAGGTGGTCGTATCGGGTCTGGTTCATGTTGGTTGAGAAAGTTAGAAGATACTGAGACATTAGTCTCTATAAATGTAAAGTTCCTGACATCATTATAAAGGGGAATTTACTGTCATATCCACAAAGCAGCAGTTAAATGTAGAAGGTATTACCGGGTGAAAAACGAAAAACTGCAGAGCCGCGTTGCTGGGGTGGGTTTTGTGTGTCTCGTTTTTTCTGCTGCCTGAGCTCGCTCTTACAGAACCGTGAAGTCCGACCCTCCGTGGGCTGTCCTCCGCAGCTGCGCGTGCCCCTGCAGCTCCGCGCTCCGTGCTCCGTGCCGCGGCGGCGGTGCGCGGTGGGCTACAGAACGGCCTTTCTTGGCACAGGTTAAAACCTGGGGAGCGTACCTGCTAGCCGCCAGGCACGGCTGCCGCGTGCGTTCTCTCGTCCGCTTATACACTGTGTGTATATATTAAAAACCCCATATGAATAGCACATAATGCACAGTTATTAGCTAAACATCTCCTCTGGTAGGAAGTGATTGGTGCTTTGTGCTTAATTAGCAAGTCCACGTTTTGTTGTTAATTGCCTCTTCACTGGCTGATCTTTCAGCAGTTATTCAAGCCAAACACTTTGCTATTATTTTAACATAAAAATAGTTCAAGAAATAATTTCAGCCTTGCTGTTTCGAAATGGATGTTTAATCACCAACCATTTTATTATAATTACTTTTAATTATGGACAGGGTGGTTACTTCCTATTTAGTTTTAAGATAGAATAAAGCATGAACAGTTAAGTGTTTATTACTTTGGCAGGTTTTTTTTACTGGAAATACTACGAGTCTGGGCAGCTGTATCGGTGGACATTCCCCTAATTTAGGTTTGAACTTTTTTTTTAAGCTTTTGTTGTGATTTTGATTTAGGATATAGTTTCTAAAAAGAAAACTTGCCTGAATAGATTTTCTACTCTCTTTATTATCTTTCCAGAGTCCTCAGAAAGAACACCAAAACATTTGTTTTAAAACATAAAGTCACTATTTGAGTAGCAGGAAAGGTGATTTATTAAAAAGCAAAATAAAAAAAGTTGTTACTGGACTAAAAAAGCTACACGTAGTCTCCCCCAAGGGGGGGTGTGTGTGTGCAGGCGTGCACGTGCACATTCGTTAGAAAAGAATTTTCAGTTTTTCAGTCTCATGCCTCCGTACGGCGACTGCTGGGTTACCTTTCCAGGGTAATTGCGGGAGAGGAGTCGAGGGATCGCGGACATTTGTCTGAGCGGTAGAGCAAGAGCAAGGGGAATGAATTGCTTTGCTTGCTCTGAGCTCTGGGCTGTAGGTGGAGGGCGAGAAGAAGAAAYATTGATCACTGGTGACTTCTCATTAGTGCAAAATTTATTTTCAAGGAGTAGGTGTTTCTGTGTTCCAGAGGGCTTGGTGGCAGCTCCGTTATTGTAGAAGCTAAAAGGACACTGGTACTGAGATGCTTTGTTTGTTTGGGGTTTTTGTCTTAATTTGGAGCAGATTTTGGGGTAGACTGTTCATATTCAGACCAGTTACGCCAGTTGCACGTGGCAGTGGCCGCCTCAGCCTGCCCACAGAGGCGCGTCCGGCCGTGCTCGTTGCCGGCCGAGGGTCCCTGCTGGAAGTGGGATAAGCGTGACGTCGATGGGAGGAAAAATGCAGCCGCAGATAAACTCCTGTAAAAGTGTACTTGTCAAATTCTCTGGTTGCGTACGGGGCTCCGAGGGGTTACACGGGAGGAGAGGCTTTTCCTTCCTTATAGTCTGTATAGGTATGTAAATGTGCAATGCCTGTATATTCTCGGGTTATATATATGTATATAGAGGAATCGTATATCTATTATATATAAATAATTAGTAGACACACACATATAACACTGTTATATTTACATTTTTATAAACCTGAAATAGTATTACTTTTCCTTAGTAAGAGGTTATTTACCRAGGTTTTTGTAGTAACTCATCACTAGCTGTATGAGCACCTTCAGTACTGTACCTGCGGCGCTGTTGGTAATGCTGCTCTAGAAGCTTGCTCTGCCTGTGAACGTCACTCATAGCCGTGGGTTTGAAACAGCTGTACACTTTTGTATTTTTATATATTTTTATTAATAACTGCAGATGTGTTAGCAGTAACAGTAGGACTGACAGCCTGCCCGCTGGATGGGCTCAGGAGACGCCGCAGCAGCAGCAGCASMRGCWCMGKSTCCGCGTCCTGCCCTGCCACCTCTCCTCAAGTGACTCCTGACGTGGGGACCTTCTCCCTTCTCGGTCCCCCAGCCCTCGTGCAGACAGGGAACAGTGGTGGCTGCGTGGCTCCGGAGGTGAAGCTCAACCTGTTGTTCCTTTTCTCTCTAGTCTGATAAAGGCAGGCATCTTTAATTTTTTTTTTTTACTGACTTTGTACTGCAACAGTCACTCTCTAGAGAACTCTCTCCTTGAAAGCTGGTGAAAGCTCTCCTTGGTTTCTAGCTGTGAGGGACCCTGCCCCAACTTGTACCGATTTCTTACAGATTGTGTGAGAAATTAACACTAGAACTAAAGTCCAGATCGTAAAATCTATACCGTGTATTCTGTCCACCATGACTCTTCATGCCAAGTCAGGTGTGTTCCACCGCAGTGTGGCATTAGGTTGATCGATAGACATCGCAGTCCTGGTACRGGCTTTATCAGAGCACCTCTGCCAGAGCAAATGTCCTTATTTCTTCTGTCTGAGCCCTCAGTTTGCAGGTCTGATCTCCGCTGCTTCTGGAGACGGAGAGTTTCTGTAATTTTTTTTCTGTTGCAGTTCATGAAATTGCCTCATAACATTCAAGTGTACTGGGACAAGGGTTTGGGGCTTGCTGTGGGACGCTCGCTGACGCTCTTGCAAGTGCTTGGTTCAGCCTCCGAAGCTCCGACACCCGGCAGCAGCCCCCTGTAAAATACTCCAGCGTTTGCTCCGGGGTGCAGGTCGGGGAAGGGTCCTGTGTCAGGGCGTGAGTGGCCTTCACCTCTGTTCCGTCCCTGGAGCTGCCTCCCTCTGAGTGGGGGGGCCCGGGGCGTCCCTCGCGCGTGCCGGAGGTCGGGTGGCGGCGCGGGGGGGAAGCTCCCGTTTGGAAGGAGGGAGTGTGGCGCTTCTGGGTGTTGCAGAACTGGGAACACGTTCCCGTGTCCTGCTTAGGAGACCACAGTATTCCTGAAGCTTTTTTTTTTTTTATTCTGGACACTATTTGAAATGAGGTCATTTGAAATATTTACATTTGAGCTCCTTATTAATGAGTAAGCTCCAAAAACCTTCAGAGCAGAGCTTTCCACCTCTGTTACTAGCTGCGTTTTTGAGTGGTTTACCCACCTTTCTGCCATGTGTTCCGGAGCGCACTGATCGACCGCTGAGCTGCCTCTTCCACTGTCCTGCAATGTGAAAGTAGCACCAGATATTCCTTTGTGCATTTCTGTGTATATGGCTTTCGTAGTTGGGGTTTTCAAAGCACTGATACCCGGTGTTTTCAGTTTGTCCTATGAGGGGATATTTCATTTGCATCTATGTTTTTAGCTATCCTGTGATAACTTGTTGAATATTAAAAAATAAAAATATTTTGCTTCTATTGGGACATTTGTATACTCGCAACTATATTTCTGTAAACAGCTGCAGTCAAGAATAAAACGATAAAGTTTTCATTTTGCAGTGTAAAGTCTTGTTGTGGTCTTTTCAGGGGCATCTCCTCTCTGCCGGGAGAAAGCGTCTGTTCCTCAGTAYGGCACCAGCCCCTCGGGAAATCCTGGGCAGGCGGGAGCCGGCGGCGTGTCCCGCCGGAGCTGTTGCGTAGGGAAGGGCACTGCGTGYGTGTGCACTTCTAAAAAAACAGTGCGACGTTTCTTCCTGATTTCGTGGTGTTAAGTCCGAAGCAACCATCTCTACTACCATCTTTATTACCCAAACCCCAGCCTGCACATTACAGAACATTGCAATAAATTGTTTTCCTAGTCCCGCCAAAGCAGGGCTCCGTCTCTGAGGGACCCCAGGGCAGATGCGGAGGTTTCCCCCGGGGGGGTCTGGGGGCYGTTCTGCCCCAGGGAGGCGATGCCAGAAGTCCTAAGCAGAGATGACTGGAATTAACGGCCTCTCCAGAAGAATTAGCACAGTCCCACTTTATCTGCGTCTTTGGTGTATTYGTGCCAACATCCCAAAAATGATCTGGGGGTTGCTGAGGCTCGGGTGMGTCTTGGCCTTCCTGCCGCCCTCCTGCAGGGCTGTGACCTCCGGCAGCAGCACGGGGCCAGCAGCCCGATCGGTAATTTTGGAAAATTACAACAGGGGTAAGAAGAAACACTACAGTTGCCCTGAGAGCTGGACAGAATGCTTCACTGTGAAAGATGGAAGCAGACTGATCCGAAACGCTTTCCCCTGGTGCTGCCCTTCAGCCCTGGGCATCACCCGCCGCCAGGGTCAGACGTGGCCGTGGTGCAGGGGGGCAAACGCAACGCCCTGGCGCTGGCTTCTGCAGCCCGGCTGCAGACATTCATTATCCACCCCCTCATCAGTGCCGCTGTGGGACAAGAGAGAACAGCCCGAGAAGCCCTCCCTCCTCAGCCGCTCTTCCCTCGAGGCTCGGAGAAAGGCACAGAAACAGGACAGCCACGGTGCTACGGGGTTTTTGTGTTTATTAATTAGCAACGCCGCCATCGCCTGGGGGGTCCTGGGGGCTGAGCAGGGAAGCCCCTACCTCGCCCGGCTCCGTGCCCTGTTCTRGCAAACCATCGCGGGTCAGGGCCTCCCCAGTGTCACCCCCCAGTCACTGGCCACTTGTCAGGTACCAGAGAAGCGTGGAAGGAAAAGCCCGGCCCCTGCGCTCGAAGGGTGCCGGGAGAGGCTGGGAGAGGCCGGGCGGATGGTCCTTCCCTCGCAGCACYGGCTGCAGGCGGCCCCGTCCCGCCCTTCACCTCCTCTTCACAAACTTCTTTGTCACGGCGTTGGGGTTCAGGCGCCTCCTGCCAGCGCCCAGGGCCGCGTCCCGGATTTGCAGATTGGCCGCGCGGCTGTAGATGTCGTTTTCCGCAAAGGGCGAGACCCCGGCGATGTAGTCGGGGTCGAAGACGTTGGTCTTCTGCCTGGCCTTGCGGGACAGCCGCTGCTGCGGGAAGGGCTGGTCTTCCACCAGGTGAGGGTTGTTGGCGTGCTTCCCTCCCTTCGGGGCCGGCAGCGGGTACTGCCAAGAGAAAAGCAGTCGTTAAACTCGCTCCAGGGGCAACTCTTGCTCAAAGGGCCGTGAAGGTGCCTGCAGGCCTCTAGAGAAGAACTGAGCAAATGAAGCCCAGAAGCCCTGGGGTCAAGTGGAACACCCTGGGGGACGATCACAGCCTTGCTTTGGCTCCCACCTGGCAACGGTTCCCTCCGACCCACCGGCCGCAGGCCAGGCCCTGGTCCAGCAGCAGCCGCCCAGGACGTGACGCCACTCACCCTGAGCCCTCGGGGGTTCAGCACCTTGGGGTTGCGGGAGAAATGCATGTGGAGGCTCCCGTCATCGCTGACGCTCACCGCGACCTTCTTCAGGGTCTTGTTACCGCAGTGGGGACAGAAAACCTTGGTCATGTCYGAAGTGGTCCTGCAAGACAGGGACAGAGGGGTTTTACTGCTCCCTGGGCCGTGGAACACAGGCTTAGCCCACGAGCAGGATCATCCACCCAGCCCCAGCGAGCACYGCGCGCCCGCGGCGAGGGCAGCGCCGCTCTGCGCACGCACACTCACTTGAAGCAGCCGTGGCAGCGGAGGATGTAGCTCCTGGCCTGGCGGATCAGCATGCCGTTCACCGCCAGCACGTGGAGGCCCATCTGCAGCAGCACGTTCTGCAAGGAGAAGGGAGAAACCGGGATGCGTGAGCGGGGACTGCCAGRAGCTTTAACCGGGGTTTGCCAGCCCAGGCGGCGAGAGGCTGACGGGAGCGACGCCAACGRGCTTTGCAGGGGCCTCTGCAACGGAGAGACCTGGCTGCTTTTAAGATAAAAGGAGCYGTCACAAAGCTGCTCTCATCCCGTCCAGGGGACTCGGCAATGTGCTCCTCTGTCTCGGGGCGCTGGTTTAACCAGCCCGGAGGTTTGAGCAATTTAAGAACCTGCCCTCAGCCCAGCCCGCCAGCACCCCGTGCTCCCGAGGCTGGAGCCGGTCCCGTGCGGGGCAGCAGCCAGCACCCACCTGCATGGCAAAGTCAGTGGTGACGCAGCCGACCTGGACGCCGACGGGAGCAGTGTCACAGTGCCCCGTGTCCTGCTGGACCTGCTTGAGGTTGCTGGGTGTTATCCARCCCTCGTCGTCACTCTCCTCCTCRTCCTCCTCTTCCTCAGCACTGGCCCCATCCTCAGAGCTCTGGTGCTCCTCGGTGCTCTCTGGGCTAACGGAGACGGCCTGAGCTTTCTGGGGYGGAGAAGACGGTCAGCTACGGCACACGCCACGCTCCCGGTCAGAAACCAAGGTAGCAARGACAGGCAGGAGAGGAGGCTCTGGGTCTCACCAGCAGCTCCTGCAGCTCCTCCTCGATGCTGGGCAGGGGAGCCCGCCAGTAGAGGAAGGAGCTGAACTCGTCGCTCTCAGACGGGACCGTGCTCCTCTCGGGGCTGGGCTGACGCTGGCCTTTCCCTGGGCGCTTGTGCTGCGGGGGGACACAGGAGAGGGGGTCCCTCGCCCGCCGCTGCCTGGGGGCTCTGCGGGGCTGCGTCCCCATGGCCTGGAGGGCCCCGTCCCCAGCACCTTACCCTGCAGGGCCGCGTCCCCGTCCCTTACCTTGGCGGGCAGATGGAAGCCGGCGAGGTGCAGGGGGGCCTCGGGGTGCCGCGGGGTGGAGCTGAGCCGCACCTGGGGAGGCAGCACGGGGGGTCGGAGGGGGCACCCCGGGGACGGCGCCCCATCGCCGGGGGCGGGCCCTTACCTTGTCCTGGGGCTCCCAGCGCAGGCAGCCGGGGCCGTCGGTCTCGGCCTGCAGCTGGCAGGTGAGGGCGAGCACCTGCAGGTCGGCGGCCGAGAGGCTGGGGTAGTCCCCGGTCTTCTTGGAGAAGTCGGTCACTGCGGGGCGGGGAGGAGGGGCCGGGAATGGAGCCGGGGGCCGGGGCCGGGCCGAGGGGCCGGGGCCGGGCCGGGCCGCGGGGAGCCGAGGGGCCGGGGCCGGGCCGGGGCGCGGGGAGCCGAGGGGCCGCGGGGTCCCGGTACTCACCGAGGCGCAGGAGGTCGGGCCGCGGGCGGCGGAGGCGCAGCTCGCAGGGCAGCGCGGCCAGGCGGCGGCGCGCCGGCCTGTCGCGGATCTCGGCCAGCACCTCGGGCACCGTGTACAGGTTCTGCGCGATGTCCTGCGGGCAGCGCCGTCAGACCGGCCCCGTGGGACCGGCCCCGCCGCCCCGGCCCCCCCGCGGCCCCCCCCGTACCTGCAGCGGGGCGGCGCTGAGGAAGGCGCCGGTGTCGGCCACGACGTGCGCCACGCGCGCCATGTCCGCGCGCCCCATGGCCCCGCCGCGCTGCCCGCTGGGAGCTGTAGTCCGCGCGGGGCGGGCCGGGAACGGCGGCGCCTCGGACCGCGTGACCGCTTCCGGGCGGCGCGGTCAGGTGACGGGCTGGTGTCACATGACGGCGGGCGCTGGAGCCGGAAGCGGGAGCGGAGCGGTGGCCGGTAACTGGGGTGGCGGGACGGGACCGGGCGGGGGGAGGTCGGGGCTTCCCGGTACGGTCCGTCCGGCGGGCAGGGCCTGGCGGGGCGCCGCTCGGCCGCGGGCTCTGCCCGCCCCGGGGCGGTACCGGCCCGGCGAGGTGAGGCCCGGGCCGGCGGGGAGGGCTGCCCCGGCCGCCGCCTCCCCTTCGCGGTGCCCCCGGGGCGGCGGTGGCGGCCCGTGGAGCCCGGTCGTGGCGGGAGCGCTCTCCGCCCTCCCGCCGGCGGCCGCGGCCGTCGCTGCCCGGCCCGGTTCTGTGCGGGGCGAAGCGGCACTCGGCTCCGGCGGCGGGGCAGGACCCGGCCGGGCCCCGGCGGCGGCGGTGGGTGGGGGTGCCCGGCTCCCGGGACCGCTGCCCCGGCCCTGCCGCCGCTCTGCGGCCCCGCGGTGAAGCCTGCGCCAGCAGGACGGCGGCAGGACCGCCCGCTTCCCCGGGAGGCGAGGCCGGACCGTCGGCAGCGGGAACCCGGCGGGAGGCCGGGGAGGGGAGGCCTCGGCCTTGGGAAGGGGGAAACCCGCGGGCGTTTGTCGGTGGGGGAGCACCCCGGGCCCGCAGCCGGCTCTGCAAAGGCTGGACGCAGTAAATGGAGCGTGCGGGAGCGGAAAAAGGCGGATGGGAGGGGAAAGCTGTGCTGGGGGAACGGCGCTGAACGCGGAGGGGGGTCTGACAGTTGGGAGGTATTTAACGTGGCCAGGGAAATTAAAGCAAACGACAGTGAGATGATGTAGAATCAGGAAGAGAGGAAGTGGGGAAAAAGAATCAAGGTTTAAAAGAAAAAAGGATAAACACAGCCCGAACGGGAAGGGTCTCTGCTGTCATCTCACGCGGGAGGGTGCAGCGAGGAAACCGGCGGCAGGTCTGGCCCCGGGGTCCTCCTGGGTCCTGGGGTGCTCAGGCGGGTCTGCGAGCGCGSGGCAGGCACGTCGCGGTGGCTCTGGTCTGTGCCCCGGCGCTGGGGCACGGCRGGGACGGGGGAGAGCCGCAGGGCTGCGAGGGGCCGAGCGTGCGGAGCGAGGGCTGGGCMGTGGAAGCGCCTCCGTAACAGGTAACGCTCGGGGATTAACGAACCCCAGGTCGCTTCTCTGGCAGAGGGCGGCAGGGCTGGCGAGGCTGGCGCGGCYGTGGGGGACGAGCAAAAGCAGCGCCCGTGACCGCGAGGGAGGAGCGGGGCCCCKGAGCCCCCGCTGCAGGGGAACGAGCTTTGGGTCTTACCGCAACCGCTCGGGGCGCGGGGCACTCGCGTTGGTGTCGGGGCCCCGAAGGACAAGCTGGCTGGTGGGTCTGGCCYTGGGGCCGGTCACGGGCCGGCGCAGGAGGGGGCACGTGCGCCTGGCTGCTTTTTGTGGGGCTGCTTAATGGCGCTAATGAAATAAGTGGTGATGCGGRGCTGGGGAGTCATAACAAACACGAGGAATAACAGTATCCTAAGGGAGGGCCGGCGTGATCTGTGGGAATGGTAATTGGAGTGGGAGTGACTGTAGTAATACCAAGGGCAATTAGTTTCGTGAAAGACCTCCTAAGTCAGCTCTCCCCCACTCGTGAGGGGGAGATCGGCGTGTGTTAGCGAGCCTCCAGCCTCCCACTGACGGGGCCGAGACAGCAGCAAGGCTGGTACCGATSGAGGGTTTCCGGGCAGGGGTGGGGGCCGTGCAAGGCACTGGCCAGGTCTCGGCTGAGCGCAGAGTCCCGGGAGGGTTTGCYGTGCTGGGGGGGGAGGTGAGGTCCCACGGGGCTGGCACCGAGAGCAGAGACCCTGGTTCATGAGAGGGGTTTTAAAAAGGAACCTGGCTTTGAGATGGAGCTTGGTGGGGTCTAATGAGGGTGTGGAGAGAGAGAGACTCCTGCATGAGGGGAGGTGGCAGAGGCCGGAGCTGCTGGAGGTGCTCTTCCCCTCCCCCTGGTCAGGGGAGGGAGAGGTTGGCAGGCAGGAGGGGTGCTCTTGGCTTCGGTGGKTTGGGAGGGGGATCAGGTTTGACTCTGTCTGAGCCCTCGCTGCTGCCCCAGGAGACAGGATTGAGGCTCCTCTTTGCTCCTGCCTGGGGRTGGGCAGCAGATGCCTCCGCCTGCCCCGCTGTGTCGGGGGCTCGCGCAGGCGGGGACCCTCTGGTCCATGACCTTGACACCCACTGTGGGCGCCCGCGCTTGGTGCATCCTCTCCAGCTCCCCTGCCTGGGAAGCGTGGGGAGGAGGAGCGCTGCCCGCAGGCTCGGGAGGACGGTGCGAGTCGATAGCTGACTCTCTGGTCCCAGGCCGAGCACCTCGTGCTTCTGCGTGATACGTGACCTCATCCTCCTGCTTCGTGGTCAGCCGTTTCGGCGGAGGTGCYCGGCCACGTGTTCTGCCAGCGTCCCCGGGTGCTACAGCTTGCGTCCTTCCTGCCCGCTCCCTGTCCCCGGTGGGGGACTCCGGGGGAAAGCTGCAGCAGAAGGGGCAGGGGGAAGCGCTGTGCCTGCGGTGACAGTGACGTGGTGCCGGAGAGCGAGGAAGTGGTGAGCGCTTGGGGAAGCGGAGGTCTGGGCTTGCAGCCTGCCCCGCAGTGTGATCCTTCTTTGTGTTCAGAGCGGCTGCGGTCCCCCTCCCCTCCCCGGTCTGTTAGAGTAGACGGGACTGATTTTTCCGTGGGATTTTGCTGCCAGGAAGAGACCCGGGCTGTCCTTGAGGGATGCGGCTGCTTCCCCATACCGTGGCCGGACCTTCCTCTATTCTGCCAGTGTCACTGCCTCRTCCTTTCCGAGGGATCCCTTGGGCGCTGGCCGTGCAGGCTGCTCCTGAGCCGGTGTTGCTGCTCAGCAGCGCAGGGCAGGGCGTGAGACAGCGTATCTGCTGCAGGCTTTGGAGGCTGCTCTGTCCTCGTGCCGGCTGTGATCGGCTGCGACCTTTGGGTGAGCTGCAGCCGCCCAAATGGGGTGTGCAGAGGGCTGAGCGCTGCCCAGCTTGGCTCGGATSTCTGCAGGCCGTGGCGGTGCCGCTGAAGGGGAGTTTCTCTCCCTRTGGCRCAGCGTTGCCGTTGCCCGCGGTGCRGGGCTGGTTTATCAGGAGCGAGAGGGAACCTCTGTTTACCAGGCGTGTGCCTGTCCATTGCCAAAGTCTCCCTGCCATGTAACGGCCGGGCTGCGTTCGGGCCCAGAGGGGCTGACCTGGGACCCCCGAGCAGCCCCGGCTTCCTCTGCACGGCGGGAGCGGTGCTGAGGTGTCTCYTCTCCCTCTGCTTCCAGCCAGGGGTGATGCCATGGCCGCTGCGAGCTCCAGCAGGGCCAGGGCCGGGCTGCCCTGCGAGAAGTCCCAGCTCTCCGTGAAAGGTGGGTCCCGCTGCCTCGCCGGAGGGGGGGAATGTGGATTTCGGGTGCGTCTGGTCCAGGCGTGTGTGCTCTGCCTGCACCCCGGGCTGGGAGACCTTCTGGGGGGGAGCAGGGGCTGGGGAAGGCCAGCGCTGCCCTGCGTCCCATGGGCGCCCAGGGGAGCGGAGCGGCCCTTGGCTGGGCTCCGCTGCCTCCTCTCCCCGGCTGCCGTTGGGACGTGGCTCCGTGGCCCTGCCGGGGCCGCGTCGGTGCTCCCGTGGCCGCGAGATGGCTCCCGACGCCTGGAGCCGCGTCCCCTGGAGCCGCGTCYCCTGGAGCCGCGTCCCCGGCTCTGCCTCGGAGCCCCCACGCAGGGCACCGCTGGCCCTGGGGGGTCACTGAGCCTCCCCTGCTGGGTGCCTCTACCCAGCGGCTCCAGCAGAGCCCCCTTGCCCCCCCCTTGCCCCCCCCTTGCCCCCGAGCCCTGGGGCAGGGCAGTGTCCGTGGGGACCATGACACTCCTGCAGCCTTCGGGTGTGGGGCCAAGCTGGGGACAGGCAGTGACCGGGGGCTGGTGACGGGAGCACCTGGATWCGGCCCCTGCTGCCATCAGGAGAATCGCTTCTCGCTCCCCCTCTCCCAAAAGCAGTCTGAGCCCGCGGTGAGTCGTGGCACCCCGAGCTGGCAGGGACGGGGCGTGTGTGTGCGGGGCGGGGGACGGGGTCTCCCCTGYGGCTGCCTGACCCTCTGCCTGTCCCCCCTGCCCAGTCGTGTCCGTGAAGCCCAAGGCGCACAGCCGCCCGTCGCGGATGAACTGCTACGTGGAGGTGGCGGGCGACGGGCTGCCCAGCGAGACCAAGAAGACGGGGAAGCAGATGGGGAGCTCTGAGCTGCTGTGGAACGAGATCCTCATCCTGTAAGTGTCTGTGACTGCCCGGTGTGGGGCTGGTGCCGGGGCTGGCCCCGTGTACCCCACTGTGCCATCRGCTGGGGCCGCTCAGATGTCAGAGATCTTTGTCCCCCAGACGAGGACACTGCCAGGGACAGCCAGGCTGGGAGGACGGCGGGAGGGGGGGACTCCCATTGCCCCACGGCCTTGCYCGCCTCCCTCTGCGCCCCGGCTTTGGCAGGGCTGGCACTGCCCGCTCCCYGAGCACGGAGCAGGGACGAGCCCACGGTGATGGCCCCCTTCTCTGGTCCCTGCAGGAACGTCACGGCTCAGAGCCACTTGGACCTGAAGGTTTGGAGCTGCCATACCCTGAGGAACGAGCTGCTGGGCACCGCCTCCGTCAGCCTCAGYAGCCTGCTGAAGAGCGGTGGGAAACGTACGTACGAGCCGGACCCCACCGGGGTCCCTCGCCCTCCGCCCCGGCTGGGTCCCCGCGYTCCGCAGGGTCCCGCCGCCTCACCTGCCCCGTAGGCGCGCGGCGGGGAGGAGAGGCGGTGGGCGCAGCGGCTGCCACGCGGTCCCCT
Organism: Oceanodroma leucorhoa; assembly: GCA_030449065.1. Taxonomy (NCBI): domain Eukaryota; kingdom Metazoa; phylum Chordata; class Aves; order Procellariiformes; genus Oceanodroma; species Oceanodroma leucorhoa. The sequence continues at coordinate 348,493 of JASVER010000165.1, forward strand.
GCCCCAGGAGGGAACAAGGCGCCATTGTGAGCCCTGGGCCGCCGGTCAGGGCCGGGGGGGCTGGGGCGTGACGGAAGCCATASCTCCGTTAGCCAGGGTGCCGCAGCCCGCACGGAAACACAAACCCCTCAGCTATTTGCTGCTGTTTGCGGTCGCCAGAGAGCGGCTCGTGACGGCAGCTACCGCATAAAGGCGGCCATTCAGGGCTCGGGCCGCGCAAGCGGCTGTGCGGGGCTGGAAAAGGCTCGCTCTGTCTTTTCCAAGCAAAGCTCCGCCACTTACGAGAGACAGACCTGTTATTGAGCGGGGAGGGGGGCCTCCTGTGCCCCCGGGGGGGATACGGGGCTGGTTCAGACTCTCCCCTGTGCCAGTGGGGTGAGCTCCTTCCCCTGGCACTGCCAACTGCAGGCTACGAAACCACGACGGTGTCCCGCTGGCTGCGGCGGGCAGGCTGCCGTGCCCCTGGGTGGCACCTTGTCCTGCCGGGACAGCGAGGGCCGCGCGGGGAGCTCTGCCGCTGCTGCCGTCATCTCGCAAAGCCCGCGAGGACCCGAACGTCCGCCCCGGGTAGCTGCAGGGCTGGGCTGGCTGTTGCTTGGGCTGTTGTTGTCAGGCAGCCTGCGGTGGGGGTCTCTGCCCCAGGGCACCCTCCTCGGCAGCTTTTTCTTCCCGAGCTGTGCGGATACCCTGCCGTGCTGGGCTCCTGGAGCCGCTGCTGCTCCCGCCCTACCTGCCCGCTCCTCTGCGGGGGCACAATCGGCTCTTTCATTAGCAGGCGTCCCAGGGGGCTGTGTGGAAAATGAATGGAAAAGGCAACTGGCTGTTCTAGCTTGTCCGTTAACATCCACCAGAAAAAACGTGTCAGATTTTTCCTTGACACCGTGGGCTGGGAGGGAGGAATCTTAAAGCTGCAGAGCCTGCCCTGCCCTGCTGGGAAGGTGCTGCCKTGGGCTGGGGGCAGCCGGCACTGCCCGGACGAGCCATGTGCTCTCGTCTGCCCGTCTTGTCTAGCCTGGTGTCTGCTCCCTCCTCTTCTCTGCGGACTCGCTGCTTGGCCTTTTTGCTGCAGCTCTGCGTGGGCCACAGACGGCTGCCAGTCGCCCGGAGCTCCCGTGGGAGCCTGCGTCCCTGGGCGCCTGGGGGACCCCCGCCGAGAGGAGGGGAGCCCGTTCCCCCTGCCTGCCAGCCTGGGGAAGGGGCCAGGTCACACAAGGGCATGCAAAGGGCTTTTGGGATTTCGAGCCATCCCGAGTCGGACAAGTAATGTCCCAATGCAGCCCGTGACCCTCTGCCTGGGGAAGRCACCGAAGCGCGTGTGCCCTCTGCCACTGGGGCCGTCCTCTCCCCCTCCTGGGAAGCGCTCGGCAGCAGTGTGCCTTCCCCGAGGGCTGCTCCTGCCGGGCAGCAGACCCGCTTTCTGGCTTAGTTGGGTTTGTTACGGTTTTGGTGACGTTTTCTGTAAGTTACTGATACGTGAGTGTGGCTGTGGCCTTGGGTTTATGTTCCTGTAGTTGTTCTACCTGGTGTGGAAGAATTGTTCTGGTTGCTCTGCTTTTGGGTAGGGGTGGTGTTCCCGCTGCCGGTGATGTCCGTGGCAGTGGGTGCAGGGCTCCCCCCTGCCAGGAAGCTGCTGGAACTCCCCGTTCTTTCTGTCGGCCCTCCTGCCCAGCACGCCTCGCTTCAGGTGGAAGAGTCTCAGCTCTGAGACCTGGAGCCTGGAAAAAAAGCTCAGTGACGAGCCTGGTCAGGCCTGAGCTCCCGGGAGGATGGGGAGAGCCTGCTGGAGCTAACAGCCCGAGCTGTCGGACAGGAGCTCCTGCTCCGGGCGGCTCCAGCCTTGCTTTTGGGCTCCCTGCGCTTCCCACCGCCTTGGCAGGCGCCTCCGGGGCCTCTCCTCTGGCAGGCAGCGCCCTCCCGCTTTCGGAGGGGATTGGCCAGCGAGATGGAGAGGTGGGTAAGAACGGGCTCAGTCACAGAAAATGAGCCGGAGCCTTCCACGGAGCTGCTCCCAGGGCTCCCGTAAAACAGCTAATTTGCAATGGCACAGCCCCCTGCCCCGGCCCCCGAGCTGCTGCCTGCCGCAGAGGCACCTCTTTGTTCCCAGGCTCCGGGAGCTCCTCGCCTGCTCCTCCTGCGAGGCCCGAGGAACGGCCCCGGCCGGCCTCGCGCCACGGTCCGCCACTGGAAGCCGAAACTGGGCCTCGCTGTTTTTTGCTGGTCCTCCTGCGTGCTGAGCAATGGGCGTCTGTGCGGGCGCTGGAGTGAGCCAGGCTGCAGCTTGCAAATGAAAGCGCTCGCTTTTATTGCTGGCTGCTCGGAACAGGCTCCTGTTTCTGGAGTGGCACCACATGCCAGGGTTTTACAGATCCTGCAGAGCCTTTTCTTCCCCTGCTGCTGCGCCCCAGGCAGAGCTGCTGGAGCCGTGGCCTCGCGGGACCCTCCAGGAAGCCAGCAGCAAACCCCCAGACCTCGGGAAGGCTGCGGCTTCCCTCCCGTTTGTGGGTACGCTCTCAAAGGAGCTCCGCTGCGTGGCCCGGCAGCAAAGGCTCTCGGCGAGGAGCCGTGAAGGCAGATGCGCAGAGCGGCTGAGGCATCTGTGAGCTGTGCACCAGCGGGGCAACAGTCCCGTAAAACTGGTTGTCCAAGCCAGTAAGTCACAGCGGGGGTCGGACCGTACCCACCCTGCGTCACCTTTCGTGTCCCGAGTGTCCTGCAGAGCTGATGGGACTGTGACCACTGTGACGGTCCCCGTGCCCTGGCCGCCTCCGGGCTCTCCTTGGACGGGAGGCCGCTCTCGGCGCCCGAGGCAGGGAGCGGGCAGGGACCGCTGGCTCCCGTCCTGCCGTGCCCTGGCAGGTCTGTTCTGCAGAGAGCCAGCTGCCCCCGGGCAGAGAGAGCGGGCTCTTTGACTCTCTCCTCCCAGCTTGTCTTCCTTCCCAGGGCTGTGGTGGTTCGGAGGAAAGAAGCAGGAGTCTGAGGTCCTGGTTATCCCTGGCAGATAAACGGAGCGGGACACAGCTGCCTCTAAGCCACGGGGGCTGAGACTGGGTCAGCAGCAGGGGCAAAGCTTCCCCCTGCCTGGGGAGATGTTCACTTTTTACCTGGGACAGTGAAGATTATTCCTTCCCCTAAACGCCGGGTTCCCCCTAGGTTTAGGGGTGGCTGTGGAAGGTCTAACTTCCCCCTGCTTCTTCCCAGGGGGGACTGTAGCCACAGCGGGGAGTTGTTCCTTTGGCTGCAGGAACGTACAAGGGTTAAGCTAGTCTTAACTTGCCAAGCACCAGGGAGGTGGGAGCCGCGCGTGGTGCTGCCTGCCCGACGGCCCTGAGCTCTGGGGTAGCTCGGGGGTCCCGAGACCCGGGGGAAGCCGGCACGGCTCAGTGCTCCCACCGGGGCTGAGAGTGGCCCCGCTGACGTTACTTTCTGCCCTGCTTTTTCCATCTAGTGCCGGGGTGCTTTCAGGGCAGGGTTCTGGCTCTGGGATTTGATTCTTCTGCGGATTGACTGGGGGCAAGTAGGYTGCTGGCTGGAGCGCGTGGTTTTCGGGGTAGCCCAGAGGATCTGCTTCTCTTCTGTTTGCGTAAGCGGCAGTCCCGGCCGCCGCGCAGGGGGCTGCTCTCGCGGGGCGATGGCGGCTACAGCTTTGATCGCGTGGAGCCRTTGGAGTGGAAACTGGCCTTTGCATCCAGCGGGACTGGATGGGGAGCTGAGAGGGTGGGAAGCACCGTCGGGCTGCCTGGAAATCTTCCTGGCTGCGTGTGCGAAGACGGAGCCACCCAGGGAAGAGGCAGAGGGGCTGCCCCCTCCSGCGCGGCAGCTCTCTGGTGCTTGTGCCCGTGGGCGTCGGAGGCGGGTGGTTCCTGGAGGTCCTGCGGGGCTTGGGCTCGGGCTCAGCCCGGGGCCGTTATCGCGCTGGCTGCTACCAGCCTCGCTTCGTGGAACCGTAAATCCGCTTAATGGGCTGGGTGGGAATTCCAGCTCACCTCTGCTAAATGGGAGCTCTGATGCTGCGTGCGGGGCACTGGAAGTAGCTGAACTGAGACCTTATTCAGGACCAAATCACCCCCGACCCCCTCCCAAAATAATAATAATCCCTCTGACATTCTGGCTGCCGGCGGGACACAGGCAGCCTTTGTGCTCAGCCGTTCAGGGGACCCTCTGTTGGTGCAACAGCAATGTCCCTTTGTGCGTCCCGCGTGCTGGACTGGGACAGTGAATGGAAGGTTCTGCTAGTGTTTATTTTCTTTAAAAAAGCTGAAGGGGGTGGAGAGGGGGAGAAGGAAGCCGGCTGGGAGGTTCATGTTCACATCCTCCACTTGGAGACACCTTGTCTTTGCTCCTGCGCAGCCRCCCCCTCGGCTGGGTGCCTGCACAATGAGGGCTTGTGCGGCTCCGGCGGGGAGTGCGGCACGCTCGGCTGCCGGGCGCTCGCAGAGGGGGATGGAGGGGACCCCCGGAGCGTGCGGGCACGACTTCCGCAGGGCTCGGAGAAAATGCAAATTCCTAGGGCTTGGAGCAGCCAGGGAGAAACAGGGTCTGGATTTGTTCTGGGTTTTGGCCGCAGCCAGTAGCGTCTTCTGTGTCAGGCTCTTAAAACGGTCTGTGAGATCGGTTCCCCTTGGAAGCAAACTGAGACCAACTCCTTTAGGCAGATGGGTAAGACCAGGCTTAGCAGCATCCCTCGTCTGATGATGGGCGGGTAACGAGCAACAAGTTGGGCTCCAACCTGGGTGCTGTGCCCCCGTGAGCATGTGCTGCTGCCGTGCCCGCGCCCGGGGCACTGGGGGAACACCGGCCCCCTTGGCACTAAAACCCTGGCGCTTTCACGAGATCCGCGAGTGCAGCCTGTCCCGCAGGCCCCGTGGCGCTGGGTTTCGGGGTGCTGTTGAGCACCCTGCAGGGCCGAGACCGCTTGGAGGAAGGGGTGGTGAATCCCGGCGCGGAGCCGCCTGCCCTGCAGCTGGGCTCCCCGCGCAGCGCTGGTCGGCTCGGAGGAAGGACGGCTACCAGCCACGGCCGGCGCACGTGCCGGACCCCGTCTCTGTCCCCTTTGTGTCCCTTCCCAGTGTGTGAGGCCGGCAGGCGCCCTGCGGGGAGCAGCAGCTCCGGACGGGGAGGGAGGGCAGGAGCCGCTCTCCGGGCTGGCACAGAGGCGTGCGGCTGCTTCTGGTCCTGGCAATGGCCRGGCCGGTGCGCAGCGGCACCGTGGTCTCTGCGCCTTCACCCCTGATGCTGTGCAAGCCCTGGGCTGGCAGCCGGGAGCCGTAGGTGCTGTTTGGGTGGCAGTTGCACACCCCGGGGCCCYGTCAGCGTGTCTCACCCCGGAGCCAGAGATGGGATGAGGGATCCATGGGGAACGTGTTCCCATCCTGCTCCCGCTGGCAGATGCTGCACCCCGTCCCAACGGCGGACCGGGACAAAGCAGGTTGCTAAAAAATGGTGCCGTTGTGTCATGAGCGATCTGTGCATAATAAAAATATTATTTGAGCAAATGAGTCAGGAAGCGTCTGGGCCGCTGTCCCAGGCTGGCGCAGCCAAATTTTTCTGGCCTTCTGTGGCGGAGCAGGGTGTTTCAGTCCTGCTGGCTCCGGCAGGCACTGCCGCGATGGTGCGAGAGCCCTGCCTGCCCGTGGGCACCGAGGGCCGTGTTGTTCTCTCATTGCTGGTGGGGACGCGGCTGGAGGAGGCTGTGGGAGGYGTGCAGGCAGCCCCTTCGCGCTGTGCCTTGCTCCAGCCGTGCTGGGGGCTTCCAGGGACACCTCTGGCTGCTGTCCGTGTGCAGTAGGGAGCTGTGGGAAGGCCCGGGAGGAGCTGGGAGGGTGGCGGGTGTCTGTCCTGGGGCGCAGGGAGGCAGAGAGCCGTGGCTGCCRACGTGTGGTGGTGAAACGGGGCAGGAGCTGGTTCTCGAGGCAGCTGCTGGGTGCTCCGGCGCGTGGCACCACGCAGCTCGTCGGCTCCGCTTCCCCGCCGCCGCAGCCCCTCGGTGCGTGCCCGAGGGGAGAACGGTGAGCCGTGTTCCCGGGGCCGTTACCCCTCGGCAAAGCCACAGTGTCCAGCTGTGCGTGGAGCTGGAACTGGCAAAGTCTCACTAAGCTGCTAGAGCCAMACTGGCTCATGAGGGAGGGGAGTGGAGCTGGCGGCTGTCTCCAGGAGCCTCCCAGCCCATGCCACCCCCTCCAGAAGCTTCTGCAAAGGTGATCGGATGCTGCAGCGGAGCATTTCTGCGCGACTGGGGGCAGCCCTTTGTGCTGGTTGCATTCAGTGGAACTGATACACAGGGATGAGGATGGAGGGATCTGCCTGGGGTTTTCCTTTGCTGCTTAMCTGGGTTTTCTAGGTGGCATGGGGGTRCCCCCGATTCTGAAAGATGCTGCTYGCTCCTCTGCAGCAGGCCAGGGCTTCAGGCACCGTAGGGCACGTAGCCATCAGCCTGCTTCGTGTCCCAGGCACCTGCCGATGRTCACCCTTACGCAGGACCCTTCTTGCCCTGTGTGTCATGTCAAACCAGCTGAATCCCTTGGCTTTCCTGCCGCGATCTCCACTACAGCCCCAGCTTCTGGATCTGTGRGCAATGGGGGTCTCGGCTGTGTTGCAGCCAAGGGCCCTTGGGCAGCTCTGCCCCCGTGGAGGGACCCCGCTTTGCGAGCAATGGCTGGTGAAGGAGGGTCTTCCTCGGGAGCTGCTGGTGGGGCTGGCTGGGTGTCCTCTGGCGATGCTGGTAGGTACGTGTAGGTGTGGGGCCGATGCTGGTGGTGCTCACTGGGACAACTGGCCCTCAGKGAGTGGGCACATTGTCCTTTGGGGGCGTGGGGAGGTCTGGAGGGGACCAGGAGGCTGACGTCCTGTTCCATGGGGGAGCTGGGGTGGTGGAGCCATCCTCCATCACGGCTGGCATCCTGAGTGGTGACTGCTTGGTCTCTTTCTCCATGTCCCCTCGTCTCCCACAGTGGAGAACAGGCAGCTGACCCTGGACCTGCAGACGGAGAACAAAGGCGGCGTTGTCTCCAGCGGAGAGCTGACGATTTTCCTGGACGGGCCCGCTGTTGATCTGGGAAGCCTGCCTAATGGCAGCGCCGTGACAGAGGGTGAGTGCCGCCCGTCTCCGCATGCATGCGGCGGCTCCGAGCACGAGGCGGTGAGCGGCGGCGGGGAGAGGAGTGGGGCTGAGAGCGTGGCCCCTGGGACCTCTGAGCAAGTGTCCGGGTGCCGGCAGCCGCCTCCTCTCCCCGGTAAGGCTCCAGCCCCTGCCTGCCCCAACTCCGGGTTTGCGGGAGCGAGCGTGTGGTGGGACGGGAGCGGGAGCGTCGACAGGCTCACGCCCTGCCTTCCCGCCGGCGTGAGAGGAGCAGCCCTCCTCCGGGCCCTCCACCAGCCGCCCGCGCGGCTTGACCCCTTCCCTCTCCGTCCCCTGTGCGCTGGGGAAATGGCTTCTGTGTTTAAAGAACCGCTCAGAAAAGGGATCCCCGTGGCAGAGGGTGTGCAGAGACACGGGCTGATGCCTGACCCGTCGGGGCTGCCTGGGGAGCGAGCAGAGTTTGTGCTGGGCAGGGACCGGTGCGTTGCTCTCCCTTGGCTCCTTCCCTTCCTTGCTGGGAGATGAAGGCTCTGAAATCTAGGAGTCCGAAAAGCAGCCGCTCTCCTGGTGCTGCCAAGTCCTGTGTTTACCTCCCTAGTGCTGCGCTCGGAGCCACGGGGTGCTGTGGGGACAGGCTATGCCGTGGCACAGTGGTGGGAGAGGAGAGCACCCCAAAGTAAGGGCAGGAGGTCCCTGTGTGCCGGTGGGTCTGTCCTGTAATATGTGGAGCTGTTGTGCTTTTGGGTCTCCTTTCTGGAAGGAAGGAAGGAGGCTAGAACTAGTGGGGGCCTCAGTCATTTTATTCACCCACTTTTTCTTCACCCACTCAGGGTCCCAGGTGCCTGGACGGGACCCCGGCAGCGTGGCTGCAGCCACAGAGGGCCGACACCAGCCTCCCAGTACCAACTGCTTTGGAAGCAGACCGAGGTAAGGGTCCTGTGCTGGCAGCACCCGTCGGGCCGGTACTGGGTGGCTGCCGCGGCTGGGAGGCAGTGGAGGAATGTCTGGATCGGACTTGTGCAGTGGACCCCGCTCCAGATCTCCCAGTGAGCCCCCAGCAAAGCAGCCCACRGGAGGTGTGGGGCAGGGGTGGGCTGGCCGACCTGGAGGGCAGCAGAGCTGGGGGGTGGCCRTACAGCCGGGGTGCGGCTGACCTGAGCTTCTCTTAAAGTATTGGTTTCTCAAGGAATATCCGGTCCGTGGTGGCCCAGACAGTTTCCACCAGTTGCTCTACTGGCAGCTGAGGGACCAGTCCCTCAGGGAGGTGTGGGGCAGGCTGTGACCAGGCAAACCAGCAAAGGGCTCCTTTCAAACGGGGATTGTGGGGGCCCCAGCTCTTGCCTCGAGCACAGCCCTGGCCCAGGCTGGGAAGCACAATGCTCCTCCGGGAGATGGTCCCGGGGGGAYGCTTCCGAAGGTCCGGGGAGAGCAGGAGAAGCAGAGCTGCAGGGAAATAACAGCTGCTTCCAAAGGAAATGAGATGCTTGGGCACCAGGCCATGCTGTGCCTGGCACGGTGCCCTTCCTTGCCTCCTCGCTGGGCTGGAGTGGCTCAGCGCTGCTCCTTTTGGAGCTGTGGTTATTGAGAGACGTGTCACACTGTCAACATGGAGTTGAATTTAACACCTAGTTATATTTCCAGAGCATGGCAGTGGCCCAGCAGCCTATACAGATGTTCTGGTTAGAAGTGTGCCTGTAGGGAGGGGGCCTGCAGCCTGCCCCAGAAGAGGTTCTGCGTGCCCCCAGGCTTAGGAGCACTCTCGCCAACAAGCCCCGCACCTCGAGCTCTTCTGCTCCTCCTTCATCTGCCAGGCACAGACAAGAGATGAGCGAAGGGGAGAAATGGTTTCGTCTCTAAAAAGTGACGCTGGTCCTCCGTAGCGCGTGTTTGTCTCCCACCTGAGAAGGGAGTGGGAAGGGACATGGGGAGCAGGTTGCTGACCACAGTTTGTGCCCTTTTGTTGTGGCTGCTCCTCTTGGTTCCTGCTGTTAAAGCCTTCTCATGGGTGAGAGAGTGCTCAGTGTCCTGATGGGAGCTGGACTTCGCAGCCACTTAGCAGCTATCAGGAGGTGCTAGAAAGCCTGCAAAGAAAGTTCTAGTTTGGGGGGCTCAGCCTGGTGCCTAGGTGTGACTGCTTACTTCTGATTCCCACCTGCTTTCCGATTGTCTGTAAGTGGCTTCTGCTTTTGGTGTCCTCTCGACCTGTGAGCATGCGGGAGAGGTGTGGTGAGGTCTGGCTGGTACTTCTGCAGGCTTCAAAGAGCTTTCAGGTGTTCTTGCAATCGTTAAAAATCCCGTGGCTGCTCTGGTATGGGAAACTTAGTAGCTAGTATGCAATTCATCCTAGGCTCACCCGAATTTAGGGTTGTTCTGGACATAACTCCACAGTTTGATGAAGTACTGCTACATGGGGCAGAGTGTTGCTGTACGTACCCACCATGGAGGCCGTTGCCTTCTCCGGAGTGGAGTACAGGTCCTTTGCACATGGGAATGCTGTTTGATGTTTGCTCTGTTTATATGCAGAGCCGTGTTTATTTTCATGGGCTTGGTGATGGATGCTGGCAAACTCACTCGCAGGCAGGGTGGAAAGAAAAGGGTCATTCTTTGCTCCTCAGCTATTTCTACACTGTCCCCTCAAGGGAAACTGCTTGGTCAGGGCTTCTCTTTCTTCTCCTGAACAAATGTCATCTTGGGATTTGCTGCTAATCTTGGTGACAGGGTGTGAAATTCCACAGCCCTCTGTGTGGAGAGAAAACAGAGCCCAGAGGTCCCCGGCCGAGAGCTGGTGCTGTGGGTGCCGAGAGGGTTGCCACAATCCCCGTTTGTCTTGTGGTGGCCAAAGGGGCCTCTTCTGACAGCAGGGAGTAAAGTAGCCTGGTTTGCTGCCCGCCTTGCAGGGAGGCTCTGGCTCGCGAGCCACGTCGGATATTGCGACCTGGGCACGGCCGTGAGAAACTGCCGTCACCTGTCACGAGCTTGTGCGAACTCAAGTGATTTCTTCAGTGCAGCGTGCTTTGCTTTCTCTGCTTGCGTGGTGTCCAAAAGTCACCGCTCGGCTAGCGACGGGCGTGAGCGTCCCTTCGGGCAGGTGGGAGACGCAGCTCCGGCTCACTCAGACGAAGTATTTCCCTTTGTGAGACCCCTTGCTCTGCAAAGCCCCGTGTGTGGCTGCGGGACGTCCCCAGGCGTGTGGCTTCTGATGTGGTGCAGCAGTGAAAGGCCAGGGGAGCTGCCATCGCCGGCTGCAGCCCTGGCACGGGCAGGGGAGAGGCGGGCAGTGCTGCACGGCGGGTGTGCTGCCGCAGAGGGGCCGGGGGGTCGCTCAGGGCCTTGGAGAAAAAGCCGTGAGATGGGTCTTGGGTCAGCTGGAAGGGGTTGGGTAACAGGAATAAACGGGGTTCGGGGTTTTGGAGCCAGGAGCCTCTTTGGCTGCAGGTCGGGCGAGGGGGTGTTCCTCCTGCCCCAACTCCGGGGTGCTGGTGCGCGGGTGCCATCTCTGCTCCCGGCACCACAGGCACGAGGGCTGGGTGCTGGGGGACGTGGCTTCGCAGGGGCAGGGGAAATTCCTCAGCTCCGTCTTTCAGGAGCTGAGCCCCTGCTGCCCACGTGGCACCGGGGCTCTCCCGGTTGTGTTTTGGGGTGGTTGTGCCTCGACCCCCCGCAGCCGGTGCTGGCTCCTGGCTGCACGCTCCGCCCTCCCTCCTCCTTGGCCGCAGTTCGCGAYCTGGTGTGCCGCGTGAGACCGAGACTGGTGCTGCCGCCTCTGCCGGCGTCTCACGCCAGGACCTTCTGGCCACCGCAGCGGGAGGAGGCGGCCGGTCCCGGGTTTCATGCCCGGGGCCCGTGTCAGCCTCTGCGGCGCGGGGGCTCTGCCTTGGCAGAAGCGGGGAGCTGAAAGGTTGATGTCACCCTGGCTGACGCCACTTTCCTCTTGGGCATCGTCTCCTCCCTCCGCCTCTGGCCCAGGAGGGGCGATGGGGCAGCCCACACGATGGGGCAGCCACCCGAGGACCGTGGTGGATGGGGGACAGGGGGGGTCTTGCCAGCTGCCTGGGAGGTGGGCTGCCCTCCGCACGCCCCGCTCCGGCGTGGCCGCAAGAGGCTGTTCCCATCTGCGCTGCGACTTGTTTTCTCCCCGCTCCTATTTTAAGAGCTCGTTCCCAGCCCCGCCGCTCTCACGTGGCCTCCCTGGGTTTGTTTCCACGCGTCTATTAAAAGACAATGCCCAGATGGGAGCACTCGTAGGAGGGCTGGGCTGGGCGGCGGGCCGGCTAATTCAGGCCTGGTAACCCTGTGCGGCCGGCTGGCAGCCTGGAAACATCCTGTTTTGGTTTCTAAAAACTCTCCAGGCAGCGCWTAGCTCATCTGTGCTGAGAAGGGCAGGGACCAGATCCGTCCCGTGCCTCGGGGGCCGCTCCCGGTCCTGCCGGCGGTGCCCACTCCCCTCCGGCCGGGGCTCCGGGGGCCGCGCCGCCTCCCGGCCTCGCCGCGGGGCGAACGTGGGGAGGTGGGTCCCGGCCAGCTTTCAGGAGGCGCGTGGTGCCGGTGCCTCGCTGAGCCCCGGGGACGGGCAGCGAGGGGCAGCCTTCACCTCCCGACCGGGGGAAGAGGAGCCCGTTCTGCAGCTGCTCCGAGTCCCCCGGTGCTGGTGGCCAAAGCACGTAGGGGTGTCCTGGGGGTAGCCGGGGTTTCTGGGGYGGGTTCGCTGTCTGAGGAGTGTCTCGAGGAGCCCCTGCGCGGGGCTGCCCTCCTGGGAAGGTCTGTGGCTGGTCAAAGCGGCCTCGGCAGGTCCTGCTCACGGGCTGCTCTGCCTGTGGCTCTTATCTGATCTATTTTCAACAACCATCTCCTGCTTTCCCATGTCTTCTCCTGATCCCAGCCCTTCCTCTGCCSGCTGTCGTGAGCTGCTCCCCAAGGAGAGCGGCTTTGGAGCGAGTGGGAGGAACCGAGGGCTTGCTGGAGCTGGTGAGGGTGGCATGACTGATGCTGTGCCCTGTCGCTGCCAAGCTGCTGTCCCCTCCCAGCTCCAGCCCTGAGACGTGGGGACAGTTTGCGGGTTTTGCCCTTTTAAGGGGAGAACTTGGCTGGGGCGAACAGGCTTCCTAATCCCTCTTGTCCTCACCCTCCGTGGTCACTGGGCCGGATCCTGGGCGGAGGTGGCTGGGCTCTGCCTCTGCTCCCCTGGCCCCCGGATGCGGGAATGCAGCATCCCCCTCCTCCCGCCCTGCCCYGTCCCCCTCCCCGCTCGCAGTAACGACTTAATCGGCCTGAAAACCCTGAATTCTTGAATGCCGTTGGGCTGCCTCAGGGGCTCAGGGCGGTCAGAGGGGGAGAGCTTGCTGAAGGGGACGTGGTGGCAAGGGAGCTCCAGMGTGGCACAGAGRGAAGACCCCCCCTGCGAGAYGGAGCAGCCGCATCCGAGCCGGTCKCAACCTGTGCCATGATTTAAGCTCCCGTCTTTCCCGGCTGCTCGTTCCCTGGTAGCCAGAGGCCGTGGCTGTCCCAGCTGTCCTGGCAGCAGTGAACACTTGCACCTTCCTCACCTGCTTTTGCGCAGAGCTTGTAGCCGGGCGGGGGGCACGGTGAGGGTTCCCCCCGGCGCCTGACGCAGCACCGCGGTGCGGGATCTCTCCTGGGAGCTTTACCGCGGGGGTGGAAGGAGCAAACTGCCATGACGGCTTGGTGCTGCAAGCAGGTTTCTGGCCGTGAGTGCCCGGGGCCGTTCCTCAGCACGTGGGGCGGCCGGGGTGAGCACCCACAAACAAAAGCAAGGTCGTTGGCACCCGGGTTACTCCTCCGTGGGACTCCGCCACTGGCAGGCGGGTGCCAGGACCTGTGGGCATGCCGGCAGGTCCGAGTAAGCAGCATGAAATTCAGGGTTCTGCCGGAGGAGCAGAGGCACGTGGCTGCATCCTGGCCATTCTCGGGGGAGACCGATGGCTGTGCTGGGGGAAAAGCAGCACAAGACGGAGGCAAAAAGGCAGGAGTGGGGTTTTCTTCGCGAGGCCAGCGGTGCGTCCCACCTCCCGTGTTTCTTTCCCTTGCAGGACGCACCGACATACGGCTGGAGTGGCCAGGCAAAGCACGGGGAGCGGAGAGCAAAGTCCCAGCGCCAGGAGCCGGCACCGGCAGCAGGCCAAGAGCACGCAGCACGCCAGCATGGCCAACGGCACGGCCAACGGCACGGCCAACGGCACAGGTGAACCAGTGCTCCTGGGAGGTGGGGGGGACAGAGCTGCGTTTCGTGGGAGAAAATGAATTTCTGCTAAGATAACAGATCTTGTAGTTCCTGGGAATTTCCTCCCTGTGAATTGATTGATTTTTATTGATTTTAYGTTTGATAAGCTGGGCAGCTCCGCAGAGTGCACTGGTAGGATCTGTTCTGCCTGTCGCGAATAATCTCTGTGGCTCCTCTCTGGAGTCTCCCTGACAAAAAATACTGCACCCAGCTCCGGGTTTTTAAAAGGATACTGGGACAGCGATGTCACTGATGCCCCAGCAAGGAGGACATTTGTCACAGCTGAGGGGACTTTTTTCAGGGTTGGGAGCRTTCAGCTGAATTTGCCCGTCAGTCTTCAGCGAAAATGTTTTGAGCTCTTTGCGAAGCGGGGAGGAGCAGCTGTCTTGTCGAGCACCAGAGAAGGCACAAACCCAGCTCTCGGAAGGGGGCTGATTCTTATGCCAGAAGGTATTTCTGGAAGGGTTTCTCTTGTCTTKTCTTGGGTTTGTCCACCAAGCCATAAATACCCCCCTGAGCGGGGACTGGGACCTGCTGAGTGCCTGACTGTGACGCTACAAGCGGTTTATCTGTTTTCCTTCTCTGGCTCCGTGGAGCTGGCCGAGCAGCGTGGCATCTCCCGCTCCCCGGCACTGCTTTTGCAGGCAGTGCTGTCCTTTCTTTTGATTTTATCGGAGACCTGGAAGGAGAAGCAGAGGGCTTTGTTTCGGGTAGAAGGAAATGTTTTGTTCAACCCAAAAGGAAGGTTTTTTTCTTTTTCCGTTTCATTGGAAAAACCTGGAGCAATGCAATTTTCAATTTTGCCAAAACCCATTTTGGGAGGGAGATGGGGGAGCGGGAGGCTGGTGTGAAACGCTGCCTTTCAGCTGTGCTCCTGGCCTGTGCTCCCCTCCCCGGGGCTGCGGCTCATCTCTGCCCTGTTTGGTGCGGTGCTGTACCGGGAGCGAATTCTGCGCCGTGTCCCCTGTGCCCGGCCAGCCCTTCCCAGCGCCCTCGCTGTGCCGGGGACACTCCCTTGGGCTGTGGACAGAGTTTTTGTTCCTGAGAGTACAACTTGACTCCTTGGCTCTGGTTTATTTAAAACATGTTTTATTGGCCCGGCCTCAGCCTCCCCAGTGCCGTCCTCGTCGCTGTTTACCACTCACCAACCTCCGTGTCTCCCGCAAGTCCCGTCAGTGATGAGTTTACACTTCAGAATGGGGAGATGAGTGTTTCGGGTGGCTGGGATTAGGGCTGGACACCCTGTCTTGTGCCCTGTGGAATGCCTCTAGAAACCATCCTCTTCCTCCCCAGTTTAGTACATTTTGATGACATTATCATGTTTTTTGAGCAGACTGTTGCAAGAACGTCCCGATTACATTTGTCACTCACAGCTGTAATTTCATCTGACAATAAAAGGAGATTATTTCATGGCATGTTTTCTCCCCAGCCACGTTGCTTAGCTGTGTTCTCCCTGGAGCGCTTCCTTATCAGGTGAACTTTGGATCAGCTTTTCCCCTGTTTTGTCCAGGACTGAGATCAAACCGATCACAGTGTGGTTACCTGGGTCATTCTGCAGGTTCCCTTTGAAGATTGGCACAATGTGTTTGAAGCTTCTGAAATTGCCCTTTCCAAGGCTTGCTAGAAATGAGTAGCAGTCCGAGACCTCCTCACCCGAGTCTTGCAGGACTCCGGTGGAAGTTGCTGTGAGCCTGCTGACCTGGAAATCCTCTTTGCCCATAGACACTGCCTGAGGGGCTCCTTTAGTTGGTGATGCTGTGTACCGAGATCCCTCCGGGGCTGGAGGATCCTGTCCCRCTTCACTCCAGCCACAAAGCAAAAGTGTCCCGAGCAGTCTGCCTCTTCTACAGTGTCTGTAGTTCTTCAGTCTCCCGTCTGTGGGGCTTTATACTGTTGTGGGGTTTTTTCCTACAATACTTCTAAATACTTGGGCTTGTAGACACAGATACTTCCATTACAGTTTTCTACATTTCTCAACTCTAACTTGTGGAGCTCTGTCTGCATCCCTTACTTCGTTACTTGTTGCTGGTTTGTTTTTAATGCTTTCGCTTTGCCGCTGAAGCCAGGATGTCTCGTAGCGAAAGTTATCCTCTGCTGGACTGCCAAGTCTCAGGGTTTTTGGCTATCTGATAAACATTCGTCAAACAAATTCCCTTTCATTTTTTCTGGTCTGCATTTTCCTTCTCATCAGTTTTCTTTGTAATTTTCCTTCGCTCTGTCTCTTCCCCTTCCCTCTTCCAAAAGTTCAGTGGAATCCAGCAAYGTTCAGCTCTCACCAGTGCAGCAGCTGACTTGCTGAGCCTGGGCTTCCCCCTGCCTGGGSGGAACGCCGCGCCGGCCGGTCCCGAGCTCCCGCTCCTTACCTGAATCCCCATCAGGCGTGCAGCGTGTCTGCAAGCAGCAGAAGATGCCGAGTGCAAATGCAAAGTACCCTCTGCTTCTGTCTGGGGACAAAAGGCAGCGGCGGTGGTTCACAGGGGGATCTGGCTGCTGGGTGAAGGAGGTGCTGCCTCGCTGGGGGCACCGAGAGTCCCCTGCGTGGGTGGTAGCGGCTGCCACCCACCACGTCTCTGCTTCCAGGGCTGCGTGGGTGTGCTAGATCAGCCGGGCCCCCCATTTCCCTTTCTGGGTGCTAACGTCTCTGCCCTCTGCCTTCCCAGTGAACGGAGACGCAGCGGGTGCTGCGGACATCGAAGAGGAAAGGCCGGCGGCGGGAGCGACCGTACCGACCGTGGCGGCGTCGAGCGTGGCCGACGGCTCCGTCGCTCCTGCCCTTCCCGCCCTGACCAGCTCCGGAGAGGCAGAGGAGGCAGCCCCCGGCTCCGGCGGCCCGCCGGCCCGGGCAGCGGTGCTGGCCCTGGATGCTCTGCCCCCCGGGTAAGCTCTGCCTTCTGCTCGAGGCTTTCCTTCCGCTGACCTCCCCACGACAGAGTGCCTGTGGCCCGCGGGGAGGGGGGCTCGGCCCTGGAAGGATGGCTGGGGGGACACGAGCAAACTGGGGCGCTGCTGTGTGCTGGAGGAGGAGGATGTTTGGGGGGGGGGGGCTGTGCACCAGGAGTCGGTGGAAATGTTGGTGCTCAGCAGAGCAGGGGGGGCCTGGGAGTGCCTGTCGGGGATCCCTGTGCCCCCGCACCCCTGGGGCAGCCTGTCCTCCCTAGCCTGAGCCATCTGGCCTGTGACTGAGCTGTGGGCTCCTCTCTCCTCCTCTGGGCCGGGGTCTGCTCTGGGTCTCTGGGCTAATAAACTGTGAATGGGGGTCCTCTGCTCTCCTGGGGCTGCTGAAGGGGTCAGTCAGAGGAAAATGCATAAGAGAGGGAGCGTGGATTTCCAGGGAGCTCCTTCCGGGCAGGAGGGCACCGTGGAGGCGTTGGCCACTGCTGCGGGGAGGCGGGCAGGACCCTCACAGAGCTGTGCCCATTCCTCTCCTGGTGCATCCTCCTCCTCCTGGGATGTGGGGAAGGGGCTGGGGGGGGAGCGGGGGCCGGCTGAGCCATGCCGGTGGGCTCGCTGGCTCTTGGGGGCGACGGGCAGGCTCTGGGCTCAGCCCCCCCTTCCTGCTGCAGCTGGGTCCTTCTCCCCTTGTACTTCAGACACCTTTAATTCTGGACTGAAAATGCGAAGCGGCGAGGGGGGTGGGTTGAAAATGGCTTGTGTTTCGTATGAAGGGAGCTGTTTATTTTCCTTTGGCTGAGGCGATGCCTGGAAGGTCAGGGCCTCGCTCGTGTGTCAGTCACAGGTAATTAGGGTTAACGGCTCAGTGTGCCTTTATGCGGGGTGTGTGAGGGTTTCTGTTCTCCGGCCTGGGCGCTTCCTGTTTCCAGGCAGCTGGAAAAGTCCAGTGCTCTGAAAAAGGTCTTTATTCCAGCCAGAGCTTATGCCCCTTTCTGCTCCTACCAGGTAGACTGAAGGTCTCCTTTTCCCCACCTCTGCGCGGCTCTAGGTGGAAACAGGCTGTTGTTTCTTTCCCGGGGCGGAGAGGAGCCTGCGGGTATCTCACGATCAGGGTTTCCGGAGGCTCGGGGAGGTTGCAAGCCCTGCTTTCTAAGACACGCCAGACTTGCATTTACCTGGTCCAGCCGGGTGGAAGGGTGGCCCGTGTCCTCCCTGTGCCTGTCTCCCTGCGGTGCTCACACGCCAGGAAATCTTGCGTGTCAGAGCGGGGAGGAGGATAAAACTTGCACTTTGGGAGACGGCTGGAGAAGAGCAGTSAAGCTGTAGCGAGCTGTCCTCCGGGCTGAGCTTGTGGAATTTGCATTTCTGGGGACACCTTCGATTAACACCATGTGTGTCTGTCCCTCCCTGTCCTGACCGCAGGGTCTGCAGGGGGGAGGAGGGCAGCCACTCTCTTGCGTGTGCTGTCCGAGTGCCATGCTGGTGCTGGGCTGGCTTGGGTAGCAGCTGGAGACCAAGTATCAAGGTCTTCCCAGGTGAAGATGAGCAGAGAATTGAGTCCGTTGAGGTCTCTGTGGTGCAAGCCCTGCCCTGAGAGCAGCCCGACTAGGTTTTGGGCTAACAGGGATTTGCACAAGCAGGGATTTGCTAAACAGGGATTGCACAGAACACTGTGTCCCTGGGGTGGTATAAATGAACTTCTGGGGATCCCCTGAGACCTGATCTAGGGCAGCTGATTTTTGGCTGGCTCACTCCACCAGGCTATGGGTTTGGCTAGCGGTTTGGGGCCCAGCTGGGGAGATGGGGATGCGGCTGGCTGGGCTGGTGGAGGCAGCGATGTCTCAGGCAGAAGGGATGCAGACAAAACCGGGCCATTTCAGCTCTGGCAGCAGCGTGCTCCGCAGAAAGCGGTGCGGGATAGCCCCTCGCGGGCCTGGCTCCGGCAGGGATGGCGGTGCAGAGCGTGCTGCAGAGCCCCTGAGTGATGGCTCTTGCTTTGCCGCTTGCAGGAGTGACGTCCCCGGCAGAGCTGCCGGTCACTCTGGCGCGGAAGAGCTGGAAAGCTGTCTTGTCCCTCCTGCTTTCTGCAGGAGCCCTGCCTCATTCCCCGGGAGTCTCCTTTTATCCATGGGAACGTGGAGAGCACTCGCGCTCGGCTTCCCTTCAGCCTCGGGGGGGGTGGCAGCTTTTCCCGGCTGCGTGCTGGTGGGCGCGCTGAGCCCCAGCCGCCCTGCTCGCGCCGGGCTGCGTGCGGATGGAGTCGGGAGCGGCTGGGTTCATGTGGGGATTCAGAGCTATTTATTCTGCTCAGATAGCTGTCTCTGAACATCTGCACCAGATGTGGCGGGCACAAAGGCATCTCTCACACAACTGGGAGTCTGTTCTCGGAGGGTGCTGGAAGGTGTTCTGAATAATTCCAGCCCTGACAGTGCCCAGAAGCTCCCTCACATCCTCCTGGCTTGGGCAGAGCATGTTTCCTTGTGACGCCGGGGAGCGTGTGTGGCACAGGAGCAGCCGGTCACGGCTCTCGAGGCCTTTGGTGTGGGGTCCCGGTTCTCACGTAGGGGTTTCTGAGTGGACCGATAGCGAAAGGGGGGAGGGCCCAAGAGCTGCTGGCTCCTGCATCTGGTTCCTATCAGTGATGATCCTGCACGGGGACAGACGGTCGTTAGCGTGGTGTATACACAGCGCTGTCTCGCCYGTACAAAGAGGTACATTATGCTGCCTGGCAGAAGGCGTGGGGCTGTGGTTTCTTACATAAGGAGGGCGTTTTGTTTGGACTGCAGGGTTGCCTCAGCACTGCCACTTCACACCGGCCGTCGCAGGCCTTGCGGGCAGTCGGAGGGGAGCTGGCGGGGGCCGACGCGTCGCGCGCTCCGTGCTCGCGGCAGCGGCGCACGTGGGTGAGAGCTCCCACCATCCGGCGCTTGCTAAACCGCTGATCTCCGCGGAGGAGGAGCCCGTTGTCGTGCGTCCCCCTGAGCTGTCCCTTGCGGGGCGGCAGGCGGGACGCGGGGAAGCTCGGAAAAGACTGAAGCCTGTGAAGAGCTGGGCAAGGTGGTCTGAGCGAGGATGGGTCGCTCCCAGTGCCCCTGCTTCTGAGGCCATTGCTGTCTGTCAGCAATAATAACGGTTGGTCACAGCTTGCTGTTTMACGGCAGTGATCCGCTGTTCGCAGGGCGAGGCAGCGCTCAGCAAATTTGCGTTTCGGATCACCAGGGAGCTGCTGACCTGAGGAGCACGTGAACTTGTCATCTGTTTGTATAGGGTGTGAGACGGGGACAGGGGACATAAATCAGCTGCCACCAGCAGCTCTCCCCAGTCCTGCGTGGCTCTTTGCAGTCATGAGGGCACCCAGAGGAGTATCTGAGGGATCCAGAAACCCTCTGCCCCCGAGGAGTCCTCATCCTGGGATTTCTGGTCTCTGCAGCCACAGAAATGGTACCTGGGGGCTTGAGAGCCTCTTGTCATAAAGGACTTCCAAGTCCTCAGAGGCACATTGAGCAGGGGACCTGTTAATGAGTCTGGAGGACCCGYCCCCTCCGGTAACGAACTCAGGCACCACTAGTTCTGTGTGCACAAGGCTGAGGTCCCGTTCGTCTCTGAAGCACCGCATGTCAGCGCGGACAGAACGGGTGGGACATCTGGCTGGGGTTGTCCTCCCTGTAAGCGAGTGGTGCTGTGGTCTCTACGTCCCCCCAACGGAGGCTGTTACGTACAACTGACCTCAGAAGGGTGATGCTCAAAGAGTTTTCGCAGGATGCCGATTCCTGCAAAGTCTCATGGGCGGAGTTGTGCCTTGGAGTTTTCTTTGCCAATAGCGTTCCTCCACCTCAGCCCTGGGCCGGATCCGTATCTGGTTGCTGGTGGTGCTCTGAAGCGCCTGCAGTGCGAGTCTAGGAAGGGGCTTCCCAAAGGTCTGCCTGCAGTGGGCAGCTCTCCAGCCAGCGGCGCTTCCCCAGCCCTGCCTTCTCCCTGAAGGTGCCCGGGGACCTTCTGCCGTCCATCTCATGGGGTGGACATGCTTGTGTCTTCAAGAAATCCCAGTTATGCTGATTTTCTCTTTAGAGATTTCAGTCTTTTAGCTGCCCTGGTGCTTTTATGCTCATGAAGCACTGAGTTCAGCTAGTGAACAGGAAACTCCAGGCGTTTCCCCTCCGACAACACCCAACGCTGCCCGGGGTAACCCAGGAAAAGGGCTGACGGCCGGCCGGAGGGACAAAGGCTTCCTGATCCCAGAACAGCAGCGGGGAGTGCCGGCTCTGCTCTCACGTGGTCGCTCCTGCGGGTGGTGTTACGCGTGGCAGCCCCTCGCTGTCAGAGGTGTACAGGCGCAGYAGGTCCTGCCTTGGGCTCTTTCCATCAGAGATAACCACTGGTGTCCCTAGATCTGTTCTAGGGATGAGAAAGATCCAGTCCTGCTGACTRGTAGCTCTTATCTGCAGATGTTACCTGGTCTCTGCCTATGCATTAAGTTGACAGTGCTTTTGAGAAGCCCATAGGAGYGAAGGCAACCGCTCTGATTTGGGTTAGAGAACCCCTCTGCTAAATCCTGAGTCTGGCATTCACGTTCCCCTCCTGCTTTCGGGGAACTGACTCTTGTCTCCGAGTGCAAGATTGCCTTCTGCCCAGGGCAGGGGTTTTTCGGGCTGCCCGCATGGCTGCTGGAGCGCTGGGGTCCCCAGCTGACGGCACGCTGCCAGGGCTTGGAAACGCGGCCGAAGCTCTCCCCGTTTCTGCCTTCCCACCTCTTTGGAGAGCGGTCTCGAGGCTGTGATGCACGCGACCTGTGGTCGCAGCAGATCCGTGGTTGTGGCTGAGGTCACCGTTTGGTGGCTTCGTTGTCCCCTGGGGAGGTTTGAGGATGAGCAGGGACGGTGTGAGCCCGGGCGATGGGGCATCGGCACTCGGTGCATCTCCTCCTTAAGGGCTTCTTGCTTTCTGCAAGCCCAGATTTGTTCCCTTGCTGTCACAACAGAAGCTGGGGTATTAATTTCCTAGGGCTTTTTGTGATGATTAATTGAGACTGGAGATTGAATCGGGAGGGAGACCTGTGGGAGCAGAAGTGTGGCAGGAGAACACTTTATCTGTCAGCAGCTGCCGGCTTGCCTCTCTCTGTTGCAGAATAAAAGCTGACAGGAAAGCACTGTGCTCCTCGGGGCTTTTACCTTTGCCAGGGCATAAACTTTCATGAATGAATTCAGGCAGAGAATGGTTTTCAGTGCAGCCGTGTAAAGCCAGGCCTCCCTATCGCACCGGCTCCCCTTAGGGACCACCTCCGAGCCGAGTGCCTTGTGGCCTTGCGATGTTTTTAAGCGGTATCTGTCAGCAGTGAGCAGGAGGGCTGCCAAGGAGAAAATTCAGMCCCAGCTCAAACTCAAAGGCTCCCCTTTTAAAGACGTATTAAGAGAAACCAAACGAAAACTACATCAAAAAGTCACAGGACATAAAACTGACCCTGTATGAAATCTTATGCCGACCCTCCTACTTTCTGGAGGAAATTAGGAGTTTATGCTCCAAATTATGCCTGTTTTCAGAAAGCGGACTGCTGCAGCATGTCTCTGATAGTCTTGATCTAGCAAGCCAAGCAACTGCCATGTAGACCTGCTCTCATTCTTTATGTTAAATAAAGGTTAGCACGCTGTAGCTAAGCAATGCGAGGAGGTAGGCTTGCTCATCCACCAGACGCAGCTCTCTGGACGTTCTTGGTAATAAGGTGATTATTAATTATCCACAGCTCACTGATCCATGGGGGGGGCTTGGCTGCACAGCTACAGCCCGACTCTACGGGCACACAGGCAAACGGTTTTCCTAGGGAGGCTGTTTGGGCAGGATTTAAAGTAGAGAACGGTGCCTGCGAAGTCTCTCGGTCCTACGCGTAGCAAGGCTCCGGCTCTCGCTGCCCTCCAGGTGCCGGGGCTGAGGCTGCTGGATCCGTGTTGCTTGTTCCGGCTGAACCCCTTCGCTTCGCCTCTGTGTTTGAGGAGAGGACAGGCGCCGTCTTSTCCGCCTCGGGTTTTCTCCGCGTCCTCTCCTGAGGGTGCCGCGCACACCGCTCCGGCTGGCATTGCAGAGGGCAGTTGGTTTTGGCAGCTCCACCTCAGCCAGGGTTCGGTCTCTGTGCTAGCRAGTATCAACGGTCTCATGATTTATTTTTTTTTTTTCTCTTGCAGGTGGGAACAGCGAGAGCTGCCTAATGGTAGAGTCTACTATGTAGACCATAACAACAAGACCACCACGTGGGAGAGACCTCTTCCTCCAGGGTAAGGGGCTCTGGGGTGCTGGCGTCTCACGTACTGAACCAACTTGTTGTATCAGATGCACAGGAATCTGCACAAAAGGGGAGAAGTGGATTGGTAGCAGGAAGGTCTTTTCATTCCTAAAAAGAAATGGGGTGAGATGACCAAGTGTTCACTGGCCTGAAAGCACACCCCGTATCCTCAGAAAGGTCTTTTCAGCATTTGTAAAAAGCAAAAAGCTTTCCAATCTGTTGCGTTTTGACCTCTGTTAGAGGATTATTTTTTTAARCAGTCTGTGGAAATCACTGAACACTTAAGCAGCAGCACGACTGCTTGTGGGCAGAGCAGAGGAGTGGCCCTTTGGGATGGGGTGCCAGCAAAGTCCCCCCAAGSACCAGGAGAAGGGAGGGGGTGGGCCTCATGTCACCTGGAAAAACAGGTGCTTCTAGATGAGGACTGAGCTCCTGGTGAGCAGAAACAGGCATGCTCAGTGTACCCCAAATCTGGACCTTGGACTCTCTCAGAGGGGCCTCTTATGTTCTCAGCCACGTTGGGGTTTGCTTGTGCTCGAGAAGGTGATGCTGCTCAGCTCCATGAGACCTGCAGGAAGCACTCTGCAAAACTCATGTCCAGGAGGGCCATGCTTGCATTTGCAGGAGTAAACAGTCTTCAGGTCATAAAGGCTGTACACGGCCCTGGGGGCCACGTGCTTTCCAGAAGCTTGTTGAATTCTCACCTCTTTGTGCTCCTAAAAGCAGAGAAGTCGGTACAGCCAAACTGTTGTTGTTCTCTAGACTGAGCTTGTTCAAGGCTGGAATGGCTGAAGTGTGCTTTAACCGCCAGCGTAACGTGTGAAAGTGAAATACAAACCCGTCCTGTTCTCCTCCACGGGAGCCTCCAGGTTCCTGTGGGCACACACTACCTTCAGTTAAGCTGTGATCTCTGCAGCCRCTTGCTGATCCTACAACAGCTTGAAATCTGTCTGGTGTTGAGAGAGGGAGGCTGTTACCTGGAGAGGTAGGTTTGGAGTACCCCAGGTGTGCTCCTTCCCTCCTGCGCAGGTCTCCACCCCAGCGGAGGTCAGCTGTCTTGGAGGAATGCTTACGGCATCCTGGTGCGAACTCTGCTAGTGTCTAGGCATCCCATCTGGGCTCCGTGTGCCCTTGCAGGGAGGTGCTTCAAGTCTTGCTAGTCTTTTGTATTTCCTTCTGGTGCATCTTTGGCCAAAAGAGCCCCTTCAGCTGTGAAACTGGTGGTTATGCTGGAGCTGGGAATGGAGCCGTCGTGTTAAAGGGTATCTTAGTCTTGCGAGAGGAGCCAGAGAGCAAGTGTCTGAAGTCAGCCTATAATGTCAGAGTGAAATGAAAAATCATGGTCTTCATAGCTGGCCCCTTGGGCCCTGGCAGCTCTTGGCTGTTTCGCCCTCGGAGGACTATGAGCTGCTTTTCTCACCTGCGTTTCTGAGAGGCAGAACTCGACCACGAATCCTCTGCTGAGCTGCTGCATGGGGAGCACAAGGGGAGCGTGGCGACTGGGGAAGTGGCTCGCAACCCAGTGCTCCTCTCGGTCACCCTTTCAACACGTTCTGGGGCAGCAGCTGGATATTCTCAAGCTGCTGTTGCGTGTCCAGACCCCGGAGGCAGCCCTCGAGCGAGGGCAATGGGAGGTTCCTCGGTGTAGGAGCACGGTGTGTGTCTCTGCTGTGCCTCCCGACCTCTCCGGGGTTTCTTTCTGCTGCCTTCACACCAGCGTTAGTATTGAGTTGCCGCACGGCAGCCGAAGGCACCTGCCAGCAGGACCCGCCGAGCTGTCTGAGGACAGACAGTGACATCTTCCTCTGATGTTTCCAGGTGGGAGAAGCGCGTGGATCCTCGAGGCAGGTATTACTACGTGGACCACAACACCCGGACCACCACGTGGCAGCGCCCCACGGCCGAGTACGTCAGGAACTATGAGCAGTGGCAGTCCCAGCGAAACCAGCTCCAAGGAGCCATGCAGCAGTTCAGCCAAAGATTCCTGTACCAGGTGAGAGCTGGGGGCTGCGGTGGTGGTGGTCTCACCCGGCTCTCCCGCAGGTCTCACCTGGGCTGGCCTGGGAGACCCTGAGCGTGGGGAGGTGCTCGCTGGGCTGCGTGGGGTCTGTCGGCTTGGCGAGCTCAGGAGAGCCCACGAGCTCCTCTGCTGCGTGCAGAGAACCCCGTGGGCGTAACTTTCTTTWTATAAAACAGCTTGCATGGCCCTGAAGGGTGGTGGGAGGTGTCCTCAGCAGCCTGTTCCCKGTGTCCCTTCAGTGCCAGCGTGGCTAGGCACACGCTTTCTCCCGTGGCTCCTGCCAGCCAAGCCTTGCTGCTTACCTGCGAGGCTTGCAGGACTTGCTGCGCGCTGTCGGGGCTGGGCATACGCTGGGGAAGCTGTGGGAGCCTGGTCTGTAGCAGGAGGGGAGGCTCCYGGGGCTGAGCTCGTCCCTCCCCAAGTCTCCGTTGGACTGAGGACAGTGAGTTGGGTCCTGGGTGGCAGCAGGAGTCAGCAGCAGTAGCTGCGGGCCCAGGGTGCAAGTGCTGGCACGGTGAGGGCTGCAAGAGCCAGGGGACCAGAGAGCGCGGGGAACGAGCGCTGCTGGGCTCAGCGAGCTTCCTCCTGCTTTCTCTGCTTCTTCCCCTCGTTCCTGGTTTGGGCTGAGTAGCTGCATTTCCTTGCTGAAGGAATGATCTCTCAACAGCCCCGCAGAGCAATAGCTCCTGGGCAGAGACCACTCTTGTCCTGGTCTTGCCTTGGCTGCTGGAGCCAGGACCCGGCTTTCCAGTGGTGGCGAGCACCCTCTGATAACCAGGACTGTGCTGGCGGCCGCTGCGCTGCAGGGCGAGCGGTGCTTGGGAAAGAGCCAGGCTGGAGCGTTTCTGCCTCCCGGAGCGGCCATGTCCCAGTGCTCTCCGCCGGCAGCCGGCCACGTGCCTCGCAGAGGCTGTGCCGCGGTGTAAAACACGGCTCTTGCCGGAAGGTCTGGTGGGGCAGGTGTGGAGTGAAGGTGGGCAGAGCAGGGTGACCAACTTCCCATCGACGTTCAGCTCCTCTCGGGGAAAGCCAGGAGGCTGACGTGTCYCGGCAGCGCTGCTAGCGCCGGTGAAAGCTCCGTGCTCCGGTGAGGAGCTTGGATGCTCTCTGGGAGGGGGGTGCAGAGTCTGTCCTCCGGTGCCGCTCTGCATGAGGCGCAACCAGGGCCGCTCCCCGGGGGTGCGGGAAGCTGCTCTGCCCCTCTCCTCCCCCTGCCCCTCTCTCCCCGGACAGCTCGCCAGCCCTTCCGAGCCTCGCGGCGGGAGCTGGACCGTCACGGCTCTGCCGCCCGCCCGCGCTCCTCGGCACGCCGCTTGCGGGGCCGCTGCGGAGGGGCACGCGGGAGGGGCCTTCCACCGGCGGCCAAACGGGGCTCCGGGCCTGTCGCTCGCTCGCGTCTCCGCCAGCGCCAGCCTTGGAGCCGCTCCAGYGCCGCGCGACTCGCCCTGGCCGGGCTCCGCGGAGCGCAGAGGGAGGGACTCGCGCTCCAAATTTAGCCTGATGAAACGATTGTACTTTTTGTTTCAAGCTCTCTGCTGCCGGCGGCGATGGCTCCTGCTCTGCCTCCTGCCCCGCAGGGGCTTTCTGCTTTGCCTTGCCCTCCCGTCTCCAGCATCCACCTGCCTTCCTTGCCGGGAGAGGAGGGTGGGGAGGTGATGGGCAGCGCTGCAGCCCTGGGCGACGCAGAGCCCTCTCCGTGCAGGCCCTGGGGGAAGCCGCGGCTCGGGGGGCCGGGGTGCAGCCAGGGACCACCCTACCAGCGGGTGCCTCGGTGCCGCAGGGCTCCCCGGGCTGTGCCCGCACGCAGCATCCCCTGCACCGAGGGGTCTTGCCGGCACGAGGGGCCACCTTGTTCCCAGGGGCTGTGGAGAGCTGCAGGAGGGCCGGCTCCCCGGAGTTCTGCCCCAGGGTCTTGTGTCTCTGCCCTGTTAGTTTTAATTAGTTATTTTTAGGTCACAGTGAGGTGATGCCTCTGGACGTGGCTCGGCTGCGTCTCCGGCCAGCCTGTCTGGGCAGGGAGGGAGCAGAGGCCGCCCCAAGTCTGAGGCACGCCGTGCCGTGCCGCCCGCTGCCGGGGCAGTGCCTCCGGCGCCCGGTCCTGGCCTGYGGGGTCGGGTACAAGAGACGAAGCTCGGAGAGGTGCGGGACATCCCCGACGTGCCCCACGACATCCCCGGGGTGCTGGGCTGCCATGGGGAGCCCTGAGTGCTGGTGGCTGTCTCAGAGCGGGGGGCCCTGGCACCCCGAAGAGCAGCCGTGCCTGGGCCTGGGCTGCCTCCGATCCCCAGCCCGGCGCGGGGGGCTGGGATGCCGGCCCCTCTCCAGCAGCTGGGTCTCGGGAGGTGCAATGAAAATGCCTTTTGGGTAACAGCGCGTTTCTTATTTAACCATTAAAAGCACTCGCAGGCCTCCCTCTCCCCTGCACCCCTGGGGCTGCGCCTCCATCCCCAGGGACCCCCGGCGGAGCTGGAGGCGGGGGGCTCCCGCGGGCGGGGGCAGCGTGCCAGCCCGCTCCCCCCCGTCCCGGGGCATCCCCCGGTTCAGGCTGGGTGACGGCCGCCGGCTCTGCCCACCCCGGGGAAGAAGAAAGGTGCTTTGTGCGGTGGCCCCCAACCTGCTGGGGGGGCGGCGGGGCGCGGAGCCGCCCGTCTGCGCGGGATGAATGTGGCCTCAGTGCGAGCGCATCCCGCGCCCCGCACCCTGCCCGGGGAGGAGGGGGCCGCCGGCCCGCCAGGAAGCGCTGGGCGTGGACAGGGCTTGTGGGAATGATTTCATTGGAAAGGCCTGCGATATTTTTTCCCCTCTTGTGTGTGGTTCTTGGAGGAGGCTGGAGGTGTATCTGGTGGGGGACAGCCGGCGGGAGCCGAGCAGCCGCACACATCTGGACCCCACTGCGCCGTCCCGCTCCCCTCCGTGCGGCACGGCCCCTGCCCCGCCGCCCCCTTGGCTGCCCCAGCCTCTGTTTAGTTTGTGCTTTTTTTTTTTTTGTCTTTTTTTTTTTTTAACCCCCCTTGAGTGTGCAAGGTTTTTTTTTTTAGTTCTCTGGGAGCTGAGGGCCGAGGCGAGTGGGATCGGGGGCTGCACACCTCACCTCCACACTCCGCTCTTCCCAGGYGTCCCTGCCCTGGTTTTTATTCTGTGTTTTTTACCCTCTCTGTTGTCTCTAGTCGTCCGGCGCCCCGTCCGACAATGATCCTCTCGGTCCCCTTCCTCCCGGCTGGGGTAAGTACTGAGCCGCCTCACCTGCCCGCCGCCGCGCTCKCCGGACAGCCCGCCGGGGACGCTCCTCCGGCACCGCAGCGGGACCCTGCCCGCCCCGCGGGGAGGACGGTGCTGTCAGCAGCTCCCTCGCTCCCGTCCCTGGCGTTAGTGGGAATGGTGGCTGGGGAGCCAGCGTTCCCCACGCTCGGCTGCCTGTGGGGCTGAGTCTGCCCGCGATTAGCATGGTCTCTGATTTGAAATCCAGCTTTTTTCCTTTTTTCCCCTTTTCCTGGAGGAGTTCCCAGTCTTTCTCAGCTACTGAATGCAGAAGTGCTTGTGGTTGTTCTTTTGGACAGGGGGAAAGGTTGGGGATCCAACTCCTCACTCATCCCCAGCCCCCTCCTCTGCCGAGCAGGGATCCATCCTGCTGCCGTGCGTACCTCCCGGGATGCCCTGCCCCGGTCCGCAGCGGGGCTGGGAGCTGGCAGGAGCGGGGCTGGCTGTCCTGTCCCCATGGCCCAAGCGTCGTGTGCCGGGRTGTTTTGAAATGTCCCTGTGCCATCCCCAGGGCAGAGACCCCCCCTCCATGGCAGGAGCGTCCCTGGGGAGGGCAGGCGGGGATGCTCGCGGGCGCAGACGGGCYGTGCTGTGCCAGGGAGGGCAGGGGAGGGGTTAAAATTGCGGGGAGCTTGGAGCAGGACGGAGGGGGCCCAGGCTGCTAAGGGGGTCTCCAAGGGCAGGGTCTCGATGGGGACGGTGCTGGAGCCTTTGCTGCCACGCTGGGTGGCCCACCTCCTCCATCAGTGAGGTGAGCCCTGGCCTGGGAGGTGGGGGGCCCTGTCCCCAGCCTCAGCTGGGCGGACTGGGGGGAGGCACAGCTCTGCGTGGGGCTGAGCACCCTGGGGYGGGGGTCCCTGGCGGGGATGGGGTGGCCAGAATGGATGCAGTCCCGGTCATCGTACGCGGGGTCTGCCGGAGCCACAGCCCCGGGGGCTGTGAGACGCGGCGAGGGGGGCCGCGGTGGCCGGGAGGTGACAGGGGAGCGTGCGTGCCGGGCGTCCCTGCCGGCATGGAGCAGGGCCGTGCGTGCGGGGAGTGACGCAGGCACGTGGAGGGAGGAGGTGTGTGGCGTGTGGGGCACACGCGTTGGCGGGGAGGCGGCGAGCGTGCATGGGCGTGCGCGGGGGGGGCTGGCGAAAGGCAGAGCAGCGTCGGCAGGCGGGACGAGAGGGGGGGCGCGGGGTGGGCGCAGGCGCCCGGGGGCTGGCGGGGTGGGGAGCGGGTGCAGGATCACCATCGGGCCAGGGCACGTGGTGCCCAGCCGCGGCCGGGAGGCACTTGCTTGTTGTGAGTGTGCSAACGGTGTCGGGGAGGGGGTGCCTGGGGACGTGTGCGGTGCACGGGGGGCGTTGGGCTGGCGGGGAGCGTGCGCAGGGACGCTCCTGTGCAACAAGTGTGCGAGGCTGCGGGCGCAGAGGGGGCCGAGCAGCGGTGCCGGTGAGCGGCGTGCTTGTTTCGTGCCTGCGTGCCACAGGAGGAGGTGTGGGTGCGCGGCGCAGGCCGGCAGCGCGGGCTATGCACCGGCAGCAGGGCCACGCAGGGAGGTCGGACGCCTTTGAGAGAGCACCCGCGGGCCTGCCTGGAGGGATGCGGGCTGGCGGAGCGCTGCGCGTCCCAGGAGGGTGCGTGTGCCGCCGGCCCGGCAAGGTGCGCGGCCAAGCACGCCTCTCCTGCCAGCCTGGCAGCGCGTCRGCAGGGCCAGACTCGGCCCCGGCACCTCCCCACACGCTGGCCTGGGGGGCACCGGAGAAAGCCAGCCTGTGCACATAGAAGAAATGTAGGGGTTTTTTATCCTACCTTTTCCAAATGAGCCGGGGCAGTGCCGGCGGGGAGGTGGGATGAGGGGAGCCAACAAACTTCTCATGAGGTGGGAAGGGGAGGGCTGTTCCCGGGACTGCGGGTCAGCGCTGGCCAGGGCGCTCCAGCTAACGCTTCCTCTCCCTTTTCTCTTAGAGAAGAGACAGGACAATGGGCGAGTGTATTACGTGAACCACAACACACGGACCACCCAGTGGGAAGACCCTCGCACGCAGGGGTAGGCAGCCAGCGGGGAGAGCGGGGAGGATGCTTGTGGGTTTCGGAAGGTCTGTGCGATGGGCTACCGAGTGCTGAGAGCTGGCCACSGCGGGGAGCCGAGCCCCCAGACGGTCCTGCAAGCTGCAGCGCTGGGGAGCTGGAAGCGCTGAGAGCTGCAGGCAGCACCGGGGAGGGCTGGGCACCGTGACCCTCGGCACTGCGGGGCAGCTATCGGGCTCRCGGGAGCTGGCGGTAGAGATGAGGAAATCCCTGGGACTGAGGAGTGGGCGATGGGGAAGACTGCAGGGCTGTCTGGGCAGAAAGAGGTGCTTTCTTCTCACCCCGTCACCTTGCCGCAGGGCTCTGCTTGGGCTCCCGAGAGCTCTGGGTGGCAGCTCTCCAGAGACCTGGCCCAGGTCTCCCCTGAGACCACCTCTCCTGCAGACAGAGAGCGAAGCCCTGGCTGTGGCCGGTGCTGGCTGTGGCCAAGCGGGCAGCCCGGGCAGGGCTCCTGTCTCAGGGTGCAGACGGGTGCTTGCTCAACCCATCCTATCCCATAAATCCTTTTGCCTGGCACGGAGCTGCAAATTGAAGGTGGTGCCCAGGGGCAGCCATCCGGAGGGCCGCAGTTCAGGGCGAGAGGTGCCCGGGGTGCCTGCCCAGTGACCCGTTCTTTGCTGGCAGGATGATCCAGGAGCCGCCGCTGCCGCCCGGCTGGGAGATGAAGTACACGAACGAGGGTGTGCGCTACTTCGTGGACCACAACACTCGCACCACCACCTTCAAGGACCCGCGCCCTGGATTYGAGTCCGGGTAAGCGCTTTTGGGCTGCGCCCGGGGAGCTGGGACTGGAGCCGCCTGTTTGCAGCTCCTGCCTTCCCCTTGTCGTGACAGGGAGCGGGGGAAGTGGGTCAGCTTTGTTGCAAAGGCGCCGAGTGGTGGGTTTAGGGCCTCACGTTTGGCTCTGACGGAGGCGAGCTGCGCCCCAGAGATCTTCCTCCTGCCTGGCAGGCGATGGGGCTGCTGGGGCCGGGCAGCTCGCGCCGGGGCAGGCAGGGAAGCTGAACCGAAGCCCCTGCTGCTTTTGCAGGAGCAAGCAGGGTGGCTCCCCAGGGGCGTACGACCGGAGCTTTCGCTGGAAGTACCACCAGTTCCGCTTCCTCTGCCACGTGAGTAAGAGCGRCCGGAGGGCCCCGGCAGCGCGGGGGCTGCGGAGCCGCAGGGCCGGGTGGGTGCGCGGAGAGCCTGACCCTGTGGGCCGGCGCAGGCGAGGAGAGCCGCTGTGCCAGCCTGCACAAAGCCTCGTGTCTCTGCCTTGCTTGTAGTCGAATGCGTTGCCCAGCCACGTGAAGATCAGCGTTTCCCGGCAGACGCTCTTTGAGGACTCCTTCCAGCAGGTGAGGAGGTGCCGGGGCCGCAGGGCTCGGGGAGGGAGCCAGCCCTCGCACCGGCCCGCGGTGACGCCGCCCCTTGCTTCTCCCCAGATCATGAACATGAAGCCGTACGACCTGCGGCGCCGCCTGTACATCATCATGCGAGGAGAGGAGGGCCTGGACTATGGTGGCATCGCCAGGTGAGTGCCGGCGTGCCGGACCACGCGCCTGCTGCGGGACGGGGCTGTGCCTGCGGCGTGAGTCCCTAAAGGGCAGCGAGGCACGGGAGCCTGCCCGGCAGCTGCACTCGGGGTCCCCGGCCTTTCTGCAGTGCCTGCTTGGGCGGAGGAGCCCCGGGGTGTTCACGTGGGAAACAGCGTTAGTTTTAGGAATGGTGGAACACCCCGAAAGCATCGCACCAGCCTGTCCCTGGCACAGAGCGGGCTGGGGGACTTGGCCGGGGCTCTCCTGCCGGCAATGGGGGCGATGGGTCGAGCAGCCTCTTCTCCCCGCAGCCCACCTTCGCAGCCAACAGCCCCCGGTGTTTCCCAGGACAGTCGGTGCGTGCCGGGGCAGACGCGGTGTCGTGCAGTTGCTGCAGCCTCCGCTGCCTGCCCCGAGGATGGCGTTACCGCAGAGCGTGGGCAGCGTCTCGGCTGGAGGGGGCTCCCGTGTCCCTGTGAGCCCCCCCACCGGCTCGCTCGGGGTGTCTGCCTTGGTGCTGGGCCAACGCTYACCCCTGCCTGCCGCCGCCCCGGCATTCGTGCTGCCGTGCTCTCGCCCGCTCYTCCTTTCTGGTGCTGCTGCCCCCGGCTCTGGCGCAGGGGCTCCTGCTCTCCGCCTCTCTCTGTGTCCTGCCAGTGGTTTTACCCTATGGTAGGTTACGTCATGCTGTTCTACCACAGGGTAGAACCACGGACGGGATGCCGGGGCTGCCTCTGCGTCCGAGGACTCCCGTCTCCCTGCGCGGCCGGGGGGGCAAAGCCAGGACGGTACCCGTCCCGTGCCGCGTTCAGCCTGCGTGGGGAGGCCGGGGGTGTGCGTGCGCAGCGGCGTGTGTGGGGGTACGTGTACGACAGCCTGGGGGGGGCTGGGCCGCCTGGTGCCTGCCGGGATCCCCGGTGCTCCGAGCGGGGGGCCTCCAGCAAACCGGGGCGTTTCTTGCTGGTGTCTCCAGAAGCCCTTCACAAACCCGGCGGAGGACACCCTCGCCAAGCCGCGCCGGGGCCCGACGCTTGCACCGGCCCCCCCCCAGGAGACGGGCACCCGGTTTGTGCGGGGTGCGCCGTGGAGGCGYGCGGCTGTCCCCTCCGCCGGGGCGCAGCCTCCCCGCGCAGCCCCCGGGCACCCCCCGCTCCTCGAGCCGCCCGTCACCGYGCTCCCCCTTCCTCTCGCCCCAGGGAGTGGTTCTTCCTCCTGTCCCACGAGGTGCTGAACCCCATGTACTGCCTCTTCGAGTACGCTGGCAAGAACAACTACTGCCTGCAGATCAACCCTGCCTCCTCCATCAACCCTGACCACCTCACCTACTTCCGCTTCATCGGCCGCTTCATCGCCATGGTAAGAGCCCCGGTGAGGGGGGCCGGGGAGGTGACAGGAGACCAGGCTCTTCACTCGTGTCCCCCCGGGTGGAACAGGGGCCTTGCAGGGGGTGGGGGCGGCCGGCGGGGCGAGGGGCAGCTCCGCGTGCCGCGGCTGTGCTCGGCTCGGCGCCGTCGCCCTCCTTAAGCCCCGTCTCGCTCGGGGGGGGGGTCCGTGGGAGACAGGCCACGGAGGGGGTGCTGCGGGAAAGGCTGCAGTGCGGGGTGATGCGTTTTAAATCTGGGGAATGGCCGTGGGGCCRCGGGGGACCTGGTTTCCCAGGGGCYGTGTGGCGGGGATGGCTCCAGGTCTTTGGCTGCTACCCCAGGTGCTGTCGGGTCTGCAGCTCCGGGGACTATTTTTAGCCCCAGCAGTGTGAGATTTTCCAGCTGCCCCGGCCCCGGAGCGGCTCCTCCCGTTCGTCTTGCATTCCCCAAGGCCAACGTGCCGCAGGTCGCCCAGCCCTGGGCTGCCRGGGGGGCTGCCGGGGCTCCCCCAGCTTGGGGAAGGGCCCCTGGCCCGTGGCCCGGCGAGGTGTGCGCGGGGGGCGGCTGCGCGCCGCTCAGGKCCCTGCCCTGCCCTGCCCTGCCCCGCGCCTTGCAGGATACCAATAAAACCCCAGACTATTACTCACCGCTGGGCTGTTCTAGACAAGCGTCTGCATTATTTTTGGCTGCCTTTGCCTTGGGGCTCCTGCAAGCCAGGGATTCAGGGAAGCCGCAGCACAGCTCTGTTTAAACAAGTGCTCTTAATAGAGCTGCGAGGGGAGAAGGAGACACGGTGGAATTTGCRGTGGGGAGGGGAGAGGGGCTGCGAGCACACCCCGCACTGGGCGAGCCGCCCCCGGGCAGCGCTGTCGGGGGGAGCCCCCTCCTCCCCGCCGTGTTTGCCAGCCGGGAGTGAGTGCTGCAGCTCTGGGACCCCGGGAGCCATTCCCTTTCGCCCCGCGGCTGCCCCAGCGATGGAGCACSGTCTCGCCCCGCGGGTCTGTCCTGGGGTCCCCCGTGACCTGGCGTCACCTCCCCGCCGCAGGCTCTGTATCATGGGAAGTTCATCGATACCGGCTTCACGCTGCCCTTCTACAAGCGGATGCTGAACAAGCGGCCCACGCTGAAGGACCTGGAATCCATCGACCCCGAGTTTTACAACTCCATCGTCTGGACCAAGTGAGTGCCCCGCGCTCCCTCCCGGCCCGGGGCCCGTCCTGCTGCGGCGGAGGCAGCGCTCCTCTCCACGGCCCCTCGCTGCCGCCGGGTGCCTCCGTCAGAAACCACATCCCGGTGTCCTCCCGCAGGGAGAACAGCCTGGAGGAGTGCGGCCTGGAGCTGTACTTCATCCAGGACATGGAGATCCTGGGCAAGGTGACCACCCACGAGCTCAAGGAGGGCGGCGAGAGCATCCGGGTGACGGAGGAGAACAAGGAGGAGTACATCATGTGAGTGGCCATGCCGAGGCCCCCACCGGGCGCCTACCCCCGCCGGCTGCAGGGCAGTTCTGGGGTGGGAACACGGGGCTTGGGACGTGGCCGCTTCCCCGGGCTACGTGGCCTGTGACAAGTATGGGCTGGCGCGGTTGGCCGAGCTCCGCTGCGGTCTGGCTGGCTGCTGGCTGGGCAGTTGCCAGTACTTTCAGGAAAGAGGAGAGGGGAGAGAGGGTGAGACTTCTCTCCCTGTCCCGTGGCTGCTCACCCTGCCTGCCCGCTGCTGGGCTGGCTGGGGGCGGCCAGCGCCGTCTCCTCCTGCTGATGGTTGGCTGCGGCCGGGGGACGTGGTTTGCACCCCTCGACCTCCCAAAGACTGCTGGTCTGTGCTCAGGGCTGTCTGCTGCTCGCGGGTTCGGAGGCAGAGAGAGAAACACACTAGTGGGAATTGAGGGGAGCCCTGGGTGATTTGCAGGAGCCCCTCTCCCYCTCCCCACRCACCCCCGYRGCTCCCAGGGCTCTCCCCGCCGGYGGGAGGGATGGTGGGGGTTCCCCGTGCCAGGCCAGCGGCGCTGGCTGCCGGCTGACCGCCGTCTGCCTTCCCAGGCTGCTGACGGACTGGAGGTTCACGCGGGGCGTGGAGGAGCAGACCAAGGCTTTCCTGGACGGCTTCAACGAGGTGGTGCCGCTGGAGTGGCTGCGGTACTTTGACGAGAAGGAGCTGGAGGTGAGCTGCTGCCTGTGCTGGGAGGGGGGTGCGGAGGTACCGGTGCTTCCCACCCTGCCGCAGGCTGCCCCGGGAACGGCGCGCGGTGACGGCAGAAYGCACGGGCTCCGCTCGCAGCGTCTGCGGACGGGGGTACTGCCGCCCAGGTGGCTGGGGCTGTGGGGTGGCTCGTTGGGTCTGTTAGCAAGAAAATGTCTCGTTRGAGGTGAGGAATTCCTCCCAGACACCTGCGTGGCCCAGTGCTGGAGCCTGTG
The DNA here is from genome assembly GCA_030449065.1 of Oceanodroma leucorhoa. Taxonomy (NCBI): domain Eukaryota; kingdom Metazoa; phylum Chordata; class Aves; order Procellariiformes; genus Oceanodroma; species Oceanodroma leucorhoa. Next base: position 383,621 of record JASVER010000165.1, read on the forward strand.
CCTTGTGAAGCCTGGCACCGGAGGAGTCAGTGCCCCGAAGCGCGGGGCCCTGTTTCCATCCCCCTGCTGACTGTCCCCTGTCCCCAGCTGATGCTGTGCGGCATGCAGGAGATCGACATGAACGACTGGCAGAAGAACACCATCTACCGGCACTACACCAAGAACAGCAAACAGATCCAGTGGTTCTGGCAGGTCAGTCCCAGCGCCGGCGGCACCTCCGACCCGCTCCACAGCCCTGGGATCACCCCCTGCCCTGGCCTGGGGCAGGCAGGGCTGGCCGGGGGCCGGCGGCCTCGCGGGCTGTCAGGAAGAACGAAATACAACCGCGAGCACGTGTTCAGCAGAAGCATTTCGCTGTGGCTGGCGGAGGCCCCGAGGACAGCAGGCAGCACTTAGTKGTCACCGTGCTTCTAGCAATAGCTGCTGCTCTTGGGCAGGGTGACAGAAGGGGGTGACATGTCATAGGGCTGTGCCAGCTCAGGCGGTGCTGCCTCGTGCTGGCCAGGAGAGAAGGGGGTCAAAAATGGCTCTGAAGGAGGGCGAGGCCGGGCAGAGCTGCTCCCCTCAGCCCCTCGGGATGATGYGCTCGTCCCTGAGGATGCGGGACTGGAGGCGAGGGCTGGACCACGCGCCCGGCGTGCTGCGCTGCTGCAGGAGCCGTGCTGCAGGACGGTGCCCCAGGCCCGGCCGGGCTGCGGGCTTGGGGGTGACGGGGATCCCACTCTCCTGCCGCCTTCTTGTCGTAGGTGGTTAAAGAGATGGACAACGAGAAGAGGATCCGRCTGTTGCAGTTCGTGACGGGGACCTGCCGCCTGCCCGTCGGGGGGTTTGCGGAGCTCATCGGTGCGTGTTCCCGGGCGCTCGGCTTGGGCGGGGGGTCCCGGGGAGGCGAGCGGGGGCAGCGGCCGTGCGTGGGGGCCGGCGGGTGGGACCTGGCTGTCCATGTCTCTCCATCACAGACTTCAGGACAACCCACAGCACGTAAGCAGTGAAGCAGCTGCGACGTCTGAGCACGGCGATTTAATCCAGTGGCGTGCCGTACCCAGACAAATTCCTTAGCTGTGAACTGTGCCGCCACAGTTAACTTAGTCAGTCCAGCTTGTAATCTCATTTTGAATGAGATTTGATTTTTGATTTAATTTTGATTTTTGTGTGACAAAACCTCTTTTCCAGAAAACCACAGTGTGGCATTATTCTGCTCTCATCCTTTAATTTGCTACTTTTTGGGGCCTGTACCAACCTTTCCCTTACTTTCCTGGAATCGGTGTCAAGCTAACCAGCTAACTTAGCCCACTCGTTTATTCTTGCTGCCATATTAGCTTTTTTCCAGCCCCCTGGAACCTCTCCAGCATTCACAATCTGTTAAAAAGCGACCTCAGTGACTCAGACTTCCTGAGCCAGGTCCTCTAAAACTCTTGGATGGACCCGCTCAGTCCTGTGGGTCTACGGATAAGTAYGATTTAGCACTTGCTGTTTAACCGTCCTGCTTAGAAGCCACGCTGTWACCTCTCTATGCTGTGAATACGCTTTTCAGCTTTTTCCTTTCTTGTTTTTTCACATCCTCTCTGCAAAGGGGTCAGAACAGGCAGCGAATGCTGCTATGGATTTATGCCCCGATGTGTCTCTAGGATCGTAAGGGCGTGTGACGGTGTGATCTGCTGGCTAACGGCGTGTCGGAGGATTTTCTTTTTCAGCTCCTGGTCATGTAATGAGATTTGCTGTGCTCATAATTAACAGGCAGCAACGGGCCCCAGAAATTCTGCATCGATAAAGTTGGCAAAGAGACGTGGCTGCCTCGGAGCCATACATGGTAAGTCATTTCTCCTTGGCCCCGTTAGGAGCACACGGGGACAACCGCTGGCAGTCTCTGCGGGGCTGCGTGGGGCGCCGGGCGCCCTCCGTCCCCTCCGCCTGCATTCCCGTGGGATGTAGCCGCTGTTCCTGGCTGTGCATCCTACCGCAGCTGCCGTGCGCGGCTGAGGCCGGAGGGGACCCTGCAGCGGGGAGGAGAGTTGGGGTTGCAGCGCTACTCACAGCCTCTGCTGTCTCTCCAGCTTTAACCGTCTGGATCTCCCTCCCTACAAGAGCTACGAACAGCTGAAGGAGAAGCTGCTTTATGCGATTGAGGAGACGGAAGGATTTGGACAGGAGTGACGGAGCTTTGGTGCTTTCCCGGGGTGGGGAGGGCCCTGGAGCGCTGCCGGCCGCGAGGTCCTGCCTGCCGGCGCCCGCCGAGCCCAGCGCCGAGCCCTCTCCGCGGGACGGTGCGCAGGCAGCTGCGGACGCTGTTGCTCTCGTTCCTGCGCAAGATCTGCACTAACGCAGCCCCAGGGGCAATGGGCCCACATTTCCCTCCCCAAACAAATGYGGGGTGCGATGGGGAGGTGGGCGCAAAAGCCTGGCTCCGCTCAGCTCGCGAGAGGCGCGGGCGGGCGCAGAGGGGCCGGGGCGAAGCCCTGGCCCTTGGCAGGCAGCGCGCGGTGCACCGCGGCTCCCCGGTCCCCCCTCGCAGACACAGTTAAATGAGATCTGGTTTCGGCACAGGCTATTTTTCCCCGCCCGGTGTTTTCTGCCTTCTCATGGCATTTTAATAAATGCAGGTATGGAGGGGAAATGGCTCTTGAACCAATTCTCAGGTCACTTTTGGGCCTTATCCTGCACCCAGCAAAGGTAACGGGAAACCCCCAGTCGATGCTGCCGGGGCCGATGCTCCGCAGGGGGGCCGGGACGGCCCCTTCCCCTGCCAGACCCGCAGCTGCCTGGACCCAGGTCCTGGCTGACCATGTCCCGTGCGTGTTTTGATTTGCAAGCGAGTGGCCCCTGCGCAGTTGTATTTAACAGTGAAGTGGTTTGTTGCTCGGAGCTGGCGCTCCGCAGCAGCCTCGGGGGCTCCGATCACGTTCGGGGCGCATCTGGCCTTTGCTTGGTTCGTGGGTTTGGCCCAAACTCCCTGTGTTTCCCCTGTTGCCGGCCGGGCTGGCAGCAGGAGCTCCCACCGYTGCGGCTGCGGGCAGGATCAGGCCTCTGCCCCTCGCCCAGATGCCGCCTCTGCTGCTGCCCCCCCGCAGCGCGCGCGGGGGAGACGGGCCGGCGCGAGCGTTGGTGTACATAGCTGTAYGTAAAGGAAGTCTGTGGATACAAGACACTGCAATAGCTTTTGACTGGTAACCAGATAGTTTTGTACTGCACYGTCCTGCCTCAGCGACGCCGACTTCTTGTGCAATAAATGATAAGCAGCTGCCGAGGTACGTGTCCCTGGTCGGTATGTCACGGGGGGGGACACAGCCCGGGGCAGCCTCTGCAGGGTCTGTGCAGGGACTTTGCTGAGGGGCCGCGATGGGCGCCCGGAGCTTGTCAGCGGGGTCATAAATGACGTGTATTTTTYCCCTGCGCACGCTGCGCAGGAGGTCGGGCTGGGCGCAACGCTCCTGCCTGCCTTTGCCCAACCTATAATCACACTTGGCTAAAAATGTCTCCAGGACGCTTTGCCAGAGCTGGAGCTGCTGCCCTGTGCCGCCGTGTGCCGCCCAGCGCGGCACTGGTGGAACAGAATCAGGTGAAGGAGGCCAATGGCCACAGGCTGGCRGCGTTTAGTAAAAAAACCCAACGCAAGCAGAACTAAACAGACCCACTATTCATGCCACCAGTGGCCAGCCTGCAGCCAGTAATTTTGCTGTGACTTTGCTTTTCAGCAGCTGCCTTGGCTGGTTGGTTCTTTGTGTGAGTTTGGGGTGGTTTGGTATTTTTTCTTTTTTTTAATAGTCTGTGCTTGTGCCAAGCCTGGCACAGCTGGTGCCGGCCCAATCCCAGAAGAAATGCTGCTGCGGGCAGGCTGCGGGCACTTTGCACTCTCCTGGCACTGGCTCCCGTCCACCTGGAGCCCCGGGCACRGCTCGGAGGCGACAGGGGAATTGGTGGCACCTTGTACCTGGGRGGAGAGGCGCGTCCCCTCTGCCCCATCTCCTAGGAGCCGCTTTYTGATGCGGCTTCAGAGGCTACTGCAGTGCTGCGGCACGTCCGCCGTCGTCCCGGGGTGGGGGTGAGGCGGGACGGGGGGGCAGGTTGTCGGCGTGGCTGCCCTGGAGACGCTGCGCAAGGGAGGCTCCCGGCACCTCCCCGGGGTCGTGCCAGCAGCGTGTTCTGCCGCGGCCGGCCTCCCCCGGTGCCCCCCCGAAGCCCGAGGAGCGGGCAGAGGGGGCTGGCATGGCGCCCTGTGCAGAGCTGGCGGCCCAGGCAGGCGGCGAAGCTGGTTCCTTCGCTGGCACGGAGCTGCGGAAGCCGCAACGGCAGCGAGGTGCCACCTGCGCGACACCACCAGGCCACAGGGTGCCTCGGGACGGTGCAGGTGGGAACCAGCGCAAATATGCAACGTCCATGCTGCACGAGATTGGCCAAGTGTAATGAATTAGGCCTGAAAAATGCAAATACGTACGCACCCTGCAATATGGCAACGACCCGATATCTTACGGCAGGAAGATGTCCTTCACGCCCTGGTAGCGCTATGCACAGCCCTCCCTCCTCCCCGGAGCAGGGTCCCCTCTTCTCGCCCCTCTGTGTTTCCACCCCTGCAGAGCATCACATGAGTAGAGGTTTTATCCACTTTTTTTTTTTTTTTTTTAAAGTGTCAGGTAACAAAACAGCCACCCCCGATCTTGTCACTGGCCAGCTAAAAAGCATAGGAAAAAAATAACTTACACCAGCCCAGGGCAAGGTGCAGCTGGAAGAAAACAGCCAGCAGTAGCAACAGCCTCTCTGCTATTCACTCCGTGGTGCTTCCAGAACTCGGCACCTCCTCCTCAGCTCAAAAATGAATTGATGCTAATAAATCAGGTCTCACATAGTGAAAACTCACAGTGCCTGGCAAGACAAGTACATAGCATGAAGTCTAACACAGTATGGGGTAGAAATCCTCAGCTGTTGGCCTAAAAGTCCTCGAAGAAGCACTGGGGAAGGAAGAGTGCTGCACCAAAAAAAAAAATTAAATAAAATTCCCCCCGGCTTTTACCCCCTCCCCRCCCAGTGCCAAGACCCAGAGGGCCAGGCCTGCCCTCCAGGGGCAAGAGMTGCCAGTGCGAGTAGGTCTGTCCAGCCACGCCGTGACGCACACAAAAGGCAGGTACCGGCGCAGAGGAAAGCAGAGCACTGACCCTTCCAACAAGAGAAAAGAACCCAGCGCCAAAGTGATTTAGTTTACAAGATTTTTAATTTACAAATAAAAAACCTACACATTTTACTTTTTCTCCTTTTTCTCCTCTTTCTTGACATCACTCTTCTCCTTGTCTTTCTCCTTCTCATCTTTTCTCTCCTTTTTACTTTCTTCTTTTTCCTGTCCTTCTTTCTTCTCTGCATCCCTGTTGGCAATCTTGTTGTTAATGAGGTTGTGCAGGGCAACCACGGAACGGATAAGAGAAGCCAGATAAACTACCACCATCTGGTCATTGGTCTTCAGATAAAAGGCCTTGACGAACTCCTGCAGGTTGACGTCTGGTAGCAGGTTGAAGACATCCTGAAGGTGGTAGATGATCTGGTGGTTGATGGGGAGTTTGCCCATGGCTACTTTCTCTAGGTAGCTCCTGATGTCCAGAAGCTTGGAGTTCAGTCCCTTCAAGCCATGGACCTGATTTGTGATCCGCTGGGACAGAGTGCCCACCGTTGTATCCTTGATATCTCTGAAACACCCACAACAGAAGGAATCGGCATTAGAACGTTACTTTGCATTCTCATTAACAGGTGGGCACATGCACTTAAGAGATCTTCCCAGCTTAAAAAGAGCGGTTTGAAGCAGAGCTGAAGTACAACTGATGAATGCTTCAAGTCAAAGAATGAGAACAATGCTGTACATCACAAAGTCTATTAAAATAGATCACTGTTGTATGCGCGTATRTTCTCTTTGGAATAATATTTGTAACAGTAGTGAGAGGGACAGAGAGAAATAAACAACAGGATTTCTGACTGGTGAAAAGGCGACACGGTTTGTAGAGGGTGACTGCTCTCTTTTCTTGGCTGGAGAGCTGCAGACCCACCAGCAACACTCCCGTTCAGTCCTGCTCTGTGAGGTACAGAGAGGCTGGAGCCAGCTCCAAACGAYGCAATACTCTGCAGCTTTGACAGAATGAATATGTAGTTTCCACCACCTCATCAGTGGGCAGTCACACTTTTCGCTAGCGAGGAGTGAATACGCCAAGCAAGCCTGCTAAATGAATACGCGCTCAGAATTTCAGTAGCGTGTTTAACAAGATCCGCATTTCCCCAGGAAGCTGGCGCTGGGAGATGCCAGATGGATCRCGCTCACTGCCATGCAAGTCTCGTAAGAACGCTCTCCTTTGAAAGCAGCTTACCGTAGCAAGTGTTCAACACCGACCTCCTCTGCCTCCTCTGCTCCGATCTCACTAGTCACGTGCTCAAACGTCTTGGAGGTCGGAGTGCCATCCTGGGAGGGGGAAAGACAYGGGAGAGCCGCTCACAGGGAGCACAGAGCTGACGGCGGCGCGCCCCTACGGCTGTCTCGCAAGCGGACAGCGGGGCAACTCGCCCAATGTCAGCGCATAAGGTTAACTGACGCCTCTTTGCGTGACGGGATCAGGAAGAGGCAGTGGGGCAAATTATGGCAAGAGTATCAGGGGACTGAAGTACACAGCTAAGGGGAGAAGCCTGTCAGTGAATCGCAATGCCTTTTAAAAACATGGAATTTTAGATAGAGCATGAGAAACTATTAATGAAACTAGCAAAGTAGTTACATGCTGCCCACAAGAAATCAGAGGGGAAAGACTCTAGCTGGATTTTTCTTGATTTAATTAGTGTTACCAACTGTCACAAGCCCAGAGTTGCTAGCAGTCTCTTCTTTCTTGCGCTCTGTGTAATTTTCAATTAATGTATTTTGCTGGTCTATGTACTGGTGGGTAGAATGGAAAGTCTCACTAAATATCACAATTCTTTCTTTCCTAATACAACCTTATTACATTTTGGGATACCTTTTGTCATCCTGATATCTGCTCTCAGCCAGTTAGAAGCACATATGCAGTTCCAGAAAAAAAATACTAATATGGAGCAATCTCATTAAAATTATAATCTATGCACTGGGCATTAAGGAAGATGTTTAAAAGATTCACAGGCTGAATTTCTGCAAATGAGTTCTACCCACGTGTTTTCAATACCATTACCTGGACCAGTATAGAGCTGTAAATAGAAAGCACCACTGGGTGTAAATTCACAAAATCAAGAGCAAATCCTGCAGATCTAAGATCTACAATACTGGGAGCAGCTTTTTCTCCATAGTGAGGGTCTCAGAAAGGCAAAGGGATCAAACTTTTTATATACATCCAGAATGTAACTTAAATCAAACAATTGCAAATGAAAAGCTAAAGCTGACTTACTGCTGTACGTTGTTTGTCTGCACGGTGCTGCRAGTGATTAGTAAGTGTTGCTCATGCCTGACTTACCTACTCAGCACCGGCAGGTGCACAAATGAATAAGCACGCAGTTACTCAGAACACCTCTGCAAACAGGCTGACGTGTAAAAGTGACATCTTAGAAGTACTCCAATCTGTGACTTTCGTCATGGCCACGGACATGACAAAAACAGGTAAGGAGYACCTAAATCACACGGACAGCTGGAGCTGTGGAATTCCTTAGGTCGAACAGTAAYGCACAGCTTTTCTTCCAAGAGCGTYGGTGGATGAAAGCTTTAGTTACCAGGGCTTATATTACGACTGGGGTTTAACCTCTGGTTTCAGCAGATTTTGGCTGCACAGCACAGGCCCTCACTAGTGAGTGCAACATCCCATAGGTAAAAGGCAACTATGTGCCAGGGGATGTGTATCCTTCAGAAAATAAGGCAATCCTAACAGCCATCTTTTAATGGACACCCTTTTCCTAGGAGAAGGCAGAGAGACATGTTAAATACTCACATCGTGAACTTCTTCAACCGAAATGTAAGCTTCTGTGGGCAGCCCCAGGTCCTTTGGCTTCACATCAATAATCACCAACACCTTATGGAAAAAGCAAACATTTCAGAAAACCAGGTTTCATTCAAGGACTAGAAAAAAAATATCTAAAAGTCAGCTCCTCACTCCACAGCAATGGTACGCTGGCTGCTCACAGGTGTTAACTTCAGGCATTGAGAAAATACATCTATAGCTTTTTCAAAAGCCTCTGATCCGAGGTCCTCAACCATTTTACAGCTACCAGGTCTTTAATGTGCTGTATCACCAGTAACAAAGGTTCCCAGATCCCCCGCGTTTTGGAAGGGGTGGGGYGGGGGGGGAAGAAAAAAACCAAAGTGCCGCACTTACAGAGTTAGGGCAGTATCTTTTCATCAGTTCATTGATGGCGATGTCATTCTTGTGCAGTTTAGGGCCTGTGTGGTACCAACCAACTATTCTTTCTCTAGCTGAGCAAAACCAGAAAGGATTCTAAATCAGAATCRCGTGGTAAGACAACAGCAGAAAGATTTAGGCAGAGACTGAACTGGCAAATCAAGGGTGAAAATCTGATGCGTGTAGAAGTGGAGTGTAAAGTAGGGGGAAATGAGTCCCAGTAGGCAAGACAATGACACCGCTAGTGACAAAGGCATCTTACTAATCATACCTACGTATCRTAGCTTACTAATCACATATATAACTTTACTTCTAGGTACTTAACTAAACTGGACTATTTCATATCATTTATTAGTTTTGCAGATACCAGGATCTGACAGCTTGAAACTCTGACATCTAAGAGTGCAAAAATTCTAGAAAAGCAAACTGTCGTGAGAATGACAATTGTTCCCAGTGCTAAGGAAATTCATAGCAATTTAAGTTATGACTGAACATTCAGCTCTAAAGTCTCAAACTAAGCAGCAGAGACACTTTTTAAAGCAGTGGCGAAGAGCAATTAGAATCATTACTTAAAAGTTTGTAACATTCATACTCATGAAAAAAACTAATTTCAGGGCACATCTGTATAAAACAGATTAGAGAGGGGGAAGCTTTGAAATTCTTCAGAAATAATGGCATTTTTGAAATCTGAATTATTCTGAAGATACAAAGTTTCAGGAGACTTGGGAAAATTAAGAAGGTATAAATTAATGTGTTAAGAACACAAACTACTTACACAAATTAACCCCGGGAAACCATCAGCGAAAGTGAAGCCACAYAAGGAATTAGCATGGAGTGGCTTCTTAAGCAAGCAATTAATTTTCTACCTTACTATGAATTCACTTTCCCATACAAAGTCTCAAAAAGCTTCTAGGAGAGTAACCCTGGCTGCAAGAAGACCTCAACTTACCATTGACCTTCTTAAACATTCCRTACATGTTCTCCAGATAGTCATGGTCTAGAAACCACACAGTATCATCCTTGTCATCCTCATCAAAAGGTACTGGGAATAAAACAAAATCCCAATATTTAAGAATCCAACTTCCAGACTGAAAATCTTTATAGAAACACTGTGTTTTAGGACCTCTTTGGCTGCTGAAGGAGAGTTCAATCAGTTTCAACTGTTCTGCAACACTGCGCTGCAGCAGCGAACCTGCAGGGCTGGTCCATTCTCTCAGGTAGAGSCTGTCTCATAATTACTCTCAGTTTGGAACTGAGGAATGAAATACAAAGCATTCTGAGGGTTATCCTCAGGACAACATCACGCACCAGAGAGAAATCCTCCCCCACACAAATCTGACTCAATAGTGTGCACAGACATTTGATAACGTCTGGGCAACCCAGCAGACTATAGCTTGTTGATCATCGGCAGTCTACTTAAAGAAATATTAGTTTTCAGTGTAGAAACATCATCAGCACTTTCATAGACTACTAGAACAAAATGAGGCGCTTTAAGTAAGGACTATTTACCCTTGAGTAAACAACTAGTAATTTTATCAGCAAGTATACACGGACACAGGCTCAGTTCTGAGAAGAAAGACTGGTCTCAGTCTTTYAATTTATAGGTATAGTAAAAGCTTCATAGTTGAAAGGCTACCAAAATGACAAAAAAACCCTCTTTTCAACTCAAATGGAAAAAAGTTCCTCCAAAAATTAGAAAAAAAGACAGTCCACACTTGGGAGAAGAACTCCATACAAACAGTGAAACTCCATCTATAAACTGAGATAATTTTGCTTTGTCACCRAGTAGCCCCGCTGGGAAGGAACTGATCTAACTAACACAAACGGGTCAGCAGAAGCCACGCATTCAAGAAGTACTTTTACTATCACATATAAATATTTAAGAAGAAACTATTTCAACACTATTAACAACATACTTAAGGAAAGAACTAGTATTTAATTGGACAAAATCTGAGGAAAAAAAGTAAAGCTAAAACATACAYTAAATCTTTACACAAGTAGGTAACAGCTACACCAGCACCGAGAGCTGCAATTTCTGTATAACGTGGTGAGACGCTGATCACTCAGCAGAGATCAGCGAGTCCAATGCAGCAAAATATTCACCAGCATTTTAAAAGAGGTTTACGTCTGCTCCCGAAACATTCCACATTGCACAATATTACAGGGAAGATGCAGCACAAGACTGGCTGGAATAGGTGTATTTTTGACAGCAGTTAGCACTTTTTTTTGATATAGGCTGATTTGTACATGGAGAGAAGACTCTGTGGTCTGGCAGGGTGGCTTAAAAAAACCCAAATACAATTCATCTATTAAATAATTCAGTACAAGTGTAGGACACCCAAACTCACCTGCGAAACTGTTGGACACATCTAGTATTTTTTTCTGCCATGAGCCCAGCAGCACACCAACGACTCGCTTCTGATTTCCAACTTTTCCTATTCTAAATGGAAAAGACTGTCAGTTCCCACGACAAAAAGTCTGATTCAGGAAAGCAAGTAACAGCAGAGAAACTGTTTCATCTAATTTCTGCAAGTTAAACAGTATCTGCGTTGGAACAGAAAAGGCGTTATGATTGTTTTATTACTGATTGTTAATTTACACTTAGAAGAAGGTGTCTCGGTGCCCTCAGAACCAAACCTTGCAACCCAGCGATGCACAGAGAGGGCTACGTGGTCCGATGCAGCTAACGAGGGGGAACGTGACCCAAAATAAGCACCGCTGCAGCCTCTCCGCAGGACAATGGGCTACAAAAAAGTGAGTAAGCTCTTAAACTGCTCGGTGTCACCCACAGTTCGCTTTCACAATAGCAGGCTTGTTTGCCTTGCGAGTTTTTTTTTTTTGTTTGTTTTTGTTTTTTTTTAACGTTAAAACTGCTTGTCAATTGGCGCAATTAGGCACAAACTACTCCAGGTGTTCAGAGGGATGCGATTTATCCCCCGCTCAGCCGGCTGCAGCTTGAGGAGCAAACCCCCCTTCCCCCCAGCCGTGCTCTAACAAGCAGGACGCGGCTCCCGAGCCCCGGCGGGCCCGAGGGCGCCGGCAGCCCCCTCACGGCACCCGAGCCCTCCCCGCCCCCAGACTTTTCTCCTCCTGAAGAGGAAACCAACGGCGGCGGCGGCGGGCCGGGGCTCCGGCGGCTCCCGCAGGCCGCGCTCCCGCCGCCACACAGGGATCGCGGCCCCCGGCACCGAGCGACTGGCCCGGGCGCGCCGCTCCTCTCAGGGCGCGGGGTCCCTTCCACCCTGACCGGCCCGCCGCTCCCCTCACGGCCCCGCTCCCCTCACGGCCCCCGGGTCCCCTCACGGCCCCCGCTCCCCTCACGGCCCGGCCCGGCCGTGACCGTGACTCAGCGCCGCGGCGCCCCGCCCGCCCGGCCCCACCTGTTGAAGTGATCGACGACGCTGAGCAGCACCAGCGGGTGCACCACCACCCGGTCCACCGCCAGCTCCGGCATGGCGCCCGCCCGGCCCCGCTCCGCCGCCAGCCCGGCCCCACCGACCGCCCGCACCAGGCCCGCTCCCCGCCGCGCGGCCCCGCTCCCAGCCTGCCCCGCTTCGGGGCGGGGCCACCGCCGCCATCTTTAAGAGGTCGGCGGCGGCGCCAGGGCACCATCTTGGAGAGGTCGCGGGAGACGGATGCGCCGCCGCCATCTTGGGAAGGTGCATCTCTGCTGTCGGCGGCGCGGCACCATCTTGGGGAAGTCGGGTCGCTCCGCCCGGAGGTGAGGGGCGGGCCGGCGGAGCAGGGAGGCGGGCAGCCGGCGAGCGGCCCTCGCTCGGGGGGTTCCTGGGGGTGCTGGTCTGCCTTCCCCCCGGCTGTGGGGCCGGGTCCTGTCAGCGGGGGTCTGAGGCGGCAGGGTCGGAGGGAGGCGGGCATCCCCGCCGAGCCGCGCCCGGCCCCAGCCCGCGGGTCCCCTGTCCGCTGCGAAGTGACCTGCAGGAGCGTTTGCCCCGTAATCCTTCCAGGGAGGGTGGTTCCAGGGGCTGGCCAGCCTTCCCCGGCTCCTGCTGCTACTCCTGGAAGATGAGTGTGGCATTTGCCTTTTTCCAGTTGTCAGGAACGTCTCSTAATCACCATGACCTTTGAAAAAAAACGAGAGCGCGGCCTCCAAATGATGTCCTAATCTTCTCATTACCGCTAGACTGCAGGTTTAAAATGCAAGGGTGCTGCCTGCTCATCCCGATAGCCAGTGAAAGCACTGACAGCATGTACAGGGTGGTATCCTGACCTTCTCAGCTGGGCGCTCTGCCTTAACCCCTGTGTCTCTCTGCAACTTTGGGAGTCGTTGCAGCCTGGGCTGGAAAAAAACTCCATCAGCTGACTCTTGTTCCAGAGGTTCGAGTAACTTCAGGGTTCCCTGTACTGCAGTGATAAAAGTCTACATAAATAAGCAGGATTATTTATTACTGTTGGTGTTTGCTTTCTTCTGAGGGGATTATGTTAGGCTAATTTGTTTTGTTTTGTAGGCAAACCCAACGGACTTCAGCCTCTCTTTCTGTAAACGTTTTTCCTCTCTGAAGTACAGCTTTCCTGGTTGTAAAGGAGAAACAGCCTCTGAACCAAGCTGGGTGCTTAGGCTAGTCTTTGTTGGAGGGTTTTTGCACCTCAGGAGTAGGAACTGGTAGACACAGAGCTTGTCTTTTGTACTTCTAGCCAGAAAATAGAACCTGAGGCTGTTATTCCTGAATCTACTATGGAGGAATTATTAACGTGAAAAATATTAGCAAAATTCTTGAGGATAGTCTCACTGTGTTTAAAGCGTTATGATATCCCCTATCTTCTCCACTTTCCCACGTGTTATGTGTTCTTTGCGTATTTCTCAGGTCTGACCAAATGGCGGTATTCTGGGTGAAATCTGAAGTTTTGTGTTGCTGTTTAGCGTCTTTTAACACGTAGTATTTCAGCAAAAGCARCGTTCATTCACAAACTCTACGAGAATTAGAGACCTCTTGTGGAGTTTTTTAGATGTTACATCCTTTAGTGTTGCTGCTTTTAAAAAAAATTTCTGGTCGCGTTTTTAGAGGTTTTTTCCAGCAGAGGGAGGCATCTGACCGTGAAATTCAAACATAGCCAGTATTCTTGCAGCTTGTTTTATCAATATACATATAAAACTCAATGTTCAAATTAACTAGTTCAATAAGTAATTTAGCTCATTGATTTTTGGGCATATCCTAAGTGCCATTACAAGCTACGGATATTTTAAATGCCATTACCTAAAAGAAGGAATGTTTTAAGCACCTTTTATTGATTTTATTACTGCTTTATTTTGCTGTCTTGGTTTAAAATCATTTTAACCACTCTGTAATCAAGAAGAAATATATCGTTGGTGAAATACAGTCAATTTCCTAAAAACCTTTGACATTGTTAAATAAGGAATTACAGTTGTTAAATCATGTCAGGCAATAACCAAGGGACAGAAAAGATATAAAATTTGGAGCAGTGGGCCAGCATACCAGTAAGCTGTTTTGACCTTTGGCATTCAGACTCTGTATGTGACAATCACACTTCAATTCTGTTCTTGGTTCTTACATCAGTCAGAAGAGATTTAAAATCTCAGCATGCCAGGAAGGTTGTTGAAGGATAACAGAGTATGATCTAGAGACAATTAAGGGGTATTTTAATGACCTGCTGTGACTTTTTGTTAAAATTACTCTCTAACTTAGCACATTTGAAGTTTCATTTGCTGGATTGTATTGCTAGTAGTTTAGTGTATTGATGTTATACACAAAAGGAGTAAATTGAGTCTGCTCATAGGGATTGCAGTTACTTCCCTTCGCAGCTCTTTTGACTTGAGAAGATTATCAGTATTATTGAGCTAATCAGCTGGTAGATGTAGACTGGGAATACAGGCAATATGTTGCTTAATCAAAGAATTGAAAAGTAATGAATGAATGTTGGTGCTCAATAAAAAACAGCTAATGAGTTGATTGCATTGATGCTTGATGTAATTTAACTGTAGAACGGCAAACATCAATACTTATATATGATTTGGCTCATGATTGCTGAGCTGAAACTCAAAGTTTAGAGAGGTTCCGCGGTATGCGAGCACCTCGCAACTGACCTGAAGTGGTGAGGGAGGGAGCTGTGTTTTGTTCTTTAAATGGAACAAGTGATTCCATCATTAATTGTTGGGCTTTTAGTTTGTTTAAAACAAACAAACAAACAAAACCCCTAAAGCCCCACAAACCCCTAAACTTACACATAACTGTTTTCAGAGGTTTAAGAATAACTTCTGGATTGAAAAGTAAGACTAAACCATCATAAAGTAGTTTAAAAATCAAATTCATGATTATAAATGTTAAATCAACTTCTAGTCTTTCTTTAATAATGACTTTGATAACCTCAAGGGGGAAGTCAGCAGCAAAGAAACATTGTGCTGTCCTGTGGAGAAGGATATCTGCTATGTTTGAGCTAGCTACCCTGTTCATGTAGCATCAGCTATGACTGCATTTTAAAAGAAAGTTTGTTTGCATAAAGTGAGTGCTGTCTTAAATGGTGCCACCTGTAACTTCATTCTGAATTCACTCTTTGCCATTATTCTCTTCCTTTTGATTTGTTAGGTGTTATAAACTCTCCTCAAATGCAAGGTTATACTTACTGGTGGCACAGAAGGACGTATTTGTAGGCTTTTCTAAACCAAGATCTGCCACTGTCAGCTGCTGCGAAGCAGCAGGAAGAAAACTGTTGGTACCCAGATTCTGCGTAGTTTCTGCATCGTTTGTCRTGTTCTGACCTCTTTTCCAGCCCTGGGGATCACACTTCTACTTCAGGAATGTTGGACCTCCCATCAGGACTTAGTACTTGTCTTTAAGCTGTAATGTAATTAGATGTTTCAGAAACTTGGTTTTTATTTCTGTGAAATGTCCTGTGTCATGTTTGGGCCTAGATCCTTATTAGATTGGTGACATGTTCTGTGGGCAGCCATCAAGCATGGCTTTGTGGAGTCTCTGCGTGCCAGCTGTTTYCTAATTTAACTAATGCTGCCCTACAAAACCACAATAACACAGCTGAGGGACATTTCTAGTGACCTTATCTCTTGCCTTCTCCTTTCAATCTGTCAATATTGGGGGTGGGGGAGCAGTGATGGAAATTTGTAATRGGGGAGAAAACAAATGGAGGTAATTCTGCTGGCAGAATCACAGAGGAGTCTCATCATCTACAGACTAGGGAAGGCATATGTTTGCTGAATACATTCAGTTTGTATTTCTAGGTGTTCTTTCCCATGATGAGAGTTAGAAACATAACAGTGCTTTAAATGAAAATACCAGCATGCCACAGTAACGACCTCAGTTCATCAAGGCCATGAACTGGGCCTTGGATGGCTGTGAGTTGGCTACACCCTCCAGACTTACAGCCTGCCTTGTGTATTGCTCTTGATGGGTATTTTTCCGCCTTGYCTGAGAAGGAGCTGCTGTTCGCTGATCAGTAGCCTCTCCTTGGGAGGAAAGGTTGGATTATCCATGTCACTGAGTCTCTCCCAGATAAAGAGGGTTCTCTACCTACCTAAAGGGCAGAGTGCCTGAAGGAAGATTGCCTATGCCAGCAGATGGTGGGCTGTGGGCAGGGCAGGCTCGGCGTGTAGGGAGGAGGGTAGATCATGCAGAAGGCAGTAACACTTCAGTCTGATTTGCCTTTTCTCTGTAGCTTTCCAGTGTCTGCTAGTGTTACTTTCCAAGTGACATCCTTGGGACTTGGGCTACAAAAAATCCATGCAGCTGGGAAATACTGATGCCTGATACTTTGGATCCTAATCCTAAATGATGCTGATTAGTGTGCTCCTTTAATACCGGTTCTCTTGTTTTTAAAGAAAAATCCTACTTTATTTTTCCTAGATTGTGGTGGGGGGGAACTGAACAGTTACAGAGACAATGCCCACTAACATGCCTTTTCATTGAGGTGCCTTCTACAAGGTGTTTAAAGTCCAGTCAAGAGAAGCTAGGCTTTCTTTAGACCTGTTGATAGTTTGTCACATAATACCTTTGTGCTACCAGTTTGAACAGGAAATACATTTATTTCCCTATAAATATGTTTAGCTTTGTCCGAATAACTGTAGTTTCCTGTTAAGATTTCCTCGGCCAGAGTGTGCCATAAACTGTTTTAGAAGGAATGATGGGGCCTGGAATTGAACAAGGATAATGCAAGCCATGGAAGCAAACCAGAAAGCCACTACAACATTAATTCTAATTTGTTTTGGTTAAACTGTAACTCAGTGAAATGCTGATGCTGTATACTCAATGCATGATGCCATAAAGAGTGTCCTTATCCAAACTGCAGTTTGCTTCTGAAGACCTCCAAATAACCATTTCTTCCAAATGGCTGTTCTAGAATGTAATCTCTAAAGCAGACTTTTAAATCTGTAATTATAAATTGATCTGTTTGCTTTATGATATGATCTTTAAATATTTGTGTTGTAGTAACTTATTTCTTTGTTTCCCTATAGGGTACTGTTGCTTGACTGAAAGGTACACATATAAGTAGAACTCATGCTACTTACCATAATTTGCCCACCTGTGAATATTGCTGTAGTTTCTGCCAATGAATTTAAAAACTTTTGTCCATACCTGTGGGTTAGCTGGTGACTCATATAATCCTATCCTCCTTACAACAGTATCACAGTGAAATTTTGACTGATAATTTTTGGATGTAGAATTGTCGCTTTCTTTAGTTAAAAATGGTTTGTAGAAGTATTGTCAGCATCTAATGTAAAATTATGGAAAAATCTTTCATGTTTTATATTGTGCACTTCTGATTTTGTTGCCCTGTCCAGGCATCACAGGGTATAGAAATGCCAGAAAGATTTTAATTTTTGCTTTTAATAACTAAGTCACCGACTCTAATTTTTATATTTCAATACAGAATGATTTGCTTATTTTATTCTGGTACCCTTGCTACAAAATGATTTTTTTTTTTTTTAAATAGTGGAAACAAACAGTTAAAAAAAGAAAGCACAACAGGTTCTAGTCATACTCATTTTTCCACACCTTGAGGACTAGCAAATTCTTTAATATGAGATTTTATTTGTACAAAGCAAAACTTCAAAACCACTCAAAAGCTTTCTTATTAACTGCTGTCAGTCCTTTGATTTACAAGGGCAATAAAGATCTAGAGGGGGCACATTTATCATGGAGTTCAGCACACCAGGAGCCATTTTCTCAAGCGGTAAAGCCAAGTGATAAAATGAGTTCTTTTGTTCTATAACCAAGACACATTCCCTGTTTTTAAAAATGTGCGTGTTGGACTTCTTGGCTTGTAGTTTGGCTGTGTTCCTGTAATACATTTATAAATAATGAAAAATTGCTAACATGCAGATGCTGATGATGCATCTGTAAAAACAGACTGTCTGAAAGAAAGAAACTTACTTTCAACTTTGGTTTATTCACCAAGTTTTTCTTCAGTGCTAATTCTTGTATGATTTTTTTCATAGCACTTTTTAAACTAGAGGGGTGTGTGTGTGGTTTTTTTTTTTTTTTAAAGTGAACATACACCTCTCTGCAAAGTTGAAAGAATTCTGGTTAGGAAGTAATATAAATACTCTATTTAAAATAAAGAGCCATGTTCCTAGGGTATAGTGCTATTTTGCAAGCTTCAGTTGCTTCATCTGTTTCTAAACTTGTATTTGAGTGACTTTTTGAATGTTAGCCGATAGAAAAATTTAGCTTCTTGTCTAGACCAAAATATTGATGGCTTGTATGGGCACTTCATTAACAGACATAGCTGTGTGGGAGGAACTGATGGGAAGAGTAAATATCCTTGCGTGTGAGAAGGGGGCTCAGAATCTGACTGTAAATTGAATATTAAAAAAAGTGAATTCTGTTTTTTTCCATATAAAAATGCTGCCACCTACAGTCTCTTCCTGGGGAAGAGATGCATCGCTGCTTTTACCAGTCAGCTGCTGAAAGTTCTGTGAAGTCCAGTTATGCTCAGCTGTCCCGTGTTGTTGCACAGGCACCTTTGACATAGAAGTAGGAGAACAGACTTGCAAAAAGTACTTTCTAATACAATTTTGAGTATAATAATCTTTAACTTTTAACCTAAAACTTCTTGTGAAGTGGCTCTTGATGTTTTGGCTTCAATGGGGCTGCTGTCATAACATATGGAAGAGTGAATCTGAAAAAGGTCAGAGGCATTAAACCTTGTTCATATTTAAATCAGCACCATGCTATGGTGCCTGTATAACTACAGCAGTGCTGCGGCAGTACCCATTTGTCCCCAAGCCATGCAAAGTGTGATGGATGGGCTTGGGAGGCATTTTGGACAATAGCTGTTTCTTTGGTTTTATTCTTGGTTTCTTTTGTAGACAGACCTTTAAGAAAAGCCATGCTGTAAGCAGATTGCACTCGTAGCAAAGTTATTGCATAGCTCTCGAGTGTGGTGTTTTATGAACAAAAACACTGAACAGAAGGACCAAAGGTATATCTGGTCTGCTACGCTTTCTTTGACCATGGTCAGCAGCAGGTTTGTAGGTAAGTGTTAGAACAGGGCGAACATACAGTGGTATTGTCAGAATAAGAAATGTGGAACAACGCAGGTCTTGCCAAACCTATTTATCGATCCTAAGTAAATACTCTTCAACTGTACAAGGTGTGGGGGGTACAAATGATTTTTCATTCACCATATTCTATGTTAAATAGTTTGGAAGTAAGACTCGTACTATTATCACCCTAGTTCACATGCCTGTGAAAGCATATTACTGAGAAATTAAAGAAGATGTTTCTTGGTGGCTGACTCATAGTAGTTATTTGTCCAGAAGGAAGCAGCTATTACAACAGCCAAAAGACCCCCCCATAACTGCTGCGCTAGCTTATGGAAAACTAAAGCTTCGGTTGACCTATCACGGCAGTCATCTGTAGCATAGGGATTTTGTAGATCTCTTTGCTGTAATTTTATGTTGGCACTTGAAATTTAGCAAGAAAAGACGTAGTCTAGGAGGCCCCCCTTTTTGTATAGCTGTGTGTGTTACTTCTGATACTTATATTGCAAAACCTTTAGTCTCTGATATTTAAGGTCAGAAATTATAAGTGTGTTTTTTTTTTTTTAAACCCTGGGGCCTCTTATACTGTAGTGTCTTGAAAGATCCTGAAGTGAAAAAAAAATTGAAATACTTTATTTTATGAAGCAGTTTTGGGGTCAGTTTTTCTAAAATGAATGCTTTTATGTTGGATAGTTTAAAGACCATCTGTTAACTGAAACCAACCGTAAGTGAAGTTGCAGTTATGTTTCCTATTAGTCTTGTATCTTTCCTATTAGTCATGTATGAAAGAATACAGAGACATCTAACAGTACTCAAAACAAAAATTGAAAAAGCAGATGTTGAAACTGTTGGCTTGTTGCTTTTCTTTTACAGGAGCAAGTAATTATTAATGGATCACTAAAATACTAGCTTTGTAAACTGTTACCTAGAATCACAGCTAAGATGTATTTCTGATTATTGTATATTGCAATTGAAAATTGGAGTATTTCACTTGGAGACACTGAAGAGGGTTTTAAAAAATAGATCATGAATGTTATGTTTGGAAGCATACAATGAAAGGTAAAATACAAAATTTTAAATAGTTATGCACTACTAGTCTCTCAGGGCTCATTTATTATGTTGTCATGGTGAGCAAGGAATAAAAAAATAAAATAAAAAGGCTGTTCCTTGGGTAGTTGTGACTTATTGGTAGTTATCTTTTACAAGAGTTCCATGCTGACTTAAGTAAAGATCTCTGAGAAAAAAAACAAACTTTATTTTTCGAATAAATTCAGTAAGAGCTCACAGCCTTCCATGACACCACACTGAATTATTATTAGTGTACACTGCTGTGAGAGTAACACTCGCTGCTGTTTAACAACAATGTCTTTCCATTGAATTTCGGAAAGTCAGTAGGAAAATGAAAGGCTGTAGCAGAATTAAACCAAGATACTTCTGTGAAGAAGAAGAAGAATTAACATGTACTGTACATGCAGGTCCATATGATTTGGTTGAAAAATTCTTAATGACTTGTGTATGTTAAGCAGGAGGTCCTCTCTTGCCTGAATAAAATCTCCTTAAGTATATTTCTTTCAGACTTTATCTTTTTTCCATCCTTAACCTGCAGGCAAATATCAGGAATGTATGCAATTTTGTCTATGTAAAGCTTCGTTTGTTGTGAAGAGGTTAATTTTTTCTGCGTACTTCTATTGTGATGGAAGATAATGTGTTGCACTTGGTAGGTGATGGGATTAAAACAGCTGGGAATTAACAGCCATGTCTAGGCTGTTCTGTAAGATTGTTTAAAAAGACTGTCCCAGCAACGTTCCCTGACTGTGAAATGCCACTGAGCAGGCTCTTGGATGTCTTGGATGCTTCCACGTTCCCTTGTGTTCAGGTTCTGGAGGGCATCTGAACTCATGGGTATTAAGCCTGTCCCACATGAGTTGTCCTACTGCTGGAGGAAGCTTGTGCGATTGGCCTCTAGTCAGGGCAGCAGAATGGTACAGGCTACCCAGGATCTATAAGGAGATGCCTCTGAGCTTTGTGTATTCAGTTTGGGAGCTGAGGTGTTTCCTTGGGACACTGAATTTAGGAGACAGGACAAAGGTCTGTCAAGTGTCACAATAATCATTACAAGGGCACACAGTTACTGTTGTGAAGAGTGAATCACTTCATTGCCCTCATGGGCACAGCTACGGACAAAAACCCAAGTGCTTACTACTGACTCTTGGAGAAAATATTTCAGAAAATCCGGTTCTGAGAAACCTCTGTCTCTAGTCCTGTGGAGGTTACACAGGCCATATTACAAACTTGGTGTTAGGCGCCTAAGCCTAGTGCCCTCTAGGGCAATGAAATAGCAGTTGATAGAAAATGGGCACTGATGGGAAGACTTTCTGGTCTGGATACCCAAAGAGTTACTGAGATTTGGTATGGTTCCGTGTCAACAACTTTTTGCCCTAAACGTGATATATAATCCCACCAAAGACATCCCTCTTTATTTGATCTTGGGGTACCCTTTGAATCCAGTTTAAGGCCTGTCTGCCAAGGCACTTGGCCAACTGATCTCAGCGGAAGACTCTCCTACAAGGAAAATCTTACAGAAGCACCACGATAGCCAAGCCATCCCTATGGCTCCATCGGCCTCCATGGTCCAGCTGATGTGTTGTCTGTCATAAAACTGGACTTGCGGAGAAGTTGAAGACCTGTCCTAGCTCAACAGCAAAAGTCTTGTCTCAGACAGTGGTCTGTGCTGGTTGTAGGGAACAACTCAGTCCACTTCTCCCCAAGGCCCTTGAATGCAAATGTTTAAAGATGAAAGGAATGTAGCCCGCCTGGATTCCTCTTAATTCTTGTGACACCAAGGCCCAGATGGTATGAAGGATGCAGAAAATCAACCTTGAAGGGGCTTTAACATGGTAAGGTTGATGTAGCTAATATTTCTGTCTTGTTCTGCTACTGCTTTGTTGTATGGTTTAGACAAAATCATTTTTTTCATTCTGTTACAGCAGTCTCATTTAGAAAATGGAAAATTAGTTATACAGGTGTTGGGTTTTGAAATTCTTGTAGTGGACATGCTTTAGAAATGTTGGTAGTAGTGATGTAGTTTATTTTTGTTTAAGGAGTGTTGAAATGATGTCACTGGACTGAGGAAGCACAAATTTGCTTTAAATGGCTTCCTTTTGTAGGAGCACTGGTCCCTGTGAAAGGTGCTGGGACCAGCAGAGATAGAGAAATGCGTTTCATACTTTGCCACTGACATGGTTACTCCCTCTTACACATACACCAGTGTTTTTAATAGGATATTTTACCACCTCTACTGGTCCCAATACCCGATTTGTCACATCTTGAGAATAATGCAAAAACACACCTTCTTTCAGCAGACAAAAGTGGTTTTACACCACTTCTCTGTAAGCCTGATATGGAAAAATATGGGAAAAAAACCCAAAAACCCAACCCTCCTATGGCAACTATTTTCTTTCAGAGAAACACATATTTTAGGATAGCATTTACAAAGGCTTTCTCGGTACTGCTTTTCAATCTTTCAAGACTGTTTCCATAACTAACAGGAACTTAAAATGTATTTACTTTATGTCAAGGCTTTAATATTAGGCAATTACAAATCCTGTATAGCCTAGGTCTGCATTTTATAGACCAAATTTACTGTTGTTCTCAGCGCTGTGCTGTGTTAATTATGTTGTAACGAAACATCTCTAATAGGGATGTCACGTTCGTTTTCCATACCTTCTCTAGAAAGATGAATTTCTCCTGTAGGTACAACCGACACCGTGGAACCAGGCTTGTGTTTAAGCACTGCTAGATGCTTCGGAGGGGCACTGCCACCCACAGCAGGTACATGCCTGGCATCTCCCCCTCGCCCCCTCGTCAGCGTGGTGGCTGCTGCCGCCTTCTCCCCTTGGATACTCCTCTCAAATATTCCCTCATCTGCATGTCTTCTCCCCCTCAACCCAAATCTGACTGCGTATGCCCAGCTCAGCTGGTGGGGAGACCAACCTAATCCAGGTTTTGGGAGGGAGATCTTCTCCCTTTCACTTGCTTATCCCTTTCTTTTCCATGTTGTAATTTCTGGAAAGCTTGCCTCTCGGGCTAGAGATCACTGACTAACTGAGTCAGTTTTGGTGAAGAGCTTATTGAAATGCGCGCGTGTTACTGAAAATGTACCTGTACCCCTTCTACGCGTCTCAAGTACTCTCATTTACTGCTATCGGCAGCAATTCATGTTGGATGCAGTGAATACTTTTTTCAGATATTTAAGAACTTCTGTGCCACCTTATCTGTGCCAGGCTGTAGACAACTGTGTGGTTTGATATCCTTTGCCATG
Source organism: Oceanodroma leucorhoa (assembly GCA_030449065.1). NCBI lineage: Eukaryota > Metazoa > Chordata > Aves > Procellariiformes > Oceanodroma > Oceanodroma leucorhoa. Next base: position 406,728 of record JASVER010000165.1, read on the forward strand.
TTGCTCATGTGTAGATTAAACACCAATATACATATATAGATATATTAGTTAGTAAGCCAGTAGGTTAACGTAGATAAAAATCGGCTTTTTACTTGAGTCTGGCCAAATACTGGTTGAAACTGTTACCATATAATCATGAAGAAAATGGGGTAATAATCTCTTGATTTTTTTAAAAAAGCCTTAATTATCATTATATTGTCTTTTAAAAGTACATCTTGTTTGTACAGATATACAAAAATTCAAAACACACAGCATCTGAAGAATTTCTTTATGCTTAATGTTTTTTGTATTGCCCTGCCTTTGTTAATGGTGCTGACTGGGTGTTGGGAACAATGAGGTGTGGGGAGCTCAGCTTTCTGAAGGTAAATCTAACTGCTTGTATGGCTGTCAGTCTGTCGGTTTTTAATAGGTGATAATATTTAAATAGGACAGACTTCTATAGTACTTTTAGGAGAGGTGGGTGTTTTAATCTCAAGAAATCCCACACCTCTTTGGAATCAAAATAGAAAGAATAGAGAATACAAAACATGCTTTTGTTTTGTCCTGCTTTGAAAATCTATTGTTACTTTTTGCTTCATTGTTTTCATAAGAGCCTACTGAGGTAAGAAGAGAACCGGGTGTGTATGTATATATCTATATAAATATTAGAGAATGGAAGACCAAGGAGGTGCAGAGGGGGCCTCCGGAATCAAAGGGCCAGAGTTATTTAGTGAGGGAAAACATTGTACAAGGTGAGATATAATCATTGAGTGGTGAACTCTTAAATTACTTTTGTAACTGCTAAGTTGATATTTTTTTTTGAATTTTTTTTTTAATGGAAAGCATTCTTTACTGGTGTTGCTTCATGGAGACAATTACCCAAATGCTGTTTTCATATTAAGGCCTTATATGCTATGTTTATTGATGTAAAAATGCATCAGGTTTTACTAAAGATTACTTTCTCAGCTTATGGAAGAATGTCGTTCTAGCTCATCCATTCTCAGATTCTGGTGATAGTCCTTTTAATTTCCCTTTGCTCATATTGGATTCTAGAAAAGGTTAATTAGTTATCCACTGAGCTTGATAGAAGAATTTTTTTTTAGAATAGAATATTAAGAAATGTTCTATTGGGGTATGAAGGTAACACCACAAGGGGGTACTATAATTTTATCAAATTTGCCTTGGTAAGTTGTTTTATTAAGGTAAAGTGATTACAGCCTGCAGAGTTAATTTTAATATGCTAATACACCACAGCAAGTTGGGAACTTAAATAAAATGATACAATTAATTTAAATTTATAGAAGGTAGAGAACTTAGTAGGGTCATCTGTATGTTATATTAAGATTGCATATGGGCTTACCAGATTTAAAAGTCAGTTTTCTTAGCAGCAAGGGTTAGAAGATTGCTGCGTGTACTTCATTGACCTTTGCATGAGGAAGTTAGCGTAGTTCTGCGAAAACTAACTTCTATGAAAAGTTCGTTTTTATGTGAGAAAAGTAACCCTTTACTCTGTGAGTACAGAAAGCTAATGTTAGAGATGTATATGTTGTAATGGTTTTAACACCTGTATGAAGGTGGAAATTTCTTAGGACTTGAAGATTTTTTTTTTTTATTATTTGCAATGGAAAAATGCATCCTCTGGTATTCTTCTTTTAGTGAAGTAATTACTCTTGATTAAACCTTTTGATAAAATACATTAATATGACTTGCTGTTCGGCACATGGATGCAGGAATTGTGTTGCTCAGTTTTGGGAAGGAGTGGCTATTGCTCGTTTTGTTTTTGAAGCAAAGAATATCAGGACTGTAAAATATCTGGGCTTTTGAACTTTTATGTCACTGCTGTTTTCAGATAATGCCTTCCTGAGCTCTGGAAGAATAGGGTAGAAATGAATTTACCAGAAACAGGCTTTTTGAAAACCTTGCTGTTATATTTGGCCAGAGAAGCTAGAAGTATCAAAGCTAAAACGAAATAAAAAATGAGGGAACTAAACAAGAGTACAGCGAAGCAGGAGTTACGGGAGACTAGTTCTAACATTTTGTTTGTACGCAGCCTATTGCTGTTTGGCTGTTTTATCTATCTACAGCAGAATTTATCTAAGCAGCGTAACTGCTCCTGGTGCAGAGAAGCCATGATTTCAGGCCAGGGTCTCTGGATGCATCACGCAGATGTGAAGCACCACCACCACCGGTAATACGGAATGATCGGTGGAAGGTAGATGGGTGTTAAAACTCAAGGGCTGCCATGGGGGGTATGAGAGAGAGGGTGTAGAAGTGTTAACAGTGGTCCTTGTTGTCTTTGGAGATTTTGATGAGGTCCACAAAGAGCCAAGTTAGAAAACAGGRAAGAAATATTGTGTCAGCAGAACACATGAGAAAAATATTTTCTCATCATTTCTACAGAAGATAACTGATTTGTCATTCCTGTGATCCTGTTGAGTGAGTTTTACTTTCATCAGGAGGTTCCTGAGATCACTGTTTCCCCCCAGGATACAGAAAACCAGATTGCACATCAACAAACCAGTTTGCCAGAGACAATAATTGGCAATGATGTAACAAAATGGGATTTTCCAAATGCTTTTAAAGATGTTTTCAGTAGCCTTTTGCAGCCTGTTATTAAAATCTACATATGCCATCTGTGTATATTGAAGGGTACACTGAACTGACAAGGTCAGTGTTGCAAACCTGCTATTGATGCAGGGAGGTGGATGTGTGAAACCCACAGTCATACAAGGATTGATCCAGGTTACTAGTAAAACCTGCCAGACTTCTTTTTTCTGATATCCATGTATTGTACAAGCCTCGGAGAAATGAGGATTACAGCGACAGTGACCTTAMCAGTGGGACTCTCTCCTTTATCTATTTTGTAAACCAAGCAAATCATCATTGCCTGTGCAATTTATTGAGCGCTTCCTAATGCTGAATTTTTGTCCCTGTGTGAGGAAATAAACAGATAATGTTGAGCATGGCTTCTTGGCATAGTGATGGAATCTGGMATTTTGGAAGGTCATAATGAGTCAGCTTCTGCAGAAAACAGGTCCTGCTTTACTGTGATCACTGTTTATAATGGTTTCCAGAGATTTGGCTTTCTCCTAAAAACTGCACGCCGRTGGAAAAGGAGTAGGGAAGAATTTTGCCTCCAATGGCAACAAAATGCTGTTCATTCTTGTCATGGCTTTCTGTGGTYGTTCCTTGTCTTTGTGTTGAAGATGTGCTGAAGGAGCATCATCAGWACTTTATTAACGAAGCGAGATAGCCTGTCTTGGTGTTCTGCATCTTCCACAACAGGAACAGGAGGCTGGACTTAAGGACACTTGAGTAACAATAAAAAGATATAATTTCACTGGGTGTGAGTTTTGTCCCATTTAGGAAGACTGCAGGCAAAATTGGGAGTTCTAATAATAAGAATCTTTATTCACAGAAACCTTGAATGTAACTTTTTTCCAAGAAAAAACCCTAATGCATTCTAGATTTGTATAACAAATTATTGGTATTAAATTATCAAATTATATGCACAATTAAATTTTTATTAAATAAGAAATAATGCATGCAATATTATGATAATCTTCTAAAGTATAACAAATTTTTAACTTTAACAGCACCATGCATTGTGCCTCTGCTTCTCAGGGGACTAATTTTAAAAGTAAGGCATTCAGCAATTGAAAAGGAAATTATAAAATTAGCCACTTGAGTAATTGAAACATGCAAATAAGTATCCCAACTGTGTTGATACCAGATTTAGCTGAATTTACTAGGGCTGCCTAGACTTTATCATCCTAATTATTCCATCTTTGTGTCAGACTTAAGAAAGCAGAAAGACACAATTATCTGTTACAGAAGTTTCTTGTGATACTGTATTACTGTACTGTGTGTTCACTAACACACTCACTGGCAAAAACGTATTCCAAGACTTTTTCCTTCTAATTAGCAGAACAAATGCAATCAGGACTGTTCTGTCATTGCTTCTTATAAGAATACCAGAGATTTGAAACCCCTTTGGTTTTACTTGCTGAGCTGAGTGAAGTGTGATGCATGTATGTTCTGATATAAAACGATACAGCATAACTGATTGAATTGCATGTGTTGGAGCTTCTTATGAATTCGGTGAAAATCACCTCACGAATGGTATGCCAGGTTGGACCTTCGGTGTGTTGTAGGTTGCACGTAACTTCCACGCAAGGCGGTGAGTGGAAGCTCAAAGTACAGCAGGTGGTTCGTAATCGTTACTCTTCTCTGTCTGCGTCGTGTTGGTAAGCAGACACCCTAGTGAGGGATCAGGGCCCCGCTGCTGTTGGGGTATAAGCCAGAGTCGCTCCCCTGAACAGCTTATAGTCCATGATGGACGGAGACAACGAACGGAAAGGAGGTGGTGCTAACAGGGCCATGAGCCATGCTGCGCACACCTCGCCTGTCCACTGAGGATTTACTACAAGCRTTATGCCGGAGGAGGGTTCGGTCTGAAGAGGCACGATGAGGTACATCTGTTATTTGTGATGCTTCTATGCCACAACTGTATTCTAGGAGAAGGTGAAAATATCCTACTTCAAAATTAATTGACAAACATCTTTGATGGAGTGAAGATAAAGATTTCAACAGTGAACAAAAAATAAAGGCAAGGCCCTTCATAAACTCGTAACTCTGTAAGTGAAGTACCTTACAAATAAACGTGTAGTTTTGCTTTTTGTATAGTAAAGAGGGTAAGCAATAAGTAGAACTGCAAAGATGGATTTGTCATATTAAAAAAAAGTCAAGAAAATTATTCTTGAGGCAACTTTTTAAATGGGTAGAATTTGAGCACTATTGCATTTATCAAGGCTGTAGAGAAGAAGGTTGTAGGGGTTATGATGTCTTGATCAAGCCTTTATCACATAACATTTAGTTGGGTGGAAAGGAAAAGTCATCTCTTAATAATGTCAGGCAGGAAGAGCGTGAAGTTAGATCTGATGGAAGAAGTAGAAGGGTGAGACTTGGGTAATGGCCAAGTTATAAGTCTAAACATGGTGATCACTGTTTGTAAAGAATAGTCGGGGAGAAACAAGGAATGCCTGAAATGGAAAGGTATGCTTTGGTAAAACTGTCTTTATTTAGTCTTGTGGCTGGACATACACATGAAAGAAAGGGACTGTGATTTTAGTTTGGACTGAGGAGACAAAGCAGGAGGAAAGAGATAGAAGAGAGGTGTTGGTCTGAACATAACATCTCAAATCATGCTTGAGAGTCAATTTGCTTAAGGACAAGGTATATGGCTGAACTATTACAGCTTGCTTGAACGTTGGCAGGTTCTCAGCTGTGTCCAAGATCCATACTGCTGGTGCATCAAGAAATGTCACTGACGCAGCTGCAGCTCTCCGATTCTCTGCGTAGGACATCCCAGTGCAGGGTGCAACTGGCTGAGCTCTGGCTTCYCATTGCTGCCTGGGGACGGACAACTGGTTTTTCTGTCATGCCTTTCCCAAGGAGACCTTCATGGTGGAGGAAACAGAATGGGGTATGCCTCCTTTCTGTTGCCTGAGTGGCATCAATTAAGCAGAGGAGGGCAATGAATCATCCTTGTAGACTGATCTGTTGTTCAGTCGTCTGTTCCAGGCTTGCTGTGATAATCGTGAGTTTGGCAATACTCTACCTTACATTGTTATGTGTAGATAATGATTTTTTTTCTCTCAGAACCATCTCCTTTCGTGGTGTTTGCTCCGACATTAAAACATATCTGGCTACCATGAAAATATAAATATATTTTAGAAATCTTATCTACAAGAAACTAGTTAAACCTTGCAAGAGGAATGATGATGAAAATAAACGCATGACCCAATTGCATGTGCAGGACTGTTTTCAGGCTAGTATTAATCTTAAAAGAATGTTAATACAAAGTGTTAAGATGATAAATCAGAGACCAGTCTCCACCTACATAAAGTCCAGGAGCTCCCCRCTGAGCTTTGCTCGACCAGCAGGTGTAGAAGTTATGTTATTAAATTGATTTAGTCCTTATTATTGGCATTTGGACGAGCATTCAGAGGATGTAAGATTTTTTTTTTGGAAGGTATTTTAGTGATAAAAGGCTGGGAGTCAAACAGATATTTCTTCTTATTTTTTGGCATAACTTTTTAAATTTTTCCCCAGGAACTGTACATAACAATCACATTTTCCACATGTGGGTARAAATGGAAATAATCTTTGCAGCTATGGATGCTTCTTAATATTAGTTGAAAGTAAAGATGCACATAGGGCTTCTGCTCTATAAAGAAGGTGAGAAAACAAATAAGAACAAGTGTTAATTCATGTACACAGAATTTGCGTCTGCACAGCAGGTGAAAATGCTACATTAATGCTGGAAATATCTGTCCTGCTGTGTAGTTTTCCTTCCTTTTTATTACTTCAGTGTTTGGTCTCGTATGAATGCACCATACTTATTTGCATGTTATCACGATGGATTCCTCTTTGCTTCTAGTTATCCATATAAAGAGATAGATGCTCCACATGACCTCAGTAAAGTATTCAAATGAAATACTGTATTAAAAATATCTTGTTTTTCATAGTGCAGTGTATATATACATAAATATTATTTTTAGTCTAGGTTATTAATTGCACACAAAAATGCTAAATAAAAAGAATGTTGTTAAAATGTAATGTCAAAAACTTCTAATTATGGAAATGTCAGAAGCAGGGTTCAGTCAGAATCTCCATGAGATTAAATTGAAAATTTTCTAGACTGTTACTCAAAGCATCTAGTGCTGTTGAGCACTCTGTGTACACACAAATCCCCTTAACTTAGTATCTGAAAATACACAGCACATTGYAAATGACACCCCGTATTAGCAGGCTGGAGGTCAGTATCTGTGGAACATACAATTAGCAACTACCTCTGTTAAGTCTGATTTAACGGAGTGGCTTAAATTCGTAGAAGTCKTCTCTCCAGGGGCAGGATGAAATTCGGTTCTCCAGGGGAGCAAGTAGTTGTCTGTAACCATCAGAATTTTCTTCCTCTTGCTGCCCCCAGACTGGCCTGACCTGTCTTTCAGGCCRTGGTACCACCGCGGATCTCAGTAACGTGTCTTTGATCAGCGCCTGTTTTCAGAAAGGGACTCAAATCTTGACCTGTAAATGTGCAGAGATGGGGAGTCCAGGCTTTTTGGGGAGTAACTTCTCGGCAATTAGTAGTGTCATTGCTGAAAACTTGAGCTGAATGTCCAATTCGAATTAGCCTGTTTTCAGTAAAAAGAGTGTCTTGCCTTGGTCCCGCAGGAATGCAACGGCCGTGTTGCAGCTGGGGTAGGACAAGAGGAGCTCGTGCATCAGTGCAGGCTGCTCTGCGTGACCCAAGCCCACGCCGCCGTCAGGTGTGTCAGGTGTATGATGCTGCATGCTTTATGTGTCTTCCCACTGGTTTTCAGCTGGGTTATGTGATTTTCTTTTCCAAAGAAGGGAGACTAGTCTTGTGGTGGTCCTGCGGTCAGTGGCAGACTTGGGGCGTGCCTCTCCTGGTGCCTCAGGCGGTGCTCTCCGTCCCCCCGGCGCGTTCTCCGTCCGCACTACCATTGCAGGCATCGAGGGCAGGGGCTCGTGCTGGGCTTCCACAGGACCGAACAAACAGAGCTGATTGTAAACCCGCCATTTGTTACAAAATACACATAACACTATATTATTTTATATGCTAAGTTTATTCAAGGATTGGATACAAAAATCTCTGCGGACAATGCTTCATTTTGTTTGTGTCCAAATTACTAGGTATTTTAAGCCTTTGTATAAGAATAATAGTGAAATCTTGGAAATGTGTGTTCCAGGGATTTACTCTGTTACGGTTCTCCGTTGGATCTGCAGTCATCTTGTCTTAAGATATATGTTGTGGAAATAATTCCTCCTTTTTTTTTTTTTTTTCTGATAGAATAAGAAGGAAAAGAACATAGAAAATTCTAATTAACTCAATTTGGTCTTCCTGTCCACACAAATTCCCAGTCAAAGCTTGTCCTTCAGGAGGAACTGGGTGTGATATATGTCATGCTCTGTTTTGGTCTGTATATTTGCCTACCTATTTTACTAATGCTATGTTATCCTCTGAAAGGGTTGAACAAAGACAGTGTGTAAAGGGGAATATTTTTTTAAAAAAGGGAAATGAGTGCAGTAAGTGGAAGAAGGGCGAAAGCACATTAAAAAAAAAAAAAAAAAAGACAAGCATCACATCAGTCATTTTAAGTTACTCTTCCGGACTGCTTTATGTGGCACTCACATTTTTGCAGTGTGTCTTTCTGATAATGCTTTATGTATTTTACTTGACACAGCAGTACTTGGGATTTGTACTTTCCTATATGTGAATCACAAAATGGGCTTTTTATTTAAAATTGGTATTTTTACACTGTTTTATGCAGGAAAGTGGTGAATTGGTGTACTAGTACTTCAAACTGGCAGGTCAGTAAAGCATAGTTGTAGTCAGAACATTGACTGTAAAAGTGACATCATGGAATCCTCGTTCTTTTTCAGTGATTCCAGCAAAACTGCAGTTTACAAGCTAAAATCTGATATTCTCTGCCCCCCCCTCTTCCCTTAACTGCAGGCTCTGGCCTCTGAAAACCCATCTGTTTTCTCTCCGTCTCATACATTATCATCAGTAATAAGGGCTCTACAGTCAGAGCTTAGTGAATGCTTCTGTTTATGGTGTGTGAGGCAGGGCAGGCTCCAGTTTGTACTTCTCTATATGTGTTGCCACTGCAGAGATAAAAAGAACAGAAACTTCTTCTAATTACTGTAAGCAAAAATGATGTGCAGAGAAGAAGCAAGGGCTGTTTTCGTATCGGTACTTCCCTGTTCATAATGAGAATTTAAAAAATACGGTAGGGCCATGTTTATAAGCAAGCAGCATGACAAAACCTGCCCCAAGGAAAAAAGGTCACATACTCAACTTGCATCGCAAAGAACAGGGGCAGGGTGGTTGGAAGTCCTCTGAAGGGCTGTCTGAGAGCTCGGCTGTTGGTCGGGATCCTTTTCCTCGGTTTCCTGATGCGAAGTGCTCATTGTGATCTGCTGGCGGAGAATTTCCTCAGCTGTGCACAACTTCCCTGGTGCCTTAGGTGTTGGTAAGTTAAAATAGTGCTGGACGGCTTCAAGATATATTTGAGACTAAGCTTGCAGTCCTGTTCCAAGATACCAGATCCACAGACGTTCCTCATATCTAGGCCTTATTGAGCCAAGCTGAAAACGTATGCTGGTACTTTAAAGTACTTGAAGTGCTTTACAGAGTAATTAGTTTAATGAGAAGAGCGGAGGTAAAAAAAGCAGCATGTGTGTGCTTGGTTATAGCTCAAATGTAAAGAAAAATTACACACTGAAGGATAGGGACACAGCTACACTTTCTGTAAGAAGCCTGCTGTATGTTTTTATCTTGGAAAAAAAAGGACTGTTATAAACTTAAGTGAAATCAATCTTACGAGCAGAAAAGTAAGTTGTGCACATTCATGCTCATCTTTCATTTTACCACGCACTGCAAGGTTGGTCATAAACCTGGAAATATGTGAATTTTCTGTGCTTTTTTCCAGAGAGGGCTTTGAGGAACAGTGCACAGCTGTAACTTTTTACAGTGAAGTGAAACTAAAGAATTTCAGTCTCCAGGTCTGCTGTCCCATGTACGAGTACCCATTACTTGTACAACTTGTTTGTCTTATCCTTCTGGTCTTTGGGAATTCGTTATAACTGCTCAAAAGAACAGAGCAGTTTGAATGTATACCAATGGCGTCCTTCGTGGTGTTCCCCTATGAATATTTACATTGAAATATTCATCCAAAGAACATGAGATAGCAATACCTTATGTGAGGTTTGCATCTTCTGTTTCCCAGGGCAGGAAGGAAATTTCCTTGCTGCAAGGAAAAATGGAAAGCTCTCCCATCAGGTGTGGGATTTTGGGCTGGTGTGATGGATGCTGCGGTAATCTTCAGTGCCCTCCCCCTGTACATGGCCGAAACCACTGGAGCTATTGCACTCCATGGGCTACAGGTTCCTGCTGCGGTGGTCAGTGTGAGCGTTATCTGATGGTGACGGCACCTCGCCAGTTCTGAATAGCAAGTAGTTGGCATGATGTAATTAAATGGAACATTTTTTTAACGGACCAAGTGGTCAGAGAAATCTCTTGCGTGAGTCAGCACACGATACGCTGGTTCAGTGAAGCATCTCGAGTGGCTTTGTACGCGCAGGACGTGGTGAGCGCTGTATTGGTGCTGGCTGGGGGAGCCTGCAAATGCTGTGCTGCATCTCGCGGCTTAGCTTTGTTTGTGGTTACTGGCCTGTCAGAGGCAGAACTGTGCCAAAATAACACTGAGATGAGCCGACTGGCATTGCGGGAGGTGATGGTTGTAGTCTTCGGGTCTATGTTATCTTCATTTTGCTTATTGTGTTTTCAGCATTTTAGGAAAGTTCATCTTTCAGGTCTTCAATACACAATAAAATATTTAATAATTTAATCAGAAGTTGAAATTAGGTCTAGAAATGAAAGTAGTCTGCATCCTAAGGAGAAAACTCGGTGTCTCCAGCCAATATCAATACCAGCTCTTTAAAGCTGAGCTGGCTCTTGGCTGCGCAGGTGACCTTGGGGCATCCCTGCAGCTCTGAGTCAGCGGGGAGACTTCAGATTCTTCTCCAGATTGTTTCTGGAGCTTTCACTGGGCAGCAAAAATGTCACTCAAAAAACCTTGTAGTTTAATGAAGTTGTTCTGCAAAGAATGAGTTAGATGAGTTAGCTTTCAAAATATGTGCTTGTTCGTCTTCTGACCTAAAAAGTCTATTTTTTGTTCCCTGATGTCACGGGGCCAAACTTCCTCTCTTCATTGACTTTAGAAAGAAGACTGTGATTGTGATACTGCGTTGAATGCATTGAGGACGGTGTAATTAGCATCTGAAAGCATCACTTAATAGCTTGTCTTCATAAATTTATTTTCCCTTCCTCTGGAAAAAAGTGTCAATATTTTAAGCATTTTAACTGTTCTTGCTTATTTTTTTTCTTCCTTTTATGACATAAAAATTCAGTTTGCTGGTTCATTTTGAGCCTGACTGGAAGGGTAAGTTTGTTTATTTTGGCAGCTTAGTTGTAGATCGGCCAAGAGGAAAATGAAAAACTGTAGCCTGTAGGCATTCTGCGTGTGCTTATCTAAGTACTGCTGGAGCAGGGATAACCGTCTCTTTCATAGTGGAGAATCCACTCTGTGCAGGAAAAAAGGCTGGGGAGAAGCCTCACTTATTTATATTTTCTCTTTTTGTTTGTTTTTTACTGTATCAATTATGCACGGTGTCTTGAATATGACAGGTCTGGTGTCAGTATTGGCAGTGGCACAGACACACCTACGAACAGTAAGCTGAGGGTATAGTCTAAAGTACTTTTGCCCAACGGAAGTTTAAATCAATATATTAAATGTTTGTTTTTTCTTCTCCTCATGTTTTGAAAATAACTTGAGATGGTATATCTTCAGTTTGAGCATTAATCTAGCAGTGAATCAGAAAACAATAATAATTTATCTAGGCTCCTTTTTTGGTGTTATAGTTCAAAAAAGGGCATGCATTCCAACAGATGGGGCACCGCTGGCTGGTACTCTCGAGGCTCTGCTCTGTAATCGCAGTCAAGGATGGGCGTTGGCGGGTGTTATTGCTGTGATCCCAAACATCTCACACATTTTATCGGTCCTGTCAATACCCGGACGGGACACGTGAAGGATGCAGAGGGAGCCTTGCTGCCACCTCTGACTCTGTAAAACACCTCAGCTGAAGCGTCCTCTGCATCCTGTTTTTCTGTGGGTGACACAAGTGCCGTCAGCGGTCGCCAAAGTGTCGAGCTTTGCACTTGGGAACTGGCAGGTAAGTTAGGGACAGCTAATTCCTGCTTTAATAGGATTTGTAACATCTGGACCATGCAGTATGCTACCATACTGATGTGAGATACCGAATAGCTTTATTTTACAAATCCTGTGATGCTCACTCTTAATTTGCTTTTACAAAGTGCAGGGAAATAGAGCGTTATCATCTATTTCACATTAAAACATTTTAAAGATCTATACTTATGAACTTTCCAACAAGTTTTATCACTTTGCATTGTGCTTTATGTGCTGTTTATCCCTGGGGTGCGTGGGAATTTTTTCTTATGAGGGATGATAAACATGCAAAATCCTAATTCATTAGGAGTCAGTAACAGTTCAAATACTATTGCTGTTCTGTTTAAAAAAAACCCACTACTAGTGAGGTAGGGAGAAGAAACTAGATTGAAAAAGTGAGGGACCTATGTGGCTTGTTTGTGGGTTTGTTTTTTTTTTTCCTTAAATGCTCCTTGCTAAAAAGCATCTACCATATCCTCTGACGACTTGGGTATTGTTTTTATGTCAGTTCTTTCACAAATAAACTATTCTTTCTGTTATTCTAATCATACATGCACACTAAAGCCTAATAAAATTCTTCCTCATGTGTCTGAGAGAAAAAAAGTATTCTTTTGTTTTGGAAGGCCGGCGGCTGTGGCTCTGGTGGATTAGCAGATGAGAAGCTTATTCCAGGGAAACAGCTCTTTCAGGAAAATTACTTTGACAGAAAACTCTAATTCATGTGACCAGAATTCACATGCTTTAAAAGTAATTAGGGTGACCAGCTTCAGTTAAAAATAAATACATAAACGAAATCCAACAGTAGATTTGGCTTTTGCTTGGCAGCCTTCCCCTGGCCGYGGGTCCGTCCTGCTGCTGGGGGGGAGCGGGTTAAATGTGGGGGGAAAAGGAGCTACTGACGGGGGGTGAGAAGCCTTTCTTGCTGGGAAAACAAAATCATCGCTCTCCTTTTAGCTAGAGCTCTCTCAGGCGCTGGAGGTGCCCGTCTCGTGGCCGTGCTGCAGCGAGGCTGCGGGTTGGCAGGCATCGGGCTGGAGCTGTGTGGCTTAACACATCGGCTCGTAAAGAACAGTACAAGGGGGCATTAAGGAGAGGGGAAAAAAACCCTCCGGCAGAAGTGATGCTTTTGATGGTCTTTTCTTTGTGGCCAGTATGCAGCGCTGAGCATCTTTTCCCCACTCCCCCCCTTTTTTTTTTGTACTAATAACAAATTCAAAATGTGGATTTAATGCCGCTTTGCTACTGTAAGTTGTGTGCCCGAGGCAGCACCTTTCCACTGACTCGTGTTTTTCCACTCTTAATGTGTGTGCGGGGGGAGTGAAGACGACTGGGCTTTCGTGCCAGCCTGGGCGGGCCTGGCTGCAGGAAAAACAGTTTTACTATATCTTATTTGGGACTAATCCTAATTGTATTTCCTTACACTGCAGAAGTGCGTTTCTCTCCCTCCTGCCTCTGATCCTATTGCAACAGAAGTCACAGGTTGTGATTAAATAAAAGCAAAATCTGTCTGTGGTGTCTGATCCACGTGTGCCATGGCGACAGCTGGATGGGGTGGGAGTTTCCGTCTGTGTGCTTTCTCATAAAGGTTTGGGAAAAATCGATTTGCAGAATCAGGATGACTCCCGGTGCAGAATTCACGTGTAAACCAGGCCTGCTGCCGTGGTTAATGGGCGCAGGGCCGGTGACGGGCAGGGGGGAGGCGAGGCGGTGTGGGCACCTCGCGTGGTGGTGTGGGCACCTCGCGTGCCACTGGGCACCATCATCCTGCCCTGCCCGGGACAGGGCTGGAGTCCTGGTGCTGGAGCCCACCGGGCGCCCGGGCTGGTGGTGAGGGGCATCCCCAGGGCAGGTTTGCCCTGGGCACAGCGGGTCCCCCCCCCGGCCCAGCCTGGCTGGGGATGCCCAAGCCTCGCCTGGGGAGGAACGCGCCCAGCAGATTTCCCCCAAAGGAAACATGAGGAAAACATCTTGTTTTAAGAGAGATATTTAATATGTTTTTCATATTTGGAAAGCAGTTAATGTCTGGGAATGTCCTTTTGCTCCCTGGCCAGCACGATTAATATTACTTTTGATCTTTTTTTTGAAAAAAAAATTTAGATTAAAAGTGATTTATCTGCAATGAAAGCAACAGCAATTACTTACTCTGTATTAATGTATAAGTTGCTTTCTTCTAAACATTATTTTTGGGAGGGTAAAAGTTCTTAAAAATAAACATGGTTCAAATTATTTTTAGATTAAAATACTTTATGGAAGGAGAGCTGAATTTTAGCATTTGAGCAGTAAACCAGGAAGTCAAGACTTCAGGGAAAACACAGATGTAGAAAGGCCGAGCAAAAATGTGCTTTCAACTGAATCAAGCTAATTACACGGAGTGCCTAACGAGGATGCTTCTGTTATTGTGCCCAGGTGGGTTTGGTGGCTGCCTCGCCGTGCTGCCAGCCCTGTGCTGGGGCTTGGCGGGCCGTGGGCCGTGCCGTGCCGCGGGGGGACGTACCGGCTGCGGGTGCAGGCAGGGATTAGGCGCAGGGCTTCACCAAACGGGGTGGGATGCACCCAGCTGTCGCACGTGGGGGAGCCTTGACTGTTCAGCTGGTTTTGTAAAGCATCAATAAAAGCTTCCCTCAGGAGCGTGCCATCATGTGTTTTATATATGATTATAAATTAATGCTGAAATAATTCAGGATGTGCTTGAAAAAGTGTGTCAGAATTATTTTTGTAGCTTTTCTGCCTGTAAAGCTGAAAGCTTCGTCTGCCTGGTCCTCAACACCGCAGTCTGGCTGGGAACCGTGTCACTGCTGAACACAGCTCAAGGTCGTAGGATGGAGATCAGGGCATTTTAATACGTATTAATTGTACCGTGGCCCCTTCCAGAGCCAGCAACAGGCACAACGATCTGAGGCCGGGGATGGCCCCGCTCTGCCCCGGGGAACGGTGGGCTGCAAACCCGGGCGCACTCCTGCTCYGAAAACCGGCGGCTGCTGGGGCTGAGCATCCCTCGCTCTGCGCGTCTGGCTGGGATGCTGCTCGTGCCCGGCTGCACTGCAGGGGGAAGAGAAAAGCCTGCTTTGGTTCTTCATTTTTCTCAATTTAAGTGTTTAAAGGTTATCTCAGCTCATGTGTTAACTTTGGGAGATGTGATAACTGGCGATCCATCTGTCACCGGTACGAGGGGTTTCGGATGCGCAGGTGAAACTGTGGGTGTGGAAGGACGGAGGCAGCAGCCGTTGTTGCAGGTCCCTTACGGGCAGAGAGATTACACCAGCTTTACAGCCAATGAGGTTCTGGCCCAAGTTTTTCACAATTTTTGTACTAATTTTGTACTTATTTTTCTGCATTTCATGTTTCATAACTGTTTTTAGTTAATAGGTGAGTTTTTTGTTTGCTATTGTTTTATCTTTGATTTTAAGACTAAAATACAGCTTACAGTAATGCTGAAGAGCAATTTTATTGCTGGTAGATAAGAGTCCTTTCTACCCAGGAGTAAGTTTTCGACAAATGCATTTCCAGAATGCTTTGAGGTACTTACTTAGATTTTATATTTTTCATGAGAACACAATTAAATGCCAATAGACATTTCCAGCAGCAAACAGGGACGTTTTACTATACTGTTGGCGGTACCTGATGGCCCCCGGCCCGGCTCAGCTCGTGTGCTGAGTCACCCTGCTCCCGGGGGCTTGCAGGGGAGTGTGGTGGTGGCGTGAACACCGTGATTAGGTGCCCGAGTTACTCAGGATGGGTCTGCCTTCAGACAATGACCTTTATGAATGCTTCTGGTTACTTATAAACTTAAATGAAGCCTGTTTACATATAATGCTTAACTCAAATTGCAATGGCAAGTAAATTCTATTGCAGGAGAAAATGTGATTTTTAGGGAAATAAAACTTAATTACATTAAAGTAGTATTTCAACCTCTTTTGCATCAAGCTCTGATCAGTAAATGCTTGATCTTTAGAAAACCCTAACAAAATGAGCTTGTGATCTGTATGTCCCACTCATGAGGCAAACCACAGTTGCCAAAATTTTGTATGATTACTACGTGAAATATTCAGATTTAGTTAAAAATTGGATACGTTCCACAGATGTGATTTGTAGGAAAGTGGGTGAAAACTGCCCGGGGTTGCACGTTACGACCGGCCCGGGGTAGGCAGCAGGCGGGAGCTCTGGCTGGGGCGCTGGGGGGGCTGCGTGCCCGTTTCGGGACGGACCCATCCACAGCTGCAGAGCAAAGGGTGGTCAGCGGTTCGTGGGGGGGAGCTGGCCCACTGCTCTCCCCATCGTGCCCATATTGTCGGCGTGAGCGTGTTTCTCCTGTGTCGCCTGCGTGGCAGTCCAGAGACCAGAAGCGTCTCCTGGGCAGCGAAGGTCCGGCTGGGCAGTGAGCAGAGTCCTGTGGACTGGGATGCATTGAGTTTGGATCTTTGCTTTTTCTTCTAATTGCTTTCTGGCTCTGGCTCTGCCATGTTTAATTAATAATAACGTATTAAAACCAAGACTAACCCATTGAATCCATAATGCGTGAATAAACTAAAAGGATAACACAAGTTACTTCTTCCCTACTTATAGAAAATAGAACTGAGTTTTTCATTTTGTATTAAGACCTTTCTGGTATGATAGCACATTATGTGCCACACCTTTTCAAAGGAAACACGGTTTGTCCTTCTCATTTGATTAAAGTCTGGGATGAGTAACAGAGGTTTCCTTTTAGTTACACCTTCCATTGTGGTCCTACAGAAGCCATTTGGGTGGGAATATTGCAATGCTCTGATTATTGTGCAAAATCACCCATGTTATTTTCAGCTCTAAAAGCACAAAGCGATGTGTGTCCACCCCAGCTGGGTGGGTGGACACTTTCAGGGTGGTTCTGCAGGACTTATGTGTCCTGAAAGTGGTTCTGCAAGACTTATGTGTGTATTAAATCCTGCGAAGCAAACCATTCCTGCTGGCACTCTCCTGGGCCTCGGCTCTTTCCCAGGGTTTGCTGGGGGATGGCAGGGTGACGGTGGCTGCAGGGGGAAGCGGGGCTGGGCAGACCCACCTTTCCCTCCTCGGTCACGGGGTTCGGTTCAGGCTAAAGAATACAAATTGTTCAGGTGCGGCTGCGCCAAAAGCTCAGTACAGCACAAGCAAACTAAAGATTTAAACTTGAAACTGATCTTTAGTTAATCCCTTCTACAAAAACACGCCTGAAGAGAATCTTTTACATTTCTGAAGCCTGTGTGTGTTATAGTAAAATAACGTGACTTTCCCAGAAAAGTCCATTATTGCTTGTTTTAATATATGAATAATCTTTCAGGAGTTGATACAAAACCATTACTGGTTTAATGTGTTTCAGTAACTGTTAGCTTGCTTTAGTTCTTTAAAGCTGAAATTTTTCTTGCCTGGTATCTGTTCAAATATTTCTTTAAATAATTCAGTATCTGTTGGATGTCTGGATCTTACTGTGAAAATAATGTCCCTTTTAAATTCCTCCTTTGTGATAGCCAAAAAACTGTTGAAGCTGGAATTTCAAATTCAGTAGATGATATGATCATTGTTGAAGAAGGAAGGAAGTAGAAGCCAGTTTTGTGGAAAACGGGTCCAGTAGTTTTAAATACATGGATATTTCAAACTGGAGTACTTGTGGATGAGTACTGGGATAATTCTAAGTTGGAAGTTTTTCTGTGATACACGTTTAATTAAAAGCCAGCGGGGCTGCGTACAGGCATAGTCACCAGCGGCTCCGGGTCCTGGCGTGTGGGCAGCCGGAGCGAAGCCAGGGATTTCCTGCTTCCCACTGCCTGTGCCGGGCTCGCCATCGCCCGGAGCTGGCCCCCGGGGCCGTGCAGGGCTGATGGGGCCGGTCCCCAGCATGGCGCTGGGTGGAGGGGCCCCTCGCTCCCGCGCTCCTCCGCTCCTTTCCCATGACGACAGACCATGGCATGGCAACTCCCTTGGGTTATTTTACTTTGCTATACCGCAGGCAAAACCTATCTATACTAAGTGGGGGCAAGATGGATAATATAGGTTAAAACAAATATTCTATAAATTGTACAGCACGTGCAACATCCACGTGAGTATTTTGTCCCTTTTGCCCCGCTCTGTCCCTTACGGCAGACCTCAGTGAGGCGGTGCGGGGGGGCGGCTGGTTTGCTCTTTCCACTTGGATCTCCTGCGCTTGGTTTCTGGTTCTCAGCGTTAGATAGGACCCTTGTCATGGCACTGTTGACAGCCTTGGCCAGCTGACGCGCCATTGCCAGGCTCGGGATGGACTCGCTCCCAGTTGGGGCTCTCCGGGCTTCTTCACCTCCTTAGTTATTTGATGATGTAGAAAATGTTTTGTGCTTCATATTCCTGTTGATAACTTCACAAAAATTGGCCGCAAAATCACTTGGGGTGGTTTTGTTCTGGACGCATGAGCTCAGTCTTGACTGAAAGAACTTATCATTTCCTCTGTCGTGGCTGATGCAATTAGGGTTTTTTGGTCTTATTAGCACTATATGACGAAGGGATGTGGCCAGAGCAAGCCCATTTATTATGCCATGACTCATTTCTGGGTATTGAGTAGTCCATGACTCACTCTCGTGCGTCGCTCTGTCATACCATCCTTTATCTGCAAGGCTGCTCTGTTGAACATCTGCTGATTTTGATTTGCCTCCTTGAAACTGCCTTGGCACGAGGTTATCCAGCATGAGCATATTGATCAGCAGCTCGTTTGGATACAGGATAAGCTTTCTTGTTGTGGGTGATGTTGTGCAGTGCTCTCCAAACTTGACCTCTAAGCTACGGCAGAGATGTTTCCTGGTTGAATCATCTGTACTTTGTGCCATCCCCATCACATACCTGATCTCCCTGTGCGGCTAGCCTTGTTATCAATGTGGGATTAGCTAGCAGAGTATTTTGATTAATGCAAGCGACTCCTGCAGGGTAACATTTTCTGTTTCAAGATGCTGACAGTCTAAACCTTCAGGCTCACCCACTTTAATACAGTTGTTTGTTCTTTTCATTTTAGTGTACAAAACATACCTCCACTCATAATGAGTTTACACAGCTAAGCCTACCCTATTCCTAAAGGGGAAGATCCTGTCATCTGTCTTTGTTGCGTCTGTATTTAGTGTATTATAACCAATATTATAACCAGCACTTCAAAAATCCTCTGTATTTAGGAACGTTTGTGCTATTTCAGAAGAGATGTTCTGCCTCTCGTGCTGCTCACCCATCTGGGGCTTGTTTCTGTTAGGCTTAGGGGTTCCTCTCTTGTCACAGTCTTCACTGCTTTGCACTCTTGATGCAATTGGCTCAACATTTTTTATAATCAGAAATGCTAGACTATTTCTATTGAACCTGCACAAATACCTCCAGTATTTTATCCACGTTCCAGTTTTCTGTTGAAGTCTGTATCATCATTATCTGGAGTGCGAATACAATTAGGTATCAGGTTGGTTCTCTGAAGAATAGTCTATAAATTTCTGTCCTTCCTGAAGTGTCTCAAGGTTTGGCAACTGGTTCCTCTGATGATTTTTTTTTTTTTTTTTTTTTTTTTACTATACATATCCCAGTCTTTGCAGGCAGGGAGTCCACTGGTTCCTCCCTAGGTGCTTCGGCACCACAGATGTGACACTTGTGCTTCAAATCCCCAGTGAGCTAAAAGATATATGCTTGAGAGTGCTAAGAGTTGTGAACACTGTAAATGAGAGCAGCAATAGCAAAGATATAGGAAACAGATGTTGTGGCTTCCGGTTTTAAATTCAGTGACCGTTCTGGTAAAATACCTTAGACTTAATAGATATAAAAAGATGATACAAAACCACACAAAACTGTTGGGCTTGAATGTTGCTTCCTCAGGTGGTGGTGGTTACCACGCTGGCTCATGAGCTGTAGAAACTTGAAATAGGCTGTGAGACCCCAGTGGCTTGAATTTGGTAAAAACATGCTATTTGTGAGTGGCAAAATTACCTGAAGGAAACGTCAGTGAAACGTACTCATCTTTGTAATAGGAATATGCTCCATTTCCAGAAAAAGGAAACGAGACCCTTTTGGAAAGTTTGGAAACAGGTTCCTCTTAATGGTCCATGTATAAATCCAGACCACCTGCGTCAATGTGTGCATCTCTACAGGCTCCTCTTGCAATGTGCAGGGAAGCACACGAGTGCTGCAAAGAGCAAGAAGGACCTGATGGGTGGTAGGACGTGTGTGGTCCATGTCGATGCCTGTGGCTGTGCTGGAGTATCCATCTCGCACAACTCCTGCTTTTATTCCACCAAGGTCATTACTTTACACTTTTACACTTAAAGCAGCCACAAGTATGTGTCCTCGGTCGTTAAGGTCACGCTAGTGCAATGTTGGAAGAACCGCTACTTTGAGGGTATAAGGAGAAGAAAACTTTTCTTACCAGGTAACATAATTGTACGGCACCTAGGTTTGATAAGTTACAGATAGCTTTTGGGATGCTGA
Organism: Oceanodroma leucorhoa; assembly: GCA_030449065.1. Taxonomy (NCBI): domain Eukaryota; kingdom Metazoa; phylum Chordata; class Aves; order Procellariiformes; genus Oceanodroma; species Oceanodroma leucorhoa. The sequence continues at coordinate 426,974 of JASVER010000165.1, forward strand.
GTTGTGGTCAATACTTCGGTGAATAGAAGTTAGGTGGTTCAGTGATTTTAAGAATGGTTATTGCCACTATGCTTGGGTGTGAAAATATACCTTCTGTCACATGCGCTACCTTTATGAAGTATATAAACAGGGTTTTTCATCTGCTTTCCATTTACTGTTACATTTTGTTGTCTTTGCCATGGGCATTTAAAACTGAGATGTTCTAAAGAGCCCTGCATGAAATTTTAAAGAGACTGGACCTTTCATCTGCGCAACAGCAGGACACCAGATAGATGAACAAGAAAGAAAGAAATTGTTTTTGAAGCAATAGCAAAAAAAAAAAAAATAACAGTAGAAGCAATTATTTTATCAAAGGTTTATTTTCTTTCTTGTTTTTTAAAGACCTTTCCTCAGTTGAAGTTGGCTACCTTCTTATGTATGTTTGATTTGTGGTTTTCACAAGGTCCAAATGAAAAATGTCAGCTCGAAGATGTGTATTGTTAATGAGCAATCGCAATGGCACCAGTGATTTCAGTGAATTTTGGTGCTCAGAGAATTGCAAAAATCTAGTCTTCTATCCTCAAAACAGGCAGACATTTCTCTTTCATATCTGTCTGTTCCTTGACTATGGACAGACCTTTTCAAAGAGTAAGGATGGAGTGAGTCTTTGTTTGTCATGTTCTTGCTTGTAGTGAAATAAATTGTGTTCCTTATGATTAAGGAGCTAGATTATGATCCATCAATCCCTTCTTTCAGGCCATTAAGCAGTAACCTCCACTTATGTTGCTTTGGCTTGTGTGGGTGACCTGACTGTGAGACGTTCAATATTGCATTGCTGGTTCCAGGTCCTTTCAACTTGCTGCCGTTTTTGATTAGTTTTCCTTCTCCTGAATTATCTCCCGCCTGTTGCTCCTCACCTTGCTGGGAGATGTTCCCCCTGAGGTGATGGAAGCTCCTGCTGGAGCTCCAGCTGGACCCCACCGGTCGGCTGGGGTGGCACTGACTTGCTCCAGACATGCAGGTGGAATAGCTTCAGTTTTAATTTTGATGGTGTTCCAGTGGGAAGGAGAATAAAATTCCGCTCCTTGTACGTTTATTGTGTGACAAGCTGGGAACAGACTGCAAATATCACTGGGTTCTCCCAAAATTGATTTGGAACAGAAGGATTTAAGGAGAGAGCAAAGCCACCATCTGTGACAGCACAGAGTCGCAGAGGGGAAAGTAATATACGGGGTTGGGACCGACAGCTTGGCTGTTCTTTACTCGGATGCTAATAAAAACATTATTCTGGAGGAGCTATGTTGTCCAGAACATGCAGGACTTAAGATACCATGTCGGATGGCTTATTTAAGGATGAGGAAAACTTGGAGGAATCTACAATACAAATAAACATATCTTGTATTCCTTAATTTCAAATATATATACCTTATGTTAATTAAATAGGGTAAATGGGCAGAGAAGGGTTTTTGTACTGCCAGTAAATATTGAAGCTGGGATCTTGTTTGAATTAAGATGATGTCTGCTGGGTGAAAGAGCTCTACAGAGATATATAAAGCCAAAGCTTCCAGCAGTCCATACTGTCTTTACTGAAAAGCATATTTATATCTTCCAGACTAGTAATTAATCACTCGGTAGGATTTTTTGGGACGTGCATTCACAGAAGATCTTTTTGTACTGCCAGGAACCACAAAGCATGGGCACAATTAAAACACTGATTTAATTTATTACGTAGAGGCATGGAATGGGAATGTTTTAAGCGATGTTGACAGGCCAGGATTTCAGAACCACCTATTTTTTTAAAAATAGAAAACAAATGCTGCTCCTTACAAAAATTAAATTACATTAATAGCAGCTTTCTAATACACTACTGAGAAAGAACATAAAGTTTTGGCATTAATTAAGATGTGAAGAAATGGTATAATTTTTAAAAAGAACACATTTCAAAGTTGTCTATTTATAAAAAGAAAAGATACTGCCTTTTGTTGAAATGCACTTTAAAAGCATGCGGCTCTTTTGCAAGATTAAAAATAATCCCTGAAAAGTTTTTGTGTTCTGATAGTTTCCTCTTTAGTTAATCCTGGGAGTCTCTGCAGCTCCTCCAGTGCCTTCCCGTGCTATTGRTACCACTGACGGGGACTTGCAGAAACAAGACTTTGACCACGATCGGTCCGTGGGCAGCCAGGTTATGGGACACTGCCTGCAGCCTTGGGCACCGTGCAGGTACGTACACACAGGCTGCCCTTTGGGGCAAAAAAGCAGCTGTTTGGTGACCGTAGATTCATAAGCCGTTGTCCGTGTGTACATCTACAGCGGCCCACTTTCACGGGATCCCTGCGTTGTTTTACTCTGTGTGTGTTTGAAGGAAAGGGTCCTCAGTGTTGGAGGACTTGGCAGGAGCGCAGCGGCCGCTTCTTTCTATTTCTGCGCAAGGAAGCGCCTGTGTGGGTTTGCAGTGTGCTTCTGCGCGCCGACAGCTCGCGGGGACTCCTCGCCGCTTCAGAAGCAACTTGTTATCACAGCCAAGAGAAACATCCAAGAGTTCAGGGTCTGATCTTGTCACCCTGGCCTGGCCTGTGCAAATGCAGAAAAGCATACAACATCCAAAGTGAAACTTGTGTCTTGCTCCTGTTGTTTGTATGTTATTTAAAGGAAGCCATTTTTCTTTATTTAAAAAAAAAAAAAAAAATCTATCTGTAAAGCCTGATGCAGCAAAACACGTACATCCCAGCAGCAGACAATGGATGCTTTTTCTGCAGTAAAAGTTCCTGAGATGTTCACCAATTTCCTTCTCATGGTTATGGCTTTTACTTTTGTTTCTTCCTCTGCTTCAAATATGAAACACAAAGGTCTCATCAAGACATAGGGTTATGCAGGAGATAAGTTAATTACAGCTTTAATTTGCCTGGTTCCAATTGGAGCAACTCAAATATTTTACATGTAGAATATAACTTGTAATGTTTTTGTGGTCTTGATGGCTCTAATGTTCTGGAAAATTACATTGTACTGAAACGTCAAATGGGTTGAGGTCACAGCTTGGGGCAGGGCTGCACAGTGTGTGGTCACCAACTTTGTGTCACCACCATCTATCATAAAAAAGCCTATTTGCTATCTGGCCCTTTGGTAAACTGCGATAGTATAATCTGAACACCATTTATCAAGAAGGTGGACAGCCCTGGATAAGAATAAATTTTTTCTTTCAAAAGTTCTTGACTGTATTTTCCCCTCCTCACGGATATCCTTGCGTGACGTCAGCAGTCGATGTCACCTCACACTTTTTTCTGCATCCGGGGTCCGTCATGCGTGGTCACGCCCTGTGGTCACGGAGGGGTGGCCCCATCTGCTGCACACCGCGGGGGGCAGCCGCCAGCGACGCKCGGTGCGGGATGGTGCCGTGGCGTGGCGATGCCCAGAAATGCCATGTTTTCTTCTGGGGGTGCTTGCAGCCGCATGACGAGCTGTAGGGCCAGGCGTGCCTGTCTGCTCTCCGTSGAGTGCCTCTCAGGGCAAGGCAGGAGTTGGATTGTCTCTGCGAATTCATGGTATTTGTGTTGTGCAAGGAGTAGAGGCACTTGAACATGTAAAGGATGCCTAGCGTTCCCAGTCTGCAACGTTTTCTGTTTTTCGAAGAGATATTGCTCTTCTGCCTGCATATGCAAGAGGATGAGACAAATTCTAAATAAGCTATTATTCAACTTTTCATTTGACATTGTGCAAGTATCCTCCGATCCAGTCTGAGAAAGACCACTCGTTTTGAAAGCTATTATCATGTGTCACTTTAGTGATCTGTGAATTAATAGAAATGCATTTCCATTTAAGGTCATTTGTATGACCTTAAATAAAGTTTAAAATAATTGTGTGATCATTGCTTTGAGACGTTATGACATGTGTGTGTTGCGGAGACTGTTTTCTCTTTGAGTTATTTGTCACTTTTAGCATGACTACAGAGAAATCTGCTGGTGCAGTCCCTTCAAGTAGGACCTGGAGGATGCTGTCTAGGAATAGGGTTGTATGATCTCTCTTTGCCACTGCAAACGCCTCTGGAATATTGTCCATTTCTTGGGCTGACACTTGGAGAAGGGCGCTGAAATGGATGCAGTGAAAATCCACAAAGGTGATTAAATAAGTGTAAAATTTATCTTATGGTGACAGATAAAAAAAAAAAAATCAAGCCTTTTATGTTATCAAAAAGGCACTTAAGAGGTGACTTGAACACGGTCAATAAGTGCCTACACAGGCAAAAGAAATTTGAGAATAGAGAGCTCTTAAAAGTAGCAGAAAAAAGTATAATGAGATTTAGTGAATTGAATTAAAGGTAGACAAAAATTTGACTAGAAATAATGTACGTGTTAATCAGGCAAGGTGATTAATCACTGGAACAGCTTAATGGCCATTATGGTGGATATTTTAAAATTGAGATTGGGTGATTTTCCAAAAGCTGCAGTTCAAGTGCAACTATTGAGCTTTAAACTGGAAGTAATACAGAAAATTCCAGTGGCCTGTATTATGCAGTGTCAGATCAAATCATCACACTACCTAGAGTCTTATGAATTAACAAGGCACTTTTGTTTCTGAATAAACACAACCTCTAATAATTTCCTGTTTCTTGAATAATTCAACAGTCCTACCATCCCGTGGTTTTGATATGATGTTTTATTCCATCACTGTGAATTGTCTGAATGTGGGATTTCTTCAGTGACGATCCAAAGTATAGAAAATAAATGATATGCAATGAGCTGTCAGAAAAAAATATATAAAAAAAAATCCTTGATGTTTCTGCCTTTTTGTGCATCCCTTATCCATTCTTCTCTTAAATCTCCCATGCTTTATGCGACTGTGGCACCCCATGTCAAATGCAGTGTTATGCAAGGCTGGAGTGACAATCCCAGCTTTAATTTTGTTGCCTTTTGTGAATGTCACAACATTGTCTGTTTTATTATTTGGTATTTACCGTGTCTATGTATGTACATCGTATTAGTTTAATGATAGAGAGCAATGATGGGATAAACTGCAAGGAACGGAGCGAAGTGACAAAGGAGATAAAGGGTTTTCATTTTAATAAACTGCATGCTAACATATACCGTTAAAAAAATACTCCTCTTGCTGAAATATGATGCAATACAGAGTGAATACAATGAATTATGGTCACAAAGATATAACACCAAAGAGTGGCTGGACTGTCATCCTCAATCAGAGGCATACCTTTTGGAAATGACTTTGAAGGTTATCCTGGAATAGCTTTCCAAATTGACTTTACATTTCAAGTGCAGAGGAATTGATGGATGGATGGAGAGGTAGTCAAGGAAATTAAATGTGGGTGACCATCTGCATGAGCAGAAATTTTTATACAGGGTAACACCTGACCTATTTATTTTTATCATGAAGTGATTGCATATTGTGCCCAGAGTTCTGTGACGATGATAAACACTGTGGAGCTTTGTCTTTTCCAAACAAGATCTCCATCAGTCTCGTCCTGTAAACAAGGTTCCCCTGCTGAGAAATTACTACATCAGATACATTTTCACAGATGCTCAGAAGGCAGGATGCAAATCTCCATCGGGGTGGTGGTGCTAGTCAACCTAATTTCTATTATTCATGAGGGGAAATGAGTCAGGTCTTTTGATCTTCAGCCTACTTGTTTTCCTCAAGAAGGTCTTGCCAAAATACCTTTGCTTTAGGACACGCTTCCGTTTGGGATCTACATGGCACTAACCATCTTGGCCAACATGCTGATGGGACGGTTCATTTTGGGTGAAATGGGAGATCTCTGTTTTCATGGATGACTGGTGATAATGGGATCAGGGCCATTGCGTCCCTCCTCGAGGTTCTTGGAGTTGTCAGACATGCAGGACTTGGGTTTTCCTGTCTATGTTGCTGGATGTAATCCAGCTGTGCAAATCCCGAGGTCAGAGGAGAAACGATGGGGGACCGGTAGAAGACCCTGCAGTGATGGGGCTTTGTGCACGGCTGCAGTGGTGGGGCGGTCCTCAGTGCACGTCTGTGGACTTGCTATGGCATGCTCTCGCACCACGCTGCTCTCTCCTCACACACACAAATGTTGTGATAATATGTTTCTCCATTAAATTTGAAAAATAACAGACTCCTAATTCTCTTTAATACCTACAAAAAATTACAGTAGCATTTAGTGTATATGTTGTTGTTTTCTCTTATTTGAAGACCAGTTATTCAGATACTCGCTTTGCTTGCTTGCTTGTATTTTTTTTTCCTCTCCCCTTGCTTATGTTTATTTCCTTTCGTCTTTCTCAGATTTTCCCAYTTACTTTCCAGTTCCTTTCCTTTTGTACATGATTATATTTTAAGCACACAAGCAAAGCCATGTCACTAAGCGTATGCTTTTTGTGACAGAGGRTCTAACTATTTGTATTTTGTTCAGATATTTTTCTTTCCATATTCTGTTTGTTTTCTTCTGCCCAAACGACGACCCTGTGTAGATGAGAACCCAGGTTTTGCTCGTTTGCAGTCTGCTGACGTGTCTTCCGTGTTTAACCTGCRCAGGTCCTCCTACATGAACACATTTATTTAAATAGTTGGATTAAAGCCTAATGCGGAATGCGTGTTTGCGTATGTTAAATGCAATATTAACTTGTTCTCGCTAGTGCTGTGCTGAACACATCTTTTTCTCCCTGTCCCTTGTCTCCCCCTTTCAAGCCCACCTCCAGAGCTGCTGTTCAGCTCCTCATTTTCAGCTCCTCATTTTCAGCTCCTCGTTTCAGCCCCAGCCTGGTCCTCGCTGGTGCTGAGGTGAGACCGGGCTCGTTGAAGTAAACGGGAGAAGCTCCTGGTGATTTCAGCTGCCCAGAGACTTCACACTGGGAATGCTGGAGCTCGTAGAGAAGGCAATAACCAAAGGCCGTGGTAGCRCTGCCTTTGTGGTCACAGCATAGCCAAATCTGATAGGAAGGAATGAATGGATGAAGTAATGACACTTTAATTTCCAGATCTATCGAATGGGATAGAAATAATAAAGAGTAAAATTTTTTAAACTATAAAAATAATTGAGTTTTCAGAGCAAATTTGTCTGCAATTTAAGGCTATTTAAAATAACACATACAGAGATCTTTACATCATTGGAATTTGAAGGACTCTTTCATTTATGAACTGACCAGATACGTTTTAAAAAATGTATGAGAAACCACAAACAGATTCTCAAACCTGTTCCAGGACAAGTAAAATTTCGGTATGATTTACAAGTTTCCTAGGGGGAATACTTCACAGTGCAAGTCTCTGTTTCTTCTGGGACTTAGAGGCATTTGTTATGTGTGTTTCCGTATTTTAAGGAGCAGGTATTATTCCATGTACTGGTACCAAATGGTTTTGTCCCGAAATGGGAAGAGTTTTATTGCGCTGTTGATGTCGGGGTCAGGAGGCCAGGGGACACCTGTTTGTTTGGCTCTCGGTAAGAACTCCGTCCGTTGACATCTTTTTAGATTTATTCACACACTGGAAATTGCAGATGACAGTTTCTCTGACTTTCTTTTGAGATTCATGGTTTGCAAAGTTTTTTTTCTTAATGAGCTGTTAATTCATAACAGTATTCACTAGTGATGTAAAATAGAAGTCTGCTGCTTTCCAAGCTGGTTTGCATTGTGCTGTAGTTTGCAATTTTTAAAAGAAAAGGATTTATTTCCTCCTGAGATTTCTTTTTTAGATCTCAAAATTTCCTAAGAAGAATTTTTTTAACTTGTTTGTGGTTAATATTTGCACAAATGTGTGCAACATCTGACTGTAAGTAATTGCGTGTGCATCGTTGCATTTTTATAAATGTATTATCTTAGATATAAAAACCCACATCTGCATCCTTCCAAAGCCTACAGCAGCGTTCACCGTATCGGCCCGGGTACAGCACAGCTTCCTTCTGCTTCCATCTTGACTTGCTCTAAAAACTCTTGGACACTCTGATGCATAAATTCCCAGAYGCAGGAAGCTTGCATCTAAACTGTCTTTTGGCGTGAAATCACGCAGCTATCTAAAATTATGGTATCATCTTGTCAATACTGTTATGCGTTTGTGTTGTGGTGGGCTTTGTCCAAGCGGGCCCACATTCTCACGTGCACGTGATTTCAAACGGGAGAGGGGACTGGAGGTGGGAGCACGATCCCCTTCGTTTCACTGTGGGCGCTCYTGCAAGCTTTCTGGTGCACGTGCAGGTCTGAGGCAGCCTGAGGATGATTACAATAACTTTTCATKGCTCGGCAAGTTGAGAGACTGCACAAAAAGCAAGGCTCTCCCTCTCTTGTTGATTTAATGAAAGCTTTGGGTACAAGACGATGGGCTTTGGAGGATTACAGAAACCAGAGGAAGGACAGTGGAAGGATGTTGCTGCTGCCCTCGCGATAGCTCCTCAATGTGAGAGATGCACGACAGAGTTAAAGCTGACAGTGTGTTATCCAGAGTGCTGAGGATAAATCTGAGTGCTGGCCCTTTCATGCTGATTTGTCTGAGTTTTAGACGTTTAAGTGATTTTTGACAAAAATGACTTGTGACTTTAAAGCAAGCTGGATGATTTGCTTTTGCACTGCTGGTAATTCAACGTCTTCAACCTGCGCCCAAGCAGGATTATGCATGGAGTGAACAGAATGTACGAGAGCTGAAGTGCATGAGTACCGGCGGCTGTGCTCAGTTCTGGGCAGGGGTTCTGGGTTTGGCAGACGCCTGTGTTGCCCTTGCAGCCAGTGTTAATAGTAGAATCTCAGTTTTGAAAAGCAGGATGGGAGAAAGCACAAGCGCGTTTGGGAAGCTGGCAGGCAGGGAGCAGAAGCGGGCAGCCCRTGCCGGCTGGAGGCGGGAGGCAGCCCCATCACGCTGCGTGGAAGATGCTCAGTAAAATGGGGAGAGGTTGTGAAGAGCCACAAAAGTGAAGAGAAGGAGCTTGTGTCTGAGGAGAGGAGAAGAGGTGGCTAATGGAGGGCTGCGGAGATGTGTGATATGCTCCAGGTGATGGATGGGGAAATTATCTTTGCAGTAACACTCCAGGCAGGCTGTGAACAGAGCAAGAGTGCATTTCTCAAGGACAGAGGAGAGGATGCTGCAGTAATTGAGAAATGTCCCTCTTCTTAAGACTAGGAATTTAAGGCAGCACTCCCCTTGAAATTCACTCTGGCTGTGTGGGATGCCCCTTCCTTTCAAAGTACTCAGGTTTTGTCCCATAAAAATGTATGAGGTTTAATTATAAATGGCAGTATATGTCCCTTACCTTTTGTTTGCTTCTAAGACATCCCTCTGCTGTATCCAGYTGGGGATGTTGTGGTTTTCTGGAGACTCACATGGTGATTTTTGGTTTTGTGTATTTTGTTACTGCAGGAGTAAAGTGGAGAAATACTATTTGCTGCTGCAAATTTTCAAATATTTGACATCTGGCAAAGTGTGGCAAAATATGTCGGGAGAATGAGCACTCCCAATCACTCTGTGTAGTCAGGTACAGCAAAGAGTTGTTATGCCTAATCTTCCAGTTTTTCTGCTCAAACATTTTAATCCATTTTGCTTCTGAGCAATACTAAACATATAAATAATTTCACAAAGTAGGTTCTTCAGTAGTGTAGAAATAAAATTGAAATGAGACATTATCCCTCAAAGAAAGCACCGATTTGGTAATTGTACGCGGGGCCAAGCTGTAGCTGATATGAGAGGGTGTGGGCTGAATGCTTGGCGATGGAGGCTTGGAGATCATATTCTTATTGCTCACACCAGTGGCTAAAAAAGAAACGGTCGATCACATCGGTAGGAATGTGGGGATGCCGCAATCAGCAGGCGTGCAGCAGGTGCCCGGCCAGCCCTGCCGCCAGCTTGGTTTTTCTAGSAGCTGGAAAATGAGTACGAGCGAAGCCGCGGCTGTACCTTCAGGGTACCGCTCCCATYGCCCCGGGAGGGCACCCGCATCCCCGGGCACACAAAAATGGGGGGGAGTGCGTGTTCAGACATCAAAGATGAATATAAATAGGAAAGAAGCCAGAGATAAAAAGGACCATAAGGCTGAAACAGTCCACAGAGATATTACATGTTTATAGCGGGGTCTGTGGGAATAATGGGTGTTTATAAATGAGTTCAAGGGGATAATGTGTATTGAAATATGAGTCCGGAGGGAGAGTACGTATTCAAAAACTATCTACTGTATATAGCATAATAATCCCAGTATTTCATAAACTCGTAGGAAAGTATTAAATAAAAATAAATTACAAATGTCTGTGGCTTGATTGCAAATCATTTCAGAGAAAAGGAAAAAAAAAAGTCCTTTGCGAAATGTGGAAACCATCTTGTGTTAAACAGCACCAGAAAAAAAATTATAATTGTAAAAAGTAAATGTCAGTTATAGTTATTACAGTGGCCATGTTGTTTCCAATAACAATTTGGCATTTTATTTAGTCTGTAACAATCTACAATTTAAATTTAAAATAAAGATTTTTCTTTTATTTCCCTCTGAAGTTGTGTGCCAAGCACAGCAGAGCAGAATGTAACATCTGTTGATGATTAAAACAAGCTTTCCTATGGGCCCTGAATACAAAGTAAACATGGATTTTATCCATAGTCAACAGCATTTACAAATGTAAAGGGAGGAAGCTACTGAGTTTTTGAAGAATGAGCTGTGAGAGAGGAAATATAAGTATGGGGACGGCAGATGGCGATAATTAGTTCCATATCGTGAAAGGCTTCTATTAAAAAATAAAGAGGACAGAGTCCTGTATTATGCTGCTGTTTTATTAAAGCGCCCTTTATTTGCCGTTATCCCCCCCAGTTGAGCTGTACCTTCCCTCGCTGGCCCGCTCYGGAATGGGCGAGTGCAGCCGGTGCCCGTGGATGCTGGCGGCTGGCAGCGCAGGGAGCACGGCCACTCAAAACATATTTTCCTAGCTTTTCCCCACGTGGCACCATAAACGCTTTGCTGGCAGTAGGCAAAATTTGGGGGGAACTTATTACGTGGACCTATAGGCTAGTAATCTTGCWTTTTATTCTGTTTTAATTTAGATTTAGGGGCCAGGGCATCAAAGGTTAAAGGCTACTCTACCTCGGTGAAGCCCCTTGCCTCCAACTTTTGCCCTGTTTAATCAGGCGTTGCGCGATTCCCACCTCCGTGTTCAGCTTTTGTCACTGAAGAGCTACTTCATCTTCTCTCTTACCAAGGCAAAACGCTTTTTTGTGCTTCTAGTCTGCCTGTTTCTTGTATGGTCTATCTGTGTTTGTAACGTTACTCAGTTCCACCGTATTAAAGAGCTAATTATTACTGCTGGAATAGTTCCATTTCTTAGGGTTTCACTCAGCCTGTCCGCCCCCCCCCCCCAGTTATACTTAATGTAGAGTACATTAAGTGAAGTGTCAAAATGAAATTCCGATTTGCTGAGATTTACCTGCTTCCCAGGGAGAGGACAAACCTCCTTCAGCTCCTAGGGCCTGAGCCAGCCCCAAGCTTGCACAAGGGTTTTTTGACTCTTCTCTCAAATCCGGGCTGTTTTTGGTTTGCAACAAAAGCCACTCTTTTTCTTCTCTTTTTTTTTTTTTTTTCCCCCTGGAAGTATTTTGTAGCATTCCAGCTTATATGTTATTTTGGAATTCGTTTTAGTTTTTAATTGCAATTTCTTCTTTCCTCACTTCCATCCTCCTTCAATTTTCTTTCCGACTGGAAGCTGTTATAACCGAGCTCTCAGCGCAGGCACCCGTGGAAGTGCCTTTGTAGCCCTGCACAAACACACAGAGTGTTAATCTGGCGCTCGCTCTTGTGTTTTGTTTTTGTGTGGGTTTTTTCTTTTTTTTTTTTTTTCCTTTCTGTCATTTTATAATTACCCGAGGTGGTAACAGCTCTTAAGAGCCTCGTCTGTCACCCTGGAACCAAATGCTTTTCACTGAAAATTAAGGAGAGGCTTCAAAAGTTTTAGTTCTTTCAGCAATGAAACATAACAGTCCTCCAGTAGAAAGAGTATTTTGATGATGGATCCCATTACACCGAGTAATGTAGGATGTAAGTATGCTTTTGTGGTTAAGAGGAAACATAAAGACTGGAGGCTTGTGCTTGCTTCCACAGACGTGCGAGGCTGGCTGCGAGCTCTGCCTCGCCGGGAGAAGGCACCGTGCGAATTGCAGGGGCTGTGCCGAGGTGTGCGGGGGCCGCGTGCGCCCCACACGAATCCCCACCCGGCAGCACAGGCCTTGTGAGAGCAGAGCCACTGGCCCTGCTCTTCTCCCAGGTGTTGATGGAACTATCTCCTTAAGTGGTATATCTGGACCGCTGTGAACTATTGCAGCGACAGCAAGAAGGTGCTGAGCAAGGAGGTGGTTATTACTGGGTTGAAAAGGAGGCAATTTGTCGTGATGCTATGAAAAACATGCATTAAATTTAAAATGCAAAAAGAAAAACTGCATGGAATTCAAAATGACTTTTAAATTGCTGAAAGAATGTACGGGAAGAGTTTTAGGCAAAATAAGACTAGATCAAACCAAAATAAGCGTCCCAATCTGCTGAGATGTATGTTTTGGGCAGAGTTTCCCTAAACTCATAGCTTTAGCAAAGTCTTCAGGTAACAGATACTATACTTAAATGTCCAACTTCAAAGAGAAAGGACTGCAGAGGCAGCCTTGCTTTTATTTTTAATTAAAAATTTGAAAGCATTACCTGAGTGGACCCCAAAAGTTAAAAAGCAGAAGGCAAATAAAATGTTATGTCTTTTAATGTCTTTGAAGTTGAATCTTACAATTGCTGGATTCCGTTATCTTGGGGGTTTTGTGCGTGTTTGCGGGTGGGTGTCCTGCATCAGGCTGGTGGTGACGGAGATGGGTGAAGCGGTGGAGATTGCAGAGGTGTCCACGRAGCGAGGGACTTGTCAGGGATGTGCTGGAGGTGGAGGAGGTTCCTGCCTCATCTGTGGGGCTGATACCAGCTCCTTCGGGATCCCAGTCCTTCCTCTTTAGGACCAATGTAAGAGGAGTGCCCAGTGCCCTCTTGCACTTCAGCAATTAGTCATTAACTGTGCTCTGTGACTGTGTGCGCGGGAGCACCGTAACTGTACCTGGCCAGTTTGCAGCAGTGTTTTGTAGTTAACTTCACAGCAAACCCAGCCCGCCCTGCTTCCTACATCACACCGCGTAGCGTTTCCCCAAAGCAGTCCGTATATGACASTTAAGTAATTTACAAATAGACCACTGATGTTTGAGCAGATGCAACGGAAGTGCAGAAAAYGCTCTGCCTCTTAAAAAAGAAAACACCTGAAACCCACCCCAAAACCCAACCCTTGCTGTCTTTTCTCTCCCCTCCGGGAAGGGCAAGACAAGCCGTGGTACCCAGCGCTTGGTGTTTGCAGGGACCTTGGCCTCATCCCAGCTTTCACCGTTTTCCAGGCAATAATGGTTCTGGAGACCCAGGAGAGTGTTGGAGCCCTTCCAGCAGATGATTATACTTCATCTGCTGGCCCCATAAGCAAGGCTGCTGGAGAGCTGAGTGCCAGCCCAGGCCTCTCCGTCATGTTATGGAGTGCTACCAGAAGGCCACCAGACTAGCTCTGTCTTTCCTTTTAAATAAGCAGCTTAATCATTCTCTGCTTGTAATTAAAATTTTGAGTYGGTCACATGTGTTGTAAATCTGCGCATGGAGAACTTATTTAGCTAATAAAAATTAGCCTGAAGTTGTGTTTACCTGAGCRACTGGAAACTAAACTCTCTGGATACATCAGCTCCACTCTCCTACGAGCGAGTGTAAAGCCTCTGTTCCTCAGGAAGATCGTGCAGAAGCTAGCCAAGGGCCAGCCTCGATCCCCTTTAATAAAAGCCATTATTTCAGCTTCTGCGCAATTTGGAGTCCGGCCATAACGTAGGATGGGAACACCTTGTAACACTTACAGATGATCTCCTGCTTTCAGTGGATCGAGGCCAAAGGTCTATTTAGCTTTCTTATTTTCTCTGCAGAATTGGACGTGGAGGCTTGTGAAGTGTTTCTGGTCCGAGGGGCAGCGGATGCGATAGCAGTGGCTGTAAGAAATGCCTCCACCAGCACACGCTCACTTTGTGGGGATGGTTTTCCTACTGCCCYTAGCCATCTTGCTTGGGCTGCAAGAACTGATAAGATAAAATGGACTCACCTGCCAACGCTATGTGATAATACTCAGGTTTTCCTACAGTTTGCCATGCGTTTCTATTGGTGGTGTGACCCAGTACTCCAAGGTCTACTTGAGAAGGTCAACTCAGGTGAAGGCTGGGGCTCATTGCCCTCAAACCCTCATTGCCACCAGACCATGAAGTAGCTTGCTGCAGTAGCGAGGGTCTAGGTGGGACGTGATCACCCCTGTGTGCTGCCTGGTGGGCCGTATCTCTGCCCCTCCGTCGGGGACAGTCACCTTCTGTGGTGCCAGGGCAGGGAAAGACCTGCGAGGGGTTTGCTGCATGGTGCAGCCCTGTTTGCCCAAAGGCTCTGACTCAGAATCAGTCAATTCAAACAACACTATGAAACCTAAAAAAATCAATGTTTCCTCAACAAGACTCTGCACAAAACATTTGTGACTTGAGTTAATTTTATTCCCATCCTCTAATATTTTATTGATCAAACTCTATATTAATTTTCATTACTTTCTGCTGAGGATTGATGTCAGGTTAAGTAACCTATAGTTACAAGTCTTGCTTGCTCTTTGTGAGTATGGATATAATCTTCATGCTCTGCCAGTGTTCTGCAGTTTCCCTGGTATGTTAACTTTTTTTCAGTTCATATTGACAGATCGGGGATCTCTCCTGGCAACTCTTTTATGGCTTAGTAGCACAAGGCATCCAGAGGCCATCAGATTTTAGATACTCCCCGTGGCTAGAAATAGACTCAGACTAGTTCATTGTCTTCATCTGATTTGAGTATGCTATCTGTGTCATTCCTAACAAAATGTTTATTGACCAGGTCTGCCCTGTCTGTATCCTCATTAATAATATAATAATCTCCATCAAATAATAAACCAGTTCATTTCTTGGAATTTCTTTTGGTCCTGATATGCCTAACATGCTCCTCCTCACTGTCTTTAGTCTGGCCAGCCCAGACTTTGACATCTGCTGCCTTCTGTGAGTGATCTACAGCTCAAAACATCTAAAATTGTATTGATTCCTGCTTCTTTTCCCTCCTCGTAACGTAGATAAAGTTGGTCTGGAGCTCTCATTGGAAAAGGCAGTTTGGAGATGCTGACAGTCCATGGTGACAAGTAGATGTGGAGGCTTGCCCTTGCCCATCTCCAGGGTCTGCTCCACATTGGACTCACCACATTGTCTCCTCAAGGTGTTCAGTAGCCTGGGAATGGGCATCTCTGCAGGTCTTATGAAAAGGGCAATAGTCAACATTTTTTCCCTTTAGCCACCTGTCATAAGACTAAAGTTCATTTCTGAAAAATAGATTTCTTGTGGTTGAGCCCAAATTGGGACAGACTGCTAGGAAACAGAGACCATTCACTTTCCTCTGCTCCATGTTCAGGCAAAACTTCTGCAATCTTATGTTCACTACTTCTGCAGTCGGTGCAGAGTCTCCAGAACAAATAATTATATGACCACTTGCCAAAAAATTGCCTTACAGCAACTTTAAAATACTCAGATGTCGACAGCTTTTGAGGTTTTGTTGTTTATGTAACTCAGATGGTCTGCATGGTACATTAAAACAGGTATGCAGGGAAGATTTCTCCCTTGCATTTTTTGGTTTGATTTTTTTAACAGATTGTCAAGATGGCAATCTCCTTTTGGATTATTTTTTTCTTTCACTACAATAAAATGCCTACCTTTAGCTTGCTCTGAAGTTTTCTCTGAATGTTTAAAAGAGAAGTGCTTGGAAGATTTATGGACAAGATAATAAAGAACTATYGCAGCCTGGAAATGGAGGGTTAAATGTGCTGGCGTCTTTCTGATCCGGACAAAACCCAGAGGCATGGCTCAGATGAGGGTGTGCGTATCTCCTGAAAACTGGCTGTCATTTCATAAGATTGCTAAGCTTAGCCATAAATAGAGGACTGTTAAGTGATCAGCTTTCCACCAGCATCTCAAAGTTTCTTGAGTGCTCTTTAGTGGGAAAAAGATGCTGGCATAAAACAGAGGCAGGTTCAAAGCAGCCCCATAGATGTGGGGTTCGTAGTAAAGGGCTTTGACCTAATCCGAGTCCTACCCCAGTATTTTTGATGGGACTGATACAGAAATCATTAAGTGATTGCAATAGATATGGCAGGAAGGGAAAAGTAATGTTTCCTGCATTCCTGTGCCTTCCCAGTCTTCAACCAATTCCCAACAGTAACGGCAGCAAAAGTGCAGACTCAGTCTTCAGAAGGTGGCCCAGGAGCTGAGAATCGTAACTGTGCTTGAGACGGAAAATTGCAGACTCATCAGCAATATAGGTAATGGGATTCTTCAGAGGTTGCTCCCAGCTTTTTACCCACGAAAGGGAGTGGGTGYGAGGAAGGTGGTAGATTCCCTGTGGCAGACTTGAGTAAAACAGTCCTCGTCTTCTCTCAGACCGGTGTTTGAAAAGTTAATGCTGGTGGTACAGGTAGAAGCTCTGTCTACTGAATGGAAAACTCAACAGAAGGCTGAAGACTAGAACAGCAGTAAAGGCAAAATGTTTAATGGCGTGGTGGTGGTTATTAACAGCCATGTGGTGGCTGGTCCTGAATTAATTCTATGCATTCCCTTTAATAACTTCTAATAACTTGAGAGATGAGGTAAACATCATCAGACTAACTTTGGAGAATGATGAGCAGTGAGGGGTTTTATACAGGTATAATATGGGGTTATTTACAGAAGTTAGAAGCAGGAAGGAGAAAAATGAAATTCAACCTTGAAAAATACGGATGATATAGCTGCCCGTGTATGAAAGTACTAATCCATCACAGGTATATTCAATAGGAAAGAACCTGAGCGGTAGCGATGCTAAGAGACATTTCAGGGTAACAACGGACAGCAAGTTAGATATGAGTTTGCCGTGTCATATAGGAAAAATGACCAGTAGAGTTTTGGACTGCCTGCACTAAACCATCATGCTAAAGAGCAGGAAAATAATAGTGACCCCCGTATTGACCCATGGCTGCAGCTGGGAAATCGTGCTCCGTTCTGGCACCACGTCAGTGGCTTTCTGTCAACAAACTGGAACAAGTTCACAGAAAAGCAACAAAGAGAACTGGGGACCTGGAAGAATTGACTTATGAGAAGAGATTAAGAGAGGTAAATTTTTGCAGCTTGGCTAAGCAGTGACTAAGCAGCCACATCAGCATATAAAAATGCCCACGGCTGTGAGCAATGATGGAAAGATCTGTTATCCAGCAGGATGCCACCTTACAAACTAAAGGTGAGGGGCTGAATTTAACAGAAGAAATTTTAGGCAATAGTAGGAAAAAAGCAACCGATAATGAAATCTTTAAGACTAAGCAATAGTCTCTCGAAGACAGGAGAAAACTCAGTTACTAGGGAGTTTTAAAGCAAGGTTAGGTGATGGCAGAGTATGTAGTRCAGTGAAATGCTGTATGTTGCTGAGATGTCCACAACTGTTTAATGTTCTCGCTGTTCCCAAATGCCAAATATGCAGAGATTCCTGAGGGCACCTGGTAGCACACATATTCTTTGATATTGCATAGGTGCAAGCTTAATGTTTTTATCTTGAGAAATCTGTATGTGGATACAAATGAAAACTACCTTTGCAGCTCTTGGGATCCTCACATGCCTAGTTCACACCTTGAATCTCTACTGCAGCACCCACCTTGTTGGTCTTTAATATGTTTAGACCATAATTTTGCATCCCAGGCCCAGATGCTTGGCGGCACCACCAGCTCATCTCCAAAATAACTTCCAGAGGTGTCACAAATGTGGTCAACCCGTTTGAAGAGCGGTGCCCGGAGGAGTGCGTGCAGGGCAGCTGGGAGAGCGGTCCTGGCTCCCCAGGAGGTTTCTGTTTGACTTGACCCGTCACAAGCGATAAAGCTGCAGAAGTACATACTGCACATCTGGCAGCCCGCTCCGGGGTGGCATTGAGTTGCCTGGTGTAAAATAAAGCCAAACGCTCATAAACTTGCAAGACTGCATTGATAAAACACTATGATTTCAAAATGCATTAATGTTATTTTTGCTCASCCCCAGCCTCGATGTTCGTGGCAGGTAAATGGCTTTTGGGCAGCAGCGCAGCAGGGACGGGGCCGCTCAAAGGCGCCGCTGCAGTAGCTCRCAGGTGACGATAACGTTCGTGGCACAGATCTTGGTGTGGGACCATGGGGGAACAACCGATCTTTTGCATTGCACGTGGTCGGTCACTCTCCCGTTTATTGTTTTAGGATGTCTGCATGATAAACAGGTGGGAAAACGTCTCCACCGAGTGCCAGCAAACTCCCAACCGATGAGGTCGAAATGATGGTAAAAGTAGTTTCTGCACTTGCTTTGTTTCAGGCTGTTAACTAAACACGYATTGTGATACGTGATGAAGGAGTTTCCTTTTCCAGTAAAGGAGAAGCTAGAGGCATCTCAGTACAAGAAACTAACACAAGTTTGTCTTAAAACAGACACTGTACTAGTGCGTGGAGTATTTGTGGGGTGCGGAGGCTCTATGCTGCCCTGCTCTTCAGTGTCGTGCGCTACAGGAGCGTGTTTTTACGTTCCTAACCTCATTTCGGTATGTGCAGCGTGACAAAACTGCCTGTTCAGAGTTTAGTTTGCGGAGAAGAGAGAAAAGAGTTATTTGAAATGGAGGTTAAAGCACAGGGCGTTTTCCACGGTGTGCTCCTTTACCCATGCCTCAGGGGCGGGTTTCCTAAGTTACCCCACAAACCCTAAAGCAGGTGTCAGGGGCCACTGGACACTTAGACAGCAAAAGGAGAAGTTGCGCCAYGCGTCTCTCCGTCCAGTAGCAGCTGAACTGGCTGGCAACAAACCCCGGCGGCGTGCGAGGTTTTCCCGGGCACGTGCCAGCAAAAGGGTCCGTGCCTGGCGCTCGGCATCTCTTGGTTTCGTGGTGGCTTACCCGTGCCGCGTTCGGGTGGCAGCAGGTCTCGCCCGTGGCACGGAGCGTGTGTGTCCAGGGGATGCTCAGGGATAGCTCTCGTCTCTGTGCCCCAGACAGGTAAACTGGCTTTGCCTTTATAAAGTATGCCTTTGTCGGTTGGTGCTCTTATCTATTCTAGTACAGCCTGATGTTCCCTCGCGCACAGACGCTGCTTTGTTCAAGTATTCATCCTTTGCCTGAATTATTTATTCATTCATTTTTTTCTCCTGTAATTTTTCCTTCTGTCTTTCCCCTGCTGGTGTCAGATGAATTCCTGTTTCTCCAGCAGCTCAGCAGGGCAGGGATTAATGTGGCTGGAGCACGATTGCAGCCGTGTCGGGGAGCTGGAGTGACCTCCTCCAGGAAAAAAGAAAAAGGAAAATATCCAGCAGTTAGAAATGGGGGGGGGGGGAAACTCTGGGTACCTCTTGTTCATTTTCACAGCACACGTTTTCCCAGCATCTCTGTTCCCCTGGGAGATGAAATATAGTGCAAATCTTTAATAGAAGGTAAAACTGAAAGTGCAAATATTGAGTATGAGTTGTATTGAAAGAAATTGCAAGCTATGAACCAAAAAAACATGCAAACTTTAAGTGCTTGGCTAAGGTTAACGATTACGAGCTCCGTTCTCACAGTTCTTATTGTTTCAAGCAGCATGATGCGGGAGGAAGCGTCTCCTTTCCTGTTGTCCTTCTGCTAATGGCATGATGAATTCTGATTACACTGCAATTGCATCCCTGCAATGTGGAAGGCCGCGGTA
Source organism: Oceanodroma leucorhoa (assembly GCA_030449065.1). Taxonomy (NCBI): domain Eukaryota; kingdom Metazoa; phylum Chordata; class Aves; order Procellariiformes; genus Oceanodroma; species Oceanodroma leucorhoa. Next base: position 446,680 of record JASVER010000165.1, read on the forward strand.
ACTATTTGGGACATCAGTTTTCCTTCTGCCAACTTTCAGGAGCATTTTATAGGATTAATATTCAATAAAAACCCCTTAACATTAAAAAAAATGCTTAGTCCCACAATTGTTATTAAATTCTTTTCCTGTGCCATAATGCGGATGCTTTGATCTAAAGTCCTGCAGTTTCTGGAAGGAGCTTGCGTGATTACGATAATGTGCAGTGCTCTTTCTGCTATTCCTATAGGGAAAATAAACCCCACATTAGTTCCATATTAGTACCTGACTTGGAGAAGTTAAAAAGTGCCAGAAAAAGGTTAACCAGAGTCAAGTACACATAAGAGAGCTGTGATTATTAGTGTTAAGGGAGCCATTTGAAAAAAACATTTCTGCTTTTACAGAAGAATTTATTGGTGTCTTTGCTTCTGGCTGCTTTATGCATTTTAATAAAGCAGTAGCAGCAATAACAGGGTGTGGGAGTTGGTTATGCCTGTGTCGAAAGACAGAGTTTATCTGTGCGACGTTGCCCCTGTCCCTGCCTTTGGCCTTCCCCAGCCCAGGGCTGCCCTCCCCTCAGCCTGGGCTATTTATTTGTACCGGAGCTGGGACTGGGAGGTCAGGTAAGAGCCCGCGATCCAGCACTGTCCAGAAGTTCACATTCCCGAACGCAGACTCAGTTCAGGCTCTCCAACTTGCCAGCACACGAAGGGGATCCATTTGGAGAGCCATTTAAATGAAGGCCATAATTGCTTTTGTGTGTTAAAAGTCACATACAGCCTACAAGCAGCTTTTGCAATTTCCCTGCCAAATGTCTGGGATTATTTTGAAAATGTACTCTATAGAAAACAGTCCGAGATATACCCGCACAATTAGGTTAAAACTGCGGTGTCTGCTGAACRCAACTGGGTCCAGAGAAACAACTTTTGGTAGAGTAGATGCTAAAATGCTTATTGTGTGTGGGGAAGAGTTTGTGCTCGCCTGAGGCACCCGCTACTGGTCCCCATCAGAAATGGGTACTGGGACAGATGAATCCAGGGTTTAACMCCATATGGCTGTTCTTACGTGCATTACCTCAATACAAATTGTCATCACAAAACTCAGTATTTTTAAAASACAGATGGAAATTATACTTTGCTCTGGTTTGCTGTAGGTGGGCAGCTAACATGCACAGGCTGTCCGCTGCAGATTATCCTYCCTTACAGGAGGGCCAGTGATTTAAATTCCTCAGGAGACCACATGCCGCAGGTAACACAGGGAAATTGTGTTTAGTTTGTACAATGGTTTGCTTAAAAAGACATGCATGAAATGCCGGCAGCCAGAGCAAATATAAATAGTCTATGGCTTGCGCACCATGTATTTGGAGAAACACGGACGTATGCGGTACATGTGGAAGCCACATGAACATGCAGGTTTTTGTATTTAAAATGTTAGCTACATTGGTCTGCTCTTACTGCTTTGCGATTAGTTTGATTTTCCTTTCAGAAGGCATCTCTCTTGCTAGAGGTTTGCAGCTGTGGATGTCCTGATCTCTAGCTGGTCTTTTTGTGAATTTATAGTCGCTTAGTCTGTGCGGGATGTTTTTTCCTCTACCCAGCCCCTTCTTTCTCTCCCTKTTCTTTTCCCCTGCCTGTATCACTTGCAGAACATCTCAAAGTATATCTGTGGAAATCGTTTTTTCACAAAGTTTCTGTTTAATAGCAGCTGAGCTTGAGTGACCTGTGATAATGGTTCTTTGCTATTGTTTAGCTGTGGAAGTTCTACAGTTTTTCAATTTCACCACAAAGACCTGTCATTTATTCATTAAAAACTCTGACGTTGTTCATCCTTCACAACTACAATTTAATACGAATTGGGGGTGCATCCTGAGGGTCAGATTTTGCTCCATGATCTATATTCCCTTCTCTTCAAGTGTTTACCTTTCTAGAACTTTTTTTTTGGTGTTTCTATACACTGGTTCTGATGCCAGGATCCTGTTGTTTGTTGCCTGTAACAACGCTTTCTCGGTAGTGACAATTTTTCACATGTTGTGTAAAGGTCCCGTTCATCCATGTGGGGAGAGTGGGAAAGTATTTTGCTTCACAGGTCCGTAAGCCCATCCGCACTCCCACATCTGGAAAGGCTCACGCCGTCTGTCGTGTTAGTGCACTGGGACAAGACTTCTGATGGAAACACTTAGTTCTCAAAGCGGTGCTGGATAACGATAAATCCTTTGTGAAATGTGGATTTGCATTTAAGATTCTTTCCTGCTCCCATTGTCTGCGGGACGTTTTAYTCGGCTTCATTTCCACTGTCCCGAGTCTAAACCCCTAATCCCCTCTCATGCTTCTTCAGCTTGAGCTGATACTCCTCCGTTGCTCCTTCATTTCCGTGTTTTTCAGAGCCCAGTCTCCAYCTCAGCCCTCTTCCCTCCCCCTGGCATCCTTGCTAGTTTTCTCATATTCTCCACAACTGCTTTACTTCAGGACTATCCCATCTCATGGCCCCGATTCCCCTCCTCTCGACCCGTCCCCGCCCGTCACCAGCCCAGCTGCCATTGCAGCCCCAGTGCCAAAGGTGCTCTCGGCCCCTCCTGACACAACTCTGGTTGGGGCTGAACAGCCGCAGGAGAAATCCAAAAGGRCACTAGGGGTTTGGTAACCGCAGATCGTGTCCAGTCAACCCAACTCCCAGGAGCAACTACGCCACGGAGCCGCAGGAGGCTGGAGCTGTGATGCACTTTAGGTTCAGTGATGCTCTGACACGGTCCCACGCAGCCTTGCTTACAGTTGTCTGCACTGACACCCTCTAAGATGGGTGCACATTCGCTAGGAGAATGAAATTTTCCAAAAGTGTAGTTATCAATAGTTTGTTCTTAAACTGAGAAGGTAAATCAAGCGGAGAGCTGGGAGGGTTTGCCTTGGACAGGAGCTGTTTGGTCATTTCAGATCTGTGAACGTGCTCTTGAGGCTGGTAGAGGAAAGGAGGAGAGCAGCTGCTATCCCTCCAGAGGACAAGAGAGCAATCCAGGACAATCTTGGAAAGTTTGAAAAACGGTCAGAAATTACGGAGTTGAAATTCAATTAAGAAACACCTAAACCTCCATACTTACTCATTTACTTGTTTTCCCTTCCTAAATACAAACTGGAGAGAAACTGGCTAGGTAGCAGAACTGCAAAAAATGTACAGCGGTAACCACAAACTGATGGTGACTTGGCAGTGGGACGGTGTATATATTAGTGTCTCGGTGGTAGAGCCTTCGGGGATGTGTCACCTTATATATTAAGGTATAGTTATTACCTTGCACTGGTCAGGGCTTGCAAAGCCTCCCTGGCATTTCAGTATCTGGTTGGAGCATCACACTTCGAAAAAGATATTAAGTAATTGGAGGAAAAGCAGAGGTGAGCAGGGAAGAAGACAGCCCATTTTGTYCGGGGGATGGCGGAGCACGGGGGGGTCTCAGCCTGTGCAGCGCCGGGGGGCTGGGGGGTAGTGTGTCAGCTCTGAACTGGGTGGTGGTGGCCCGGGGAAGGGGTTTGGAAAGAGCGAAGCTGTTTGGCATATCACGGGGTAGGAACAGGATGTTCAGTGTATGAAGGTGACACGATATGCAAAACCTCCTTCTTTTGTACCCATTTTGAAGGCATTGCATCATCAGCCTACTGCAGTTTATGCCCTTCAGCCGGTCTTTCGTTCCTCTCATTTTCTGACCGTTGCTCCCACGCACGGACGTCTCTCTGCTGCTGTGCTTGCTGACTCGGGCATTGCAATGTGCTCTTTCAAACCTCTGCCTACCACATGAACAAACCAACCCCTATTCACAAAAAAGCAGCCCTCAAATCAAAGTGGGAAGTAAAATGCTGGGTACTTAATGATGGGCTGGAGGCAGAACTTTTATTTCATGCTTTGTCCCTGCAATTTCCCCCTTTGTTTTACAGGGTATGACTTTACCAAAAATAGTCAAAGGAAGAAAATAAAGTTTGAAACTTCTGGGAACGAGCCAAGTTTTCCATGCTGAAAATCAATTATTGCCTAATATTTTGAAGTCAAGATCACCGCRCTCTGGCAACAGGCCAGTTCACCCACATTCACCTGCTTTGTACTTTATTCACAAGAGTCAAAGATCTTGCGAATAAAACTTTTTATTTCTAGATGAGTTTTGAGTTTCAAGGGAGTGCTGATTCTTATGGCGAGTACTGCCAGCAAAGGAAGGTGACTTCTTACCACAGTCTGTACGTTTTTCAGGGTTACTGACAACAAATAAAATTATTACATGAAATAAAATGATTGCTTTTGGAAAGAATTGCAAGGTGGCATAATTGGACAGTGGGCATTTTTAAGGTTACTACGCTGGAGCTGCAAAAGATGGAAGTAATTTATTTCCTCTTGGTAATGCTCCTTTCTGGTCTAGCAATTTATCAGAAATGTTAATCCAACAAGCAGTTAAGTGTGTGTATGCTGGGAGGAGGTAAGGGGAATGGAGGACGGAGAGAGAGAAGGCATTTAGAATTAGCTTCCAAATATTGTACATCTCATTAAAAATGTAATCATGCATAAAATGAGATCAATGAAAATTTATCTAGAAGTGCAAGGAAAAGGCGTTTTCTGGTGTGATACCGGGTATAATAGTCTGGATTTTAATTTAGTCAGTTTGCAACAAAAAATCCCTCCAGGCTAAATAACACAGTTTCCCTCCCAGTTATTGTATGGACAGCTAATTTTCTGCACCTTTCCTTCTAATATTCAACCTTATCTCTTGCTGGATAGAGGTTTCAATATACTGCAGAGTTTGTTTTCTTTACATTTTCTATTACTGCAATTTAATTTGCATGGTAAATGATGAGAGGTAAAAAGATGATAAAAAGAAGCAGAACATTTCTTTATTAATTTTGTTTAAATTAGYGTAACTTTTCACTGACTGTGCTTTTTACACAGAAAGCCTACGTAGAAATTATTTTAAGACTCCATATTGCAGTKAGAAAAAATGTAATACTTGACAAAAAGCTCCCTGCCTCACATGCCATTATGCATGTTCTTATTTTCATACGTTTTCTTCCTACTGTACACTGTGTCTAATGATACTTCTGGACCAGTTTGGTGAAATTGCCATCAACTTCATTCCAGAATCTGTGCTATAAGACTCGTTTTAGAYGTATTTTAAACATGCATTACACGATGCTGAATTTGTTGTCGGCTCTTCAAACCCCTTCCTAACRTCAGTTTTGCAGCCTTGGAGGGAGCACCAGGAAAAAGCCCCAGTAAGGATTTATTGTAAGCGCTCCTGGTTTCTAACGTGGGAATCCGAAAGCGTTTGACAAAAGCCGGCCGCGTCTTTCCCCGCGCCGCCCTCCCGGCCCCTCGGCCGCCGGCAGGGGCTGGCCCCCGCGCTGCCTGCCTCCGCGTCGCTCCCGGCTGGAGACGACTTCCAGCTCTGGGGGATTGCTTCTCAGCAGCGGGAGGGAGCCTGGGCTTCCTTCTAGGAATAGCCATGAAATGCTCACCRGTGTTTAGGTAAAGCTGCTGAGTGTTCCTGGAGTTCTGTCCTCCCGAGTCGGGTTTGAGATTCGGTGGTTAGTCATCCGCGATGAGCCGTGGATGCAGGTATTGCTCCTCTGTTTTTCTACCTGCAAGCAAACTCATTAGAACATCTTAAACCAGTGACTCGCACATCCTTGCCCTCCTTAGTGCCCTCTGCTCACAGCTCGGGTTTGTTTCAATAGCACAAAGATTTGATCAACTTTATTCACAGCTGTTAGTTCAAAATACCTGCTCATCACGATGTTTCCTTTTCTTCCTGTTTTCACCCCACAAGTGCTTCATTTGGGGCACGTTAGCCTGCCCCGCCGACCCGGTAAGAAGGAGACGTCCCTTGTGTTTCAGCAGGCTCAGCCCTTTCCTTTCGTTCAGGGCGGCTCACAGGAATTGGCTTTAAAGTTATGAGTTTTAGGAGAAGAAAATTATTTGAATTCATTCTAGTAATTGGTTTTACGCCGATTAATGTTACCAAAGCTAAAGGGAATCTCCGCTGAGCACCTGCAGCTGAGGAGAAACCGGGGGCCTTTGTTTTCATAGTTTTTTCCTTTCCTTCAGWGTTTTATGTTAATTAAACACAAAGCAGTTAAAGTTTTACAGGTGGAAGAATGCAGTAACTCTCCCTAAATATATGTATAAGTGCTTGCTAGAATACTTCCAAAGTAAAAATTATGGCAAAGGCATGTTGTGGTGYGTGGCTGTACTGGCACGGTCACGAGCAGGGAACGCCTTGCTCCCCCCACGGTGCTCACACAGCTATGGGAGCGCCCCGTCCCGCCCTCGGAGAACGTACATTCACATGGCTGCAAGTGGGTTTCTACGTGAACACTTAAAAAGAGAGGTATATATAATACTGGGATTGCTTAACATATTCCACTGTAGCGTTTTTGTGATATTTTTTTTTTTTCCTGTAAGCCTTAATTCTGTTGGTGTTTTCTGCAGACATTTGTAAAGAGACAARAAAAAGCACCGTCAATGGAGATTTGCCATAAATGTCCTTCTTTCCCCYCTTTTCTGTCTCCCAAATGACATTTCATTGCGGTAGAGTTGAGTTATAAACTTTTGAAAATTGCCTTTTTCCTTCTCTGTGCTGCAAGAAAAATATAGGGAGCACAACAAAATAATAAATAAAAATTGTAATTCAAGACCGTGCTGCTGCCTCAGCAGCCTGCTGCACTGCAGGCTGTGTTTGAAAACAATCCTCCATGCATATTTTTTTTTTTTTTTTTAAAGAAAAGGTGAAAAGGAGATTATTTAAGTTTCAGATTCCCAAAGCTGGAAAACGCTGAACTAAGTTTTCTTTGAAGACTGATTCTCRTCTCCCGGAGCGCAGGCGGTGTGCGGCAGCTCTCGCTGCGGCGCGGTGGGCTGGGCGGGTMGTGCCGACGCCGTGCGTCCCGTGGCGGGGAGCCTCGTCGCTTATACGAAGCGGGCAGCCCCCGACCAAGCGTGATCTCCAAGCGTCGTGCGTCTTCTCTTCTGTGTTTCATCCTGCCCTGTGCTCCCGGATCCTTCACTTGTGCTCATTATCTGCGGCCCCTCTGCCCCACGCCCAGCCGGACCCTCCGGACCTGGGCGGCTGCACCTCGCGCTGTGCGGAGGCTTCGGTTTGATGAGACACTTCTCATCGAATCCCCTGGCAGGGTCTTCTCAGGTGATGCTCAGCGCAGGCATCCCGGGCAGGACCAGAAACCCCGCACAGACAGGCAGCTGCCTTCTGTGTCACTGACCCCCCTCCTCTCGCGCTGCCTTTTTCTCCCCTTTTTTTCCTATGATTCTCTCCTCTCTGGGTTATCCTTATTCCCCTCTAGTGCCCTGAAAGTCTGACTCCACTGAGATCAATGCTATTAATGGATATATTAAACTGGCATAATGTGGTAAATTGGTGCTTAATTTCATATATGTTCTTTATCTCCAGAGGTGGCCAAATGCTTTGCAAAAATAATGTATTGATCTACACTGTGTAATATAACTGTGTATGTGTTTGGACATCTACATGAAATAATTTATTTTTATATATGAGGAACTTGTCTTCTTCCATGTTTCATCCCAAAGAGTAATCAGATCAATATGTTTCAGCTGAGAAGCAGAAAATGTGATCAAGTTTTATGTATTATGTCAGAGAATGAATTCTGCATTAGTTTTAACTTGCCTGCCAGAGGGGAAAAAAAGGCCAGTGGTGTTTGAACCAAAGCGAGACACCCGTTTTTGTGCAAAGGAACAGTAAACACACGAAGGAAGGGCTGCTGGAGCTCCCTGCGAGTCCACTTCCACAGCATAAAAGAGAATTGTGCTGCAAACAGAAAAATGGGGAGGCAGTACAACTGAACAAATAATCTGTCATTAATGGTTTATTAAGAAAAAATAAAGGCCATCGAAGAAGAGCAGAAAGCACTGATGTGCATTTTCCTTTGAGCAGGTGCCCGGTGTGTACCTTCACTCTGTGAGTATTCATACCATCACATATACTCAAGCCAGAAATGCAACAGCATCCCCTTGGGACCAGACTTTTCCTTACTTTATTTAATTTTCTGGTTTTAATTTCTATTTCTATAMTTCTTTTGCTGCCTTCATCTTTGCTACAAACAGCGAGAGGAGCTCTGGAGTGGTCATTTTGCTTTCCAGGTTTTCAGGCTAGCGGTAATCTAAATCTTTGGAGCCCTTGTTATCTGTGATCCCTCTAATGTAAGACTAYTGGCTCTATTTCAAAGGAGAGAAATTTCCCGTCAGTTTTCTGAGGATAAATGTGGAGCCTGTTGCTGAAGAGGACATCTGCTTCTGGCTATTCATTGCTTAGCTCACTGTTGACTTGCAGCTTCTGGAGAGTTTGGAGAAGATCTCCCTTCTGCCAGGGATCTACTTCAGAAGGACCTAACTTTGAACTATTTCTTGGGTCAGCCCTTGGATGCTTGTCCATCTGCGTATGGACTTTCCGTGCAGGAGTGGTGGCTATTCTCTCCGCCAGGCAGTAGGAGGGATCAGAGCCTCAAGGATGATCCCAATACGTGGTCTTTTTCCCTGGGAGGAAAAACCCTAAAACTTTGGCCTACCCAAAATTGCTGCCCACAACTGTGTCAGAATCTGATTTTGGGCAGATTGTTATCTATCTTTATTCTGAGAGATACAACCATGTAGATTTTAAAGGATTTGGGGGAAAGAAATAATAGTAAAACTTTGGTCTACTAAGATATAAGGAAAGAGCCCTTTGTATTTCCTTTCTGTGTGAGTTAGCCATTGTCCTTAAGACAAAAGGCTTCAGGCATGCAGCTCCCGTTTTAGAGCAATCCAAGTGTGGTCTCCCTAACTGGCTGGTGCACAGTTCATGGAGGACTCRGCCATGTCGTGCATGGCTCCATCTGCTTTGTTAGTCTTCTGCCCATCATGAAATCTTCTGTAGCTATTCCTAGAGTCTCTCCCAGTTTCTTCTGCTGTGCGTCTTCCAAAGGCATCATTGTACATAAGGCTTCTAATATTAAAACTCCTCATTTTACAGTTAAAATGAATATCATGGCCATTATACAGTATATTACTTTATATTCTCCACATAATGGTTCAACGTGATCCATCTGGTTGGATGTTTGTGTTATGATGTCTTCCTCTTTATCTTAGGTGCACAGAAGAAAACATGCTCCACTTTGCTCCCTCTGTTTTTTGCTGATAACACTACCAGGCTGTTAACTTCCTTAATTTTATTTGTCCATTCAAAGTTGGTGCATTTTTTGACTTGCCGTTCTTAAATACACCAGCCTGTGGGCTGTGATGTGTCAAATAACCTTTTAAAATCCAAACAGATTATGTCCCATGTTTTCTTCCTGTCTGGAGTCTGTGTTACCTCTTTAAAAAATTCCAGCAGATTTGTCAAACAAGATTTACCCTTTATAAGACTCTGCTGGCTACTTTTTATATCAGCTCACATTTCTCCAGATGTTTTGTGATCTCATCACTTATTAATGTCTCCATGATTCTGTCTTCTGCTGAAGTTACACAGTTATTACTGGTTAATGTGGCTATGAATGCATCGTCTCTTTCTTCCTTGTTAGACTGCATCTGATGACAAGAATCTGCTTGGGATGGGTTTGAAACTTAATGGAAAGAATCTTTTTTTGGTCTCAAATTTGAGGGATTTAGAAATACCTCCATTTTATTAATCTTTTACTTTTTTACTGTTATTTAATAATCTTGTCCAAAAGGAGTTGGGATATTTCCAGTAACRCATGAGTGGAAAGCCCCTGCCATGAAGATCCCTCACCTTTCCTATCTGTCCTTGTTTGATAATCTCCCATGCAAACGTCATTTCAGCCCCTGTAGTTACAGACATATTTAATTTGTTTCCTCTTCTAGGCTGACTGGGCTTTTACTCCTATCTTCTGGCTCGTAAAGCAATTGCCACAGGACTGTGGCTGACTCAGGGTGCTTCTTGCAAGGTAGAYGAGAAAGAAATCTCTCCAGATCACCAATGGTCAAGAAGCTGCCTTAAAAACCGCAGGTGTTGGCTGCCCGCAGTCGATGCTAACTAGGGCACTGACTTTTCTTGGCTTTYTCATGCAGCCATTGGAAATCACAGTGACTTGATTTTGCTTCCCTTGTGCTCTTGAAAAATGTTTAATTTCACTTAATTTCCAGAATACTGTTTAAGAGCATGAACACCATTTGTGCCTTCCGTATGCACAGCCAGGAGACAGCATGAGTAAACAAATACATCCAACTGGAGAACCCATGAGAAGGTGGWATAATATATCTACTTGGTTTCCATCCTTCAAAAGAAATAAAACTTTATGGGGGAGCATGAGAACTTCTTCCAAAGTTGTCCCCGCTTTGGGACTGTTGGAGTGGCTGAGAATGGAGGTATGTCTATGCTGCAAAAATTTATGGGAAAGTTGTAAGCTCCATGAAGCGCATGGAATTTGGATTGGATACAAGTCAGCCTCTCCATTACATGTCTACGGCTCTCTGCATATTTGTGATTATCCTTATGAATAATGTAAGCTACTGCTTCGAGAAGGAGTTAAGGAACATGTCTGAGTGCTGATAATGAACTCAGAATAAGAAAAGATAAAGCAATTTGTCAATGGATGGAGAAGTGCAGTCTTACGTAGAGCCAATAAAGTTTCCAAGTAAAGGAGTAAAAAGTTTTTTTCTTGTGGTCACCGCTTCTAGAACAATTTTTTTTTTTTTTAAATGCAAGTTGCATGGTTGGTGAGGAAGAAGTCAGATTAATGTCACTATGTGGCTTAAAAACAGTAGCTCTTATTTTGAAACACTCATGTCTGTGAAAGTGGATTTTTGTCATGGCAGTGACTCTTGAATCACATGGAGACTGCTGTTGGACTTTTTTTTTTTTTTTTAAAAAAGTATTTTGTAAAAATTTAACATTTTGATTCCCAGAACAAGAAGAATCCTTCCTCCTCCTTTCCAGGGAAATAATTTCTTTACATATACTCCTCGAATTTCTCTAGCTGGGAAATCCAGCAGGAGGTAAAGCTGCTGGAAGCCATTTAAATGCTTCTAATGGGTAAGATGTTTACATTTCAYGAGCCTGGATCGGAAGGGTCTGTTATATGGAGGGGTTTTGATAAACTCATCTAGGTCACCTGAGAAAATYGTGCTTAAAATCAATCCATCAGCTTGGTTTCTCTGGGTGGGGCATTGCAGTAGCTGGATGTGGGGCGTTCATCGGGGAGGTAATGCATGTCTTCAGAGCAGCTACTCCTGCCTCCTGAAATAGAAAGAATTCTTCAAACAATTAGTATAAAAGGAGAGCACAGTGGGAGGTTTTAATCTTTTCCTTGCCCTATTGGAATATTTTTAAAGGACTGCTGTAAAGAATTGATGCTAGTATTATATTGCAATGATGTATGGGATATACAGCTGTAGTCAGTTCCCCTCCTGCTATATRCCTGCTATATACCTGCTGTTTGGGGCAGGAATTAACTGTAGAAGCTGAAGAAACCATCTCAGCAGCCTGGTAAAGCACTTCCATTSACTTTGCTCATGCTTGTGGTAGATGCTGGTGACGCTTGGGCATCGGTTACATTTAGCAGTCTCATTCTCCTGTAGTTGGGAATACTGCCGAACCAATTGCTGAAYTTTTGCTAGAATTTTAATTTGGTGSATACCCAAAATAATCTGGTTCAGGTTAGACTGTGAGGTGCTAAGTTTTGTCCATTGAGAGCTCCACTGTTTATCTCAGGGAAGGTAAGGTGTTGCGTATAAATGCTTCTTCATCACCAACCTTCTCTCCTTACTGACGGTGAGAAGGACTTGGCATTTGATTCAACATCTCCATACCGGTGGTCCAGGCCCTGTGTTACCTCTTCCGGAGTGTATGTCCATGCCGGAGAAGACTATTCTGTGCCTCCAGGCTACCAAATCAGCCCGTTTCTCCTGCTGTAGCAATCACGTAGCAAGGGAATGGGAGGGAGGGGGAAGGTTAACTTCCAGTTCTGATTCATCACTTTTATTGAACTTAAATTCTTTTGTTTTAATGCACACTTGATTGAGCCAGCATTTATTGAAACGGTTATGGTTTGTAGGAAAAAGAGACAGTTGAAGAAAGAACAAATGAATCTAATGTAAATSAAATACTTAACGCTTTTATAGAAACTACAAAGCCTTAAATGTGTATTCTTAATGGTAATTTTACAAAACTCCACTAGGCATCTTCAAATGGAGGTGTGACAGTGATTGTTTCAGTCTGGAGATGGCTTTCCTTTCACATGCTAATCATCTGCTCATGGTGATATTTCTCAGCATAGTTGCAGTCAGCGAATTGAATAATTTATGGAATGAATTTTGTTGTAAATTTATTGTGTCACAAGCAGGTTGTAATTTCACTAACAGTACACTTAAGTTATTAAGTAAAAAAAAATAATGTGGTTGATAGGATCGTGCATTTGGAGGTTCTCTTGCTCCCTCCCCAACTAGTTTTCATCTTATATATTTTCAAACAGAGTATTTACCTAATTTTTATTCAGAATCTGATCTGAGAAAGAGAGAGAGAGGACATTAACATAAATGGGTTTGCATTTGCACACTATCGTTGAATCTGGTAGTCGTAAACAAATTACAGAAGATTTTATATAGACAGAAATAGCATTAAAATGGCATAGCTCCGTTGCAGTGCTGCCTTCACTCCTATTTGTTTCTGAGTAATTGTCCTCAGCTTACAAGTGATGAAGTGTTGAAGTTACAGGCAAATCTGCAGAGAGAAGCGGAGCCTCTTGCTTCTTCCCCAACTTTGGTGTTAAGATAATTGGGAGTCATTGCTAGGAAGTTGTTTCTGGCTTGAGAAGTACAGGCAGCGCGGTGGAGAAAGAGATTCGCATCCCCTGCGCCCGCCGGCGAGGGCTTGGACCAGCAGCGGCTCGGGGGGATGCTTGGCCAAGCCTGTACGGTAAAAGGGAAGGGTTTGGCTGCCCTGAATTTAGTCTTTCCATATTTACTTGCGCCAGAAATGCCCGCATTTCCCATGGGCTGTACTGGTATTTTCTATCTTCACTGACAGCACCTGCATACTGCTCGTGGTGGTGTGTGTTTGGAGGTGTTAAACAAGCATATGGTATCACACGTCACGGTGTCCTCAGAGTTAAAGTAGAACATAAGGAAAKAATACCATACCTAGGATTTTATGTTGGGAATGGGAAGCATTCATCAAAGTCTCTTTTTGTTCCTGTACTTCAGTTATTTCCCCAAGACTTTTGTTGTCTTTTTTGTTTTCAGCTTTCCTCCGCGAGCTCTCCTCGGTGTTTTGCCAGAACAGSAAGGAGCTCAAGGTCCTGTGCTTGCACATTGGTTGTATAGTTTGGTTTACAGCTTCTCAGGTGGAGTCTCGGGCAGCGTTTGCAGGAATAACGTGATTTTTACTGTTGCGTGGTACTACTGAGCCTCCATGGGAAGCCTGGAGAGGTTTGTTGGTGCAACTTCTGGAGACTTTTTCTACAACCACAAAATGGCTCTTTTATCATTTTAAAACAGCTGTTGAAACTGTMTCTAGTTGCTAGGTGTTTATCTTAGGACATGGGCATTTTGGGAAATTTTACGTTGTTTTATATGTGCTTATACATGCAGCTTTTTGCATCACTGTAGCTATCTTAAAAGCCTGCCTGTCCTCKTGCAGGTATTTTATTTTGTCCAGCCTCCTCTCTCTGCGATCCCTTGGAGACACTGAAATGAGTTAACTGTGCCATTACATTTTTCACATCTGTTTTCACGTGCAGTAATGGAAGATGACAACCCAATTTGGTGCTCACTGAATGGCCAGGGACCCCTCRTGCATCCCGGTGTTTCCAGCAGGACTTTGGCAGCTGGAAGGTTCATGGAGCTGGAGCTTGTTGTGATATGTAAATAACATGAAAGGCAGAAGCGTTGTGATTGTTTATTTAATTGTTTAAATATGCCAATGTTAATACATATAATTACACAGTATAAACACATTTAATTACTTACATGAGCTAAATATTTTTGCATCTTAGTCTAAAATTGCAATCATAAGTTCTCAGTGGGTGGCAGATTTAGAAAAAATTTTTTTCCTCTGATGGATGCCTCTAAACGTTTACTCTTTTCTGTTAGGTGTAGAGGTGAGATAGGACACCAAATCCAGATGACCACAACTGCACAATTTAAAAAATATGCAAAAAATAGGTTTCCCTGGCTCACTCAGGTTTTAATGATGATCTTGAAACTAGCTGTATAGCAGGCGAAATGAATGAGTGCACTACTCTCCTCGTGGAAATTGTAGATACTGGTAGCATGTGATGAGTGGGTACAATATTTTCTTTGCATTTTGTAGTGGGCATCCTAACAGGGGAGCAGGGAACTGGTGGTGCCAGTGCCAGGCTGGAGAGCGGGACTCGGTCCATCCTCGGTGGCTGTGCCAGGAAAGCCGCACGGCCTCTCGTCTTCGGCTTTGACCACGCTTGTGCTAGACTTTGGCTAGAACCAACACAAATAAATCTCTCTTTTTAAAGCACTCCTCACAGTGTTAAATACTGGACCGGTCGATTAAATGACAATGGATTTGTCACAATAGTGTTTCAGGACTAGGAGTAAAGACTTCACTGAAATCTCCTGTATGGACTTTGGTTTCATTAGGTTGCCTATCTCCGGCTACTTTTTCTTGCTACTGTAAATTGCAGTTAAAATTGAGAAAGCATTTCTACATTTCATTCCTCAGATGAAATTCCTCTTAGAAGCACTGTATTGTAATTATGGTTGTGCGTGTTAAATTTTTAATTTGATTTTCATTTGTCTATTCAATTGATATAATTGATGTGCATCCTTTCTCCCTCAGGATACAGGTTAATAACCTACTAACCTCGGAATGAAGGAATGATAAAAGGATACCACACTAGGGTTTAAGGGACCGTTTATATGTTTTTAACTGTAGCCTTATTTTTTGTCCTTTGTAGCCTGCGGCATTTTGTACTTCCAAAGCCTTGACAGGCATTAAAAACATTAATTATTTTAACGTTAATGAAAAGAACTATTCATACTGGACCTACAAGGAGGCTAATTATATTACGATTTGTGAATATCTTACAAAACAAAAGAGAAAAATAAGTTTTATAAATAGAATCAATTTCTGTTCATTGTCTGTCTGAACAGGTACTTCTTGGCTGCTTTTGGTTTTGCACTTGTTCAAACTGCAGAGGGGACTTGCCAAATGAGAATACTTATAATCTACAAAAGATGATGAAAGTGGATAAAAGAAATATTTAGATAACATCAAGGCATTTGCTAACTGTGGAGGATCATAAGATAATGCTGGAGCAGGATAAAGTGCAAAGGTATCTGGGTTAGGGTAAAATACTTTGCAGATTTATTCTCGATGCCTTTTTTTCCTAAGTGAAGTGGGTCCTTTCCTGTGGTAGTGCATTAAGGATAATTGTCCCTACAGATCACAGTCCAAAGTCAAATTTCCTACTACAGCTGGAGCGGGAAGGTCAAGCTGTTTTGCCAGCTCCAGACCCAAAGAGAGTCAGAGAAGTATTAGTATGGGGGTGAGGAAAATGCTAGGAAAAGCCCTCCTTTGCCGTGTGCCAGCTTGGGGACAGTCACTGCCGTGACCCGCCTCTCCCGGCTCCTGCTCTTTGCCGAAAACCTGCTGCTTTGGGACCTCGCGGCTGCCCCTTACACCCTGTCAGGACACATCACTTTCCAGATTCCCTTTTGGTCCCTGCTCGCTTGGCAGGGCTTTGGTTGTTAGCTGGTGTGCAGCGCTTTATAAAGATGCATTTCTTCTGGGACACCGGTGTGCAAATCTCGCTGGGGTTCACGCTGAACCCGAGCCAAGCCTGAAGTTTATTCTAGCGGAGAGAAACGCTTTCTTCTAGGGTACGAAGCTGGAAATGGAGTGATTAAATGAGCCAGCAGTAAGTGCAGAATTAGCACTTGGCTGAGTCCACTCTCTTCTGGATGATGCTGGAGGTCTCGGAGGAGTAGCAGGGCTGGGAGGACTGGGGGAAGAGTACCAGCCTGGGCTGTTTTCTCACCTTCCCTTTTTGCTGAGGGAGTGAGTGCCCTAAAGTGCTTCGTAGTCAAACGTTTCAGCAAAACAAGAAAGCCTAGGTGTTGAGAGGAATAACTGAAACGCTCCCAAATACATTAAACAAACGTCCCAAGACATACCAATCTCATGCTTCAGAAAGTTACCAAGCTATCAAATGCTTGAAACTGGATAGAAAATTTGCCTTGGTAAGTTATCCAGTGCTGGGTTGGTGTGGGCCCTCCGGAGGCTTTCTCTGGAGGACCTGATGCTGAAGGCACGAGGGTGCTGCACGGAGGCTTGCTCCCGTTCTCTGCAGGGATCCCTGGGTTGGCAAATGAGCTCAGCGGCCTGCAGCCAAACGGAAACTTTCCTTGGTGTTGTGCCTGTTTAATCAACTGGCAATACCRTATAAACTGTCCCCAGGTCAAATATTAAATGGGCCAGCTCGTCCTGCTTTTTATCACGGTGCTATTCCAGTACCTTCCACGTGCAGATCAAGGTTAAAGAGGGTCTGGAAAGAGCAGACATCTGTGTCCGTTGTGCAGTGAAGGGTAATGAGCACCGGGGACTTTTTCTAAAATGCTTCAGCTGGATATGGAAATGAAAACTATTAAACTTGTAACCCATGACTCTTTAGGGAGCTAACTGGTAACAAACGACAGCATTTTCTCTATCTGGTAGGAAAGTTAGAGGAGGCAACGTCATATGTTTTGTTGGCCGATGTAGTGGAGAGCTACTTAAGACCTGAAAATGAGGATTTAGCTGATTAGATATAACCTTCACATTTATTAAACTAGTCCCAACAATTAAAAAGTAGACCTTTGCATGTTGGAAATAGTGAAAGCTATTGATGACAGTGAGAAACTTGTGCAAACTTCTTGGACTGCTCCCCATCCCAGCTCACACTCTGGCCATATCAACAAAGGCCGAATAGTTTGCATTTAAAATTGTTATACTAAACAGGTACATGTGCAATCTTTACAGCAGCTAGCATAACCAGCTCTAATGCCTTATAAATACGTTCAGTGGTCATGGCCTGTTCTTGTGGGGAGAAAATCGAGTTTGCTRTGGGAATGTCAACTCCGAATTCCTTGACATGTGTGTATAAAGTCTCATTTTTAAAGATGTATGACTAGAAAGACATAGCTTCCTTAAAACTTAATCCAATGTGTAGTGTAATCTTGGACAGTCTACGTAACAATACGAAAAYTGCAAAGCCAGAGCTGGATGGTTCATAAGCCATGAAGAGCTTCAGCAGCATAAACAGCATAAGATGAATGAGCCGCTTTGCTGGGGACACCACTCCAGCACCCAAATTGAATCAGAGACTCTGGGATTTAAAAATAATGATGTGGCTTTCTGCTGAGGTAAAGCAGACTCTGTTTTGTTCTGCCAGGGCTAGTCCTGGTTGCAGTTTTCAAGCAAAGATTTCAGCCAAAAGCAACAAATACATAAATCATGGGGAGCATCCGTCCTTGCCGCAAGGAAAGGACAGATTCATCATGCGTGGGTGGTCTTGTGCCCAAATGCTCGTGAGGCTTCTACCGGCTCTACACGTGCAATGAGAGGTCGTGACTTCTTGGGGAGCAGGATGGGAACTGGGTTTGTTCATTTGCTGTTAAACTGCACGTGTGCTGGCTTTTAGATCAGGCTTTTCTCATTCTCTATTGCAAGTTGTACCCACCAGTCAACAATATCATTGTTTGTCTTTATTACGCTGTTAACTATAGACAGGCTTGAATCCGTGTGGGCAGAAGTGAACGGTTGGAGAGCTGATGCTGCGGAAAACAAGTGCTGTGCCGAGACTGTTGGGAATTTTCTTGCTGGTTCACACTCATCCCTGTCTGTAATGGTTCTTGCGTCTTCTAGGGGAAAACCCAAGAACCTTAGAGGACCCTGGTGCTGCGTAATCTCTCCCCAAAATGTATATCTTATTTTGCTCTCTGGTAGTTAAAGATTGACATAAACCCTAGGGTAAAAAGTTCAATATCCTTTCTAAACTTGTTATAATTATTAGGAGATCTTGTTCTTTTTAATCTYGTTGCGTTTGTGCCGGCAGTGACTTCCTTTGGGAGAGTCCCACAGCATACTTTATGAAAACGTGTTTTGTTTTGATCCTGTTCATCTAGAATATTGTCAAGTCTATAAGTACATTATTTTTTTGCCTCTACTATACATTTCCTTCTACTTATTAACATTGATTTTAATTTCCAATCATGTTGCCGATTCCCCTGCTTTCCTCACTATCATCTCCTATGCTAATTACACTCAAACTTTTATCTTTTCTACCGAACATATTAAAGAGCATAAATTACCTTGTGACAAGGATGACTTGGCCAGAGGGTAGTGCAAAGCTTTCTAACTATGGGAGTGCTGAAAGATGGGCACAGATTTAAGGTTGCTGTGAAATCCCGTTTAAAGGTTTTATAGAGCAGGTTGTGGTCGTTCCTGCTTTAATACAGGGTTTTTTGCTCGGCAAGCTCGCAGAGCCTGTTTAATTTCTGAAATTTCCCCCACAGTGGCTCAAAACCAGGCGGGATGGTAGGAGAGAGGCTCTGTCCCGCCTGGTCTCCCCAGCATGGTGACGAGGTGGGAAGTGCTGGGGAGCAGCAGCGAGGGGGGGCTGTGGAAACGAAGATGAGCAGCAGACGTCTGACATGACGGAGAAGAGGGAACACTCGACCTGTTTTGAAGCCCAATTGCTTTGCAAACTCGCGCTTCACTTTCTTCTCCCTTTAATGCCGACCTCTTTCCAGCCTTTGCTGCTTTGCTCTCTGTCTCGCCCAGCGTTCGCGTGGTCTGGCCTGATTTCTGTGTTTTGGATGGCTTTCTAAGAGGCGTTCCTTGACTAAGTCAACGTTCTCACCAGCATTAAAGAATGTTCTAATGTGATATTCTTAATCTGTCTTTTGGCTTGCTGGTGCCTGTTGTACAACACGCTGCTGAGTTTTGTATTGGACATGCAGTATATAACCTGTTATACATCACACACCTTGTATGTAGATTTTTGATTTCTTAGTCTTTTAAAAAACTTTAAAAATATAAACTATACATTAAAGACCTCATTATACTGTGAAATTAAATTACTACCAAGCAAAACCCCTAAACATCTCCAAGGTAATTTCTATATTACTCTTATTTTTGCCTTATGGTAGTTTATTATGATTACTGTTACTTATTGCTATTGCAGATGAGGCAGGAGGTGAGTCCGGGTCACAGGTTGGGAAATATTCAGATGCTGACCAGGTACCATCTGAAAGGTCGATGGGCTGTAGGTGGAAGGCAGGGTTGTCTTCAGGTCGCTCCCTGGGAGGTGCARGGGCTGCGTTTAGCAGCGATGAAGTTTTAAAGCAGCCGTTAAATCACAGACCTATCATATTTTCAGTCTTGTATCTTCACATTTCTCTTCAAAAACGTTTAACTTACACTGTGTGCCAACATTTGAATTAAGAGGTGAGCGGCGTTGTATGTATAGCTTATTGCTGTTGGTTGGATTCAATACCATTATTTTAGTTTTCATCCTCTGATTCAGTGTTTATCCCCTGGTCATTTTGTTTTTTGCTAATTACRACCTGTGGATCTCAGGCTAGGTATCTCAAAAATACTGGATTACTAACCCAACTGTTTGCTTTTCGTGTGCTTGCTGACTGACCCCGCAGAGCCTGATAAAACCGAGCTGTTACTGATGCCTGACGCTGTCACCCGCGTCCCTCCAGAGGTGACYGGGCTTCACCCAGCTGGTTGATGCAGACGAGCAAAACGTACTGACCAGTGGTTTGGGTTGGAGGAAAGTGAAATGTAATTTCGCAGCTGTGGCAATCCAGCTGAGAGCTGGGAAAGGAGAGGAGGAACGTGGCACAAGCGGTGAGGAGCGGGCGTTTGGGAGGCTCCCTCAACACGCTGCTCACCCGAGTCGGATAGAAGCTTCTTGAACAAACTTCACATCTTCTTGATGAGTTGACAACATTAAGAAATGTATTGCTGTGSCTGTTGATAGAAAATCATTGCATGCGGCAGGGAATTTCCCCCATGGCGAATGCAATAAAGGATATTGGCACTCGCCTTTCGAGACACYGGTGGGGTGCACTGGCAAAGCACAGGACGACCAAAGCACACACCTTTCCAAGGGACTCAGGACAATTTTGCAATGTCAAGCAACTGGACTTTGCCATTTCCAGTTGAAACATTTTTCCCCCCCATGTTGTCAAAGATTTGGCTTTTTGCATGACTTCCCCTCTACGGTATGCRTCGGCTTCTCCATCGTGTCAATATAACTGGTGAAAAATGGGTATTTCTGACCATAACATTCTGAGCAACTGCAGGCTTTGTAGATTAAATCTCACATCTTGAAGTGCACCCAAAAACTGCCAGCCAATGCAGTGTAGAAAGCAATAGGAGTTAATAATATATCCGAGTCTCCTGCCACGTCCTAAGGCTTTTTTCTTCAATATTATTCAAAATTTAGGCACCTTTCATATTAATTAAATGGTAACTTTCTGTATCCCACGATCAAACTATCCAATAACGCTTGCTCAGAGCAATCAGAAATGACAAAAATAAAGTACTAATATAATTTTATTATGAATGATTTGATCCCTGGGGTTTCTATCATATTAAACAAAGAAACAAATTAACCAGTGACTGAATTAAGTGGAGGAACTTGCATCATGTAGAGGCAATAGATTTTTTCATAGTTAAGCTGCCAGCTACTTTCATGCTTCAAGTCCAGTTTCCAAGTTTCCCCACGAATTTCCTAGAAATAATCCTGCTGCCATGTATCATTGCATATGTCAGCATGTAGCTATTTTTTTTCCATAGGAAATGTAGTAAAGAAGATCAGAAGAGGAGTTTTGAATGCATTAATCTGCATTTCCAAATCTACTGAATCAATGATTGTTCCTCAGGACAGTACCGGTGGCTTGGGCGGGTTTGTGAGATCTGTCCTATGACAGGTCTTTGTGGACGGCTCTGGGCAGCGTCCCCAAGCCTGATGTCACCTGGTTGTGCTGGATGGGATGCTCTCTTGTTTGTTTACTCTCTTGCTTCCCAGCTTTTTAAATAATTACCATATTCCCTATTTTAGCTGTTAATTTTCTGTCGGAGACCATTGCACATGTGGAGTGTCAGATAGAAGAGGTTCACATTTCCCATACATAGAAAAGTATTTATTGTAGCAAAGAAAGGTATTTGATAGGTGGAAGCTCTGGCACAGCCTTCCTCTGGGGAACACATGCTGTGGAGGCTGCCTTCCCCCCCYGGGCTCCGTTTCATCCTGGGGACCGCCGTGGTCTGCCACACCAGGGACCCCYCTGCTACTGGGATGGCGCGAAAGAAGTTTGCTGGGATGTGGTCACTGACATTTAAAAGCACCTGCGCCTCTATAAGTGCTACTGCATATTATGCTATGTTAAATTTTATATTATAAGCATATRTGCATATACAGGTTGCATTAAGCTTTGCCCTTTAGGGAGCAGTCGGGTACAGAATGGGACCTAAATCCTGGGGTAGCAAAGCACTTTTAATTGCCATGAAGAAGGCAAGGTCATGTGGATTTCCGTCTGACATGCACTTGTCCTTGCCTGCATTGAGGTGTAAAGGAGGACCACATTCTTGACTCTCAATGCCTTTTTTTTTTTTTTTTTCTTCAAGTTCAGACTTAAGTTTGTGAGGCGGTTCCAGGCTGGGACCATACCAGTGGACTTTGGAAATGATGTGGAGTTCAGGTATTTTCCCCCCACAAGACTCCATGTATCCCGTGCACAACTGACCCTGTTATGACGCTTACCCCTGTTATTGTGGGCGCAGAAGTTTCCTCTTCTGGGAGAGCCAAAGCAGCTCTGAAACAGGGACTGAGCAGGAGCATCTCTGAACACAGCGATGAATTTTCCTGGCTGTGACAAAACCATGTTTTCTGTATCATTTGTCTTAAGGCTTTGTGGTAATTGCGTGTTGTTGAGCTTTTGAAACGTGCACCTTCTTTAAAATGCTGGCGCGTGACCCTGGTGGGTGCAGGGGCGTGCTGCGAGTCCTGCCCGGCTCCCGCGCAGAGCAGGAGCTACCCGCAGCGCACCGGCATCCGATGTCATGAATGTACATTATTTACGGACAAAATGCCAAGCGTGGGATAAGCACTTTGCTGGCTGAGACAATATTGATAAAGAATCCAGGAATCTGCAATGGAATCGGGGTTTTAATTGCATTCCTGCCCCCAAAAGCTAGATTTCATGGTAAGATCAATAATATGTTAAAAACCGAGTACAGCAAAATAAGTGTATAATGTACTTAAAATCTGTACACAGCGCGTTACCTCTTTATTATTTGCTTTGTTCTGTCTCATTGGGACCTGATGCCGCAGTCCCCCCTGACAGCGGGCTGTCAGCCGTCCCGGCTCTGTGATGGAGACACGGCAGCCGTGAAGTCCTGCRTCCTCGTGAGATGCAGCCCGAGTCCTGTTTGTAATTGTCGGTTATTAATTAACGTCTTCACTTTGGGGCTGTAATGGGCAGGTCTGGCACAGGCACAAGCATGGGAAGCTCTCGGGTCGGCCATTTGCCRAAAGTGCTGTGGTTTGTCTGCAGTTGGGATTGGGGCATGGTGCAGGAGCCAAACCCTTCCCCCCCGAGCAGAGCTTCCCTCCACCTCGTACCTGCCCGGCCACGCTGCTGCGGTCCTCAGTCCTCCTGGCAGCGACGCTCCGCGTCTGCTGTACCCAAGGGGTGAATGACAGGGAACGTTATTAAGTCCCCCAGCTTTTAATACTGCATCTCGTCCTAATATGCCGTTTCAGATGACTTCAGACACGTCTCTCTCTTTCTAAAAAAGATATAACAGAGGGATTAATCAAAATTGGGGTAAGCTAAAGCATGCCTGTTCTGGCCGGCCTCTGGTTTCAGCAGTTGTAAAATAATGGCCAGCCTCTTGCTCCTCGCTATAAACATCTGGATGAGGACGCTGAAAGAATTAAATTTTGTGCCTGAAAAATGACATATTGAGTAGGAGCTCTGCTTTCATCTCTGTGATCATGTTTTTAGGAGAATACGCGCAGAGTCTCAGTGTTAACATTCTTTAACTGCTCCTCAAATTACTAATGCTTCACGTTGCTTTAATCCATTCTGCTGTAATAGCTTTATTAGATTAAACTCCCTGCTGAGCAAGTGAGGAACAGTGGGATTATCACACTTCCCTTTGAACAGCCAGTAAAGACAAAATAAATGGTTAACAAAATAGAACAAATTCAGTTTGCAGGTGATCTGCAGTTCTCAGCCTCGTGGACTGTGGATAGGCTCCGAGCGTCCCTATTATTCCTGGCTTGAAAAATGCCTTTTTAGCAGCCTGAAGAAATTCCCGAGGTAAAAAAGAAGTCCTAATGGAATAAAAGTTCCTCTTTTCCCTTTAGATGTGTTGCTAATTGCATCGCGCCGACTGCAGGGACAGTGTGAGGAAAAACTGAAACTTTATTTAAAAAAAATTTTTTTTTAGCTTCACTTTTGATGAAGCCGTAGGTGCGCCAGTAACAGCCTTTATCCAGTGTCTCCAGAGTGGCAACTCCTAATGACTGATTTTTTTTTTTTTTTTTTTTTTTTTTTTTTAGCAAATCTAATTAACTATTTGAAGTATTTCGTCAAGAGGCTCACGGTTACTATACACAAGCAGTGGGTGGCTCTTCTAGAGTCTCTTAAAAACTCAGTTTCTTCTCAGCATTCTTAAAATCCTCGTCTGCTGGAGCAATTTGAATTTTGTTATTAGTGACTGCTGGAAATCATAATTCAATAAAGACTAACTCATTTAAAAATGCTTCATGCTGAGCGTGCATTAGGTAACTTGGGAAACTTAGGAGACACAGAAAAACATATACTAATACTCAGGTCTACACAGGAAATTGGTATGGCACTGAGCAGTTTGAAGGAGGCTTTTTGTATTTTTTTAAGAAGCTGCAGAAAGGTTGGAAGGAATGCAGTTTTTTTCTAGTAAATGTATTCCTTCCCTCTCCCCAGCATTTTTTTCCTAACGCGCTGGCATCTGTCCAAAGGAATTAAAGCCYCCAACATACTAGGGGATAGTGAAAATACACATGATAAACATATCTATAATRATTTCATAGATAAGTAAGAAAGACCTCATGTTTCTTTTCCTAAACTCCTTGTATGTCCCTTGTTACTTGTCTCGAATGAGTTTGGAAGTTTTAAGTATCTCTCCTGCCCCATCTCTCCTATTCCCTTTGTGGCAATAATATTACGGTCGTAGAATATATAGTCTTGCCATAGGGGAATGGGCCTCCTGCTCGGGTTTTTAAGCCACATCTGCAGCTGCAGCTGGAGCAGGCTTTGAAAAATATCGGTATTATGAAAGGATGTCATTTTCTAACAATGAATTCTCCTTCAGAGGACGCTGCGCCATTTCATTCCTGCCCAGTGCTGTCCGGCAGCTGTCTCCTCTGTAGTTCATTTGCTGCTTGAGTTCACCCTAGGAAATACACAGGGGTATTTTTTCCCAATTTCTTTCCCCACAAGTTGTTTCATCTTTAGAATCACAACATTTCCTGCCAACATCAGAGGTTTCCATTCTTGTCTCCTCTCTCCCTTGTTCTTTCTAGCCATTTTCAGACTTATATAGCCCTTCTGTTTCTTACCACCTCTCCCTTTCATCCCCTGGTCCTCTCGCGGTGCCTCCCTCGTTTCAATTCTCCACTTAGCTGGGGTTCAGAAAACAATTGCCGTCTTCCACCTGTTTTTCCTCCTTTGTTGCTCTGCGGTTTGATTTAGCCTCTCTTTGTCTGCTTTCCCCTTCTTGGGTTTTTTTCTTTTTTCCCCTCACCCTCTTTTTAAAATCAGAGAAAATGATCAATATTATTCCCCCCCCTCTCTGTTTGATAAGATAATGCCGGACTAGTGCGGTGGAGGTGGATTTGTTGTCACTGCAGGGAGGGAGGAGAAGGGGTAAAGGTGCTCCAGACACGGCAACGGGCGCTGTGGAAACAGGAGGCTGGGGCKGCGCGGGCAGGGCTGTGCCCCCGCAGCCCCCTCTGCGGTCAATACGCTCCGCGTCAGGCCTGAATAAATACATGTAATTCAGTGGATAAAAAAACTGGGACAAAGGCCTGGGTTCTYTGCCCAGGCAAAATGCCCGTAGAAACAAGTTGGTGTACGTCAGAGCGGAGAGGCCAGTTTTAGGTTGTTTACCTAGGAGATAATTTGGGAAAGCCTGCCACGCAGGAATGTACTTCTGCTCAGCTTTACGCCACGGCTTGGTTGCGTTTTCTAGACTTTCTGCTTTAGCCTTGTGATCTCTGGCTCTGTTCACTTTGCAGCAAACCAGCGTCTCCCCCTCGATTTGAGATCGTTAGCCGTAGGGAATTAGCTGTGCTGTAGCTACCATACTTTGAGACTTGCCCCTACGTGGAACGGTCAGGAGGGAACCCCAGCCTGTTTTCTGGTTTGGGTGGATGCCGAAAGCTTTCATCCCCACTGAAAGCCATTTTAGGGGAGGTCGGSTTTTTAAAAAATTCTTTTTTCTTTCTTCCTAATATTGATGATGTGGGAAAAGTAGGTAAAATTTACTGGAGGGAGAGTCAAAACTTCCCCCCATTCTGCCCACCTGTTCGGTGTTTCTGCTGCCTTTCATTTTCTAAAGTGTTACATATGGATTACATATGTCTTTCTGCTGCAGCTCTGCGGCTGAAAAAAACCCAACAACCACGAGGAAATCAATAAACACCTGTTATTCCCAGATCCGCCGTTACTTGGGCTCAAAAGTGCCCGCAGGCAAAGTTAAAACAAAACCCCCGGTAAGTCTATCTGCCTTCACAGCCTCCTTCTTGCCTGCACGGGGTGKGTGTGTGTGTGTGTGTTATTTTTTATTTATTTCGTTTTGTTTCACCCCGGTTTCTCCCGGAGCCGACCCTCCACCGCCGCTGTGACCCGGCAGCCCGGGCTGCGGCTCCCGGAGCCGCCCGGCCCCGGCGCGGCCCCGCCGCGTTCCCGGGGCGAGGTTGCCCCCTGCCGCTCTCCTGCCACTGAGCATCCCGCGCGGTGTGAGGCGCGCTCGGGGGCCCGCCCTGGGACGGGAACGCGCGGGGGTCATCTGCTGGAACCCGACGGTTTGGAAGCAGGTTTGAGGGGGGCACCAGGCAGCCGGGAGATGCTCTGGTGTAACGTGGTTCTTTAAAAATAAATAAGTGACGAACACGTTCAGTATGGTTCCTTGTCTCCAGGAGGGAAAATCTGTATTGGAAAAATGCTTCTGAGCGGTTACTGATTGMGGACCGAGCCGTGAGAGGACTGCCAGCAGGCGTGTCTGTTCTACCGGAAGTTTTTGCTGTTCTCTATCTGTATTTGCTAAGGCTTGATCGAAGACCTGAAGTTTTGTGAATATGTGTTCATTCGATACATATATCTTGCTCTTACAAGTTAAGGTTTGAGACTGCATTTACCTTTGCTAACTGTAAGTTTACACTTAGTAAGTGACTTAGTGCACTTAGTATACGACTTTATTTCTTCAGCCTCTCTCTGGTTCAGCTCTACAGCAAAGGTTTAGCACTCACCTCTCTTGCCAAGGGATACCCAAAAAGCGTCCGGTTCCTCACTCTCTGTTGACAGAAAAGAGGGGCAAGGACAAGGCTGGACCTGCAAAGCTCTGAAAGAGCCTGGCTACTTTTAGCCCAAAAGGAACCAGACCCATGCAAATTACTTGGCAATTTAATCCTGATGTGTTAGAAGAAGCGCAGGCCGATGTGAGGATGCATAATAGCGCGTTGTTGGAGGTGGGTGCTTTGTTCCGGCTCTTTAAAAGACGTCGTTCTTGCTGAGGAGAGGAGCACATTGTATCACAATTAAAATGTGTGGCAAATACTCCTTGGCATGCCAGCAGGTAGTGCCTTTTTATAGTCCTGGGTATCATCAGAGACCTGGAAATAATGGCTGAAGCCAGTGCTATGAAATATAATTTCTTTAAATGTAAGAAAAAAGAAAAACTCAGAAAATTGTTATGGCATTTTAACTAACTTCAAGTGTGCTGCCTGGTTCAGTCGCCCCTTTGATGTTGCAGCCGGGTGACCTGGCCTCCCCTGCCATTCATCACTGACTGGAAATCAAACTCTTCGGTTCTCCTGCTTTACAGTCCTTCCTCTGTTCTGCTAATAAACACAATGTTATTTAAAATAACCATTCAGGAGGCGTTCAAAGGGGATATCCATATATGAATTTTAGTGAGAGTGCAGTTTCTTGCTGCCAAGCCCTAACCTTCAAAATGCAACACAGAAAAAGATAGAATTAATCTAAATACGCGGTGTTGGGTTCGTGAAGCGAGAGGCTCACAAATCCCTGCTCTCTTGTGGTGACTCTGTGATCAGAACCTCGGGGGAAATGTCTTTAATTATTTCATTTCACCTTCATTTTTACAGTGTCAATCTATGGTTGTGGTAACAGCTATATAAATACAAAAAATCCTGTTTGTTAAGAGTATGATCTGAAGTGAAATAGGTAATTCCCTCCCGATGGTCCCTGGACAGTGCCCAGCCAGCGGTGCCAGTGGCAGGCAGCGTTGGAGAGCTGTCCTGGAGCGGAGCGAGCTGGGGCTGGGGTGGACATGGCGTGTGTGTAACACACCTGGACACGGTGCGTGTGTAACATCAGCGTGAACCTTGTCTCCTGGCCTCATTCGAGTTGTGAACTCAGCAGTGATGTTTTAACTGCTTTATTTCATCAATACTGTGCTACCTGAGAAACCGAGCTTCTGAGTAACGTGGCATCTTACCCCGTTTGGTTTGCACCGTGCTAACAGCAAAGACGCGGCCATCGCCGTTTCAAAGCGAAGCCGTGTTTGCCAGCAGCCTCYGCAGCGAGCTGCCCGAGCACGGCGCGTTCACACACGCGGGACGGGTGGCACGAGGGATGGGTGCCAAACCCCTCCAGGATGTCATGAAGGAGAAGGTCAGGAAAACCAGCAGTGTTGCAATTTTAAACAAAGTAAGAAACAGGGGTAGGTGATTGCATCATGTACGTTCGCCTCCCTTGCTCTCGAGGTAGCGTCGCCGCTGTGGCCGTCTGCCATCATTTCCTTCCCCCTCGTTCTGTGTTGCACTAGACGCGATGAAGAGGAGCGCTGGCTTGGGCAWAGGAGGAGGGCAGAGGCAGAGCTGGAGCACCAAAACATAGAAGTTATCCCTTTTCCCCACTGCTCAGCTCCTTCCCAGCCCTGCGGGTGCCCTCACCCCCGGCCTGGCTCTGCTCGAGCCCATCTCCCTGACGCTTGGCAAGTTGCTCCGTGCCTGAGGAGCACCAAAGGCACGGGGGTGCRTCCCCCGGGGACGGAGGGAGCACCCAGGTAATAGCTGTGGTGGTTCCTGCACCAGCTAAAAGGGAAACGCCTTCACTGAGGTGGTGCTGAGGCTTGATTAGAAGAAAATTAATAGAGGATCTTGTGTTGTTTTGGACTTTGGACTCTGGCACAAGTTTATTCTGTGTTTTCCTGCAGATCCCCTTTTTAGCACTTGCTTTGTGTCTGTATCATGTAGGAACACATGAARTGGGCTAGGAGAGACTTCTGGCTGGGTTAACACAGCTCTGTGTTGTTTTTTTCATAGGCTGTATATTTTCTCCTCTTAGATCTGGTTCTTTTCATCCTCACTGCCTCTTTGCCTTTACCTTTTTAAAATGTCTATTGCTGCAAAACACGGCTGAAGATTGCCAGGTCCAGCCTTACCGCCCCGCTGCCCGCCGCAGCCCCCTGAAGCCCGGAGYGGCCGGGGCTCCCAGCCGTCGGTGGAGGAGACTGCTGATCAGTGCTGCCTTTTAAACTTACCGTTGACTAATGTTTAGAAGACTGGATTATTATTTTTTTTATAATATATACATGGCAAGGAGCAGAACGATGTTATTGTCTKCCATTTAATGCAAGCATGCCTTTTTGGAAGGAGGGAAAACTGATGCGGTTTGTGCGCGTTTCAGCTTTATGTCAGTGCGGGCTAGCCCAGCTAACAAGAGTTGTTTTAATCTGATCTGTTTTATCTGTTGTGCATAGAGTAACAGATGTGTAAATTTAATACAGTAAATCGCTGTATGTATTATGGCAACACCGTAGAAATATTTCGTAGCAGCACCATTTAATTTTCTGATTTCTTGCTGAATATGGAATGGAAAATACGTTGATTTAACTCTAAAAAAATGCACCGTCGATTTAAGGGGAAAAAAAAAAGTAAGAAAGAAAGAAACCCTTTACCATATCTAATTTCATTAGTAAACTGTAAATGGAAAATGATGAAGAGGTAAGATTTCAAAGGGCTGGTAACCCACACATTTTATGTAGCATTAATCATGTGCTCTTAATTTTTCTGCAGCAGAACTCTGCGGCGCTGCATTCCCGCCCCGTCATTCCCGGGGCGGTGGGCGAGGGCGGGCAGGCGGCGGGGCCTGGCCGAGGCCCCCCCATGGCAGCTCCCGCCGGCCACGCCGCAGCCGAGGCGGGGGACGCCGCGCAGCCGGCCCCACCCCACGGGATGAGATTTATGGCCACGTGCCGGAGGTTTCGTGCCTCTCTGCTCAGGCCGATTTGAAACACCACTTTTCTGCTGGCGGCTCGTGTTCTCTGCTTTACCCTTTCAGAGGCTCTTTCTCTTCCAGGCTGTAAAGAGGGTTAAGAAAGGAATTGTCTCTATTATGGTAATTAAACTCCCAGGARACAGCCTCATTAGACTAATAAAGAGTAAATAAAGCAGGCGAGGACACACTTTTCTTTCCAGTAGTCGAGGCAGCAGTTAGCTCCCTTCACTTCGCCCACCCGCCTGCTCCCTGCTCCTCGGCTGGGGCAGCATGGCCGGTGCCCCTGCCCCTGCCCCTGCCTCTGCCCCTGCTTCTGCCCCTGCCTCTGCCCCAGTCCCTGCTTCTGCACCTGCCCCAGTCCCTGCTTCTGCCCCTGCCCCTGCCCCTGCCCCTGCCCCTGCCCCTGCCCCTGCCCCCCCCCTGCCCCCCCCTGCCCCGGGCTCCTGCCGGGGTTCACCCCCTCATAACTTTCCCAGCAGTTTACCCCTTGGGCCAAGGTGTTCCTTGCTCAGTTGCAGGCCAGGGAATTAGGTATTGCTACTGCTCAGGGAAGTTTTTGGCTGCATTTTGCTTGTCTTCCTTACGAGCAGCCCCTGGTTTTCTTGCCGGCTTCCCGAGAGCAGCCCCTGGTTTGGAGCAGATGCAGTGAAGGCTGCAGCGCGCCTGCCGAATGCACGCAACAAAATCCAAGCGATGGACCTTGGGTTTTGTTTCTTGCAGAAATGACATTTGCGGCACGCTTCTGGGCGATATTTCTTCTCCAGCGTTGACCCCAGCTGAGGCAGGGTATGGCACTGAAAATGCACACGTAGCTCTCCTGCTTTTTCAGAAAGCAGATTATGGAGGGAGAATGAAATTAGCAGTAAAAGTATTAAAATATTGATAGCAATCATTCCATGTCCTGGCTGTACTAATTAATTATTAATTTTACCTTGAAGGTTAGTGTAAGAGATGGACTTTACTTTATCATGCCTTCACTTAGCAAGATGTTTGACTATATATTTTTAAACATTATCGGGTCTCTAGCAAATAGCTCTCATTTTTTATGGTTAGCAGTTGGGATTTGCTTTGTGTGGCTTCATAAAGTGGGAGAAAAGATTATGTTGCGAAGGCCTTGCGGAAGCGATCCCTTTGTCATGCGTTAGTAATTCCTGCTGATCTTCACTGCTTGCTGTCCTTTCGGTATTGCACTTGTTGCTTTTCCATAGCGAGGGCCCTTTGCAGCACTGCACAGAGTAAAGAAATGCCTCGATGCTGTGAGCTTGGCGTTGCAAGACGGTTACAAAGGAATTGGTCTCGCCGTAAAGGCAGGGACGGCGGCAGCTGGAGGGGCGGCAGCGTGTCCCCGGAGCGGAGCCGCCCTCCCCGCCGTCCCCCGGCCCCCGAGCTGGGGTACGACGGAGCGAACGCGCTTTCGCAGCCGCCAGCCCGGGGGCACGCGGTGCCGGGGAGGGGCTGCTGCGTCCGGCCGCGACCGACGGCTCCCGCCGCTGCAGGCTCGGTAAATACCGGCCGCGGGCAGGGAAGCCGTGTCTGAGCTCATTCTGACGACGTGCGAGCTCGGATGTTTTCTTTAAATAAATGCATAAATAACATAATTTAATGAGAAATATTAGCACGTACCTAATTCATAAATAATTTTTGAACTGGGCAAACTTTCGAGTTTACCGTGAAGAATGTTTTTTTCTTTAACGCAACTTTAGTATTGATATAAGATTCAAATATGGAAACATTTATGTGCATCTGCAGCTTCGCTCGTGAGAAAACGTATTGATTTCAGTGAACTATACACATGACGAAGATCAGGTCTGTATGTGCAGGACTGGAGCTTTACTTTTGTAAACTTCCCATTTCCTCTCTTGCATCAGAAAGGTTTAAAAGATCTGTTTTACTGTCTTGAGGGTAAATGCCTTTCATTTCTGAAATGGTAAAACCCACTTCTCACTTGTTTCTCTTAAAGAGGACCGGGTTTTAAATGCGGACAAATGGAAAAAAGCTTCACCAGCCTCCCTGGGGGGAGTGAGGTTGCAAACCTCCAACTTTGGAAACAATAATTTTTGTTTTGTCAGTTTTAAAAGGGAATATCGGAAAAGGAAAATTTTGCTGTAGCGTTGCGAAAAACGGAACTTACCCAGTCTGGACCCTTTTAAGATAAAATTAAGGAAATTACGGCTTGCTTCTGCATGCTACTTTCCACTTTTAGCATCTGCAGCGTGCAGGTCCCAGTGGAGCTACTAATGCGCGTGAAGTTAAGACGTGCTTACGCTCTTTGCAGGACTAGGACCGTACTTCGCCGTGTCTCTGTTGTGCGGAGATGTACCCAGTGCACAGGGATGGGAGCGTTCACTTGTGCAAACTCACACGTAGCTTTTGGAGGCTTGCTTGCTCAAAGGAGTTATAATGCCCTATGTTTTTTTTTTTTTAATTTGGGGGGGGATTATGTTTGTTCATGGAATGAAATGGCAATACACAGCCCTGTAAGGTACCAGGGGCTCCCGCACTGGTTTGCCGCTCATCACTGCCAGTTAGATATTGATACACTTAAAAGCTACAAATACACTTGTTATCCCCAGCGCTTTTTAAAGATCTTCTAAAGGTCTTTTCCAGCCACCCTGCCGGTATTTTGTCTTAGCACAACCCACACACCAAGTACCAATATTACAAGTCCGTCGGGGGCTTTTCAGCACAAAGATGCAGCCGCAGCTTCTGCCTGCGGAGGCCGAGAGGCACATGCTGCCGGGGACGGGGAGGCCGCACTGGAGGGCACCCCGCGTCATCCTCCTGCTCTCGCTCCCTGTCCATCAGCATCCCGTGGCCACCGCAGGACCAAGGTGCCACCATAGGGGAACCTGGCCGTGATGCCAGTTTGGTTGTTCTTCAAGAAAGAAAAGGCTCCTTCTGCGCAGAGTCAGGTCTCAGTGGTACCGATGCAGATGCACGTTGACTCAGGCTGGGGTCAAGGAATTGGCGCTGGTATAACAGAAATGTGATTTTAAGAAACTTGTTCCCAATTACCCCCCTCCTCCCCCTTTCAGGGTATCATTTCCAGCAGAAAAATGCCACGTAGCATCCATCTTTGTCCACATAATTGCGGGGTGTCTGTCAGCACAGTGTGATCATATGTGTGCATATGACATACAAGCAATCAGTTTACAGTATCCAAAAGAAACAGCCGAATAGAGATTTTCCTGCCATACTATGTGACTATCTTTGTGTCATTTCTATTATATAAGTTATGGGAGTAAATACAGGATTAAAACAAAATAGAATATAGTTAGCACCAGTTCTGGAGAGACCGGCTGGAGCAGATAGAACACCGTGTTGCCACTTTCCTACTTATTAGCCATATCAAAATGTTTCCCCCCAGATAATATTATTTTCAGGATAAATTATAAACAGCGATACTTTACATCTGCAAAGGAGATGGAGCTTCCTGAGCTCCCCCCTGCGCGGATCCTCCCTCCGTGCCGTGCCCGGGACTATGGTGCTGTGTCCAGGGCAGCGGAGCTGAACCGCATCTCCCGGAGGCGTCCAGAGACGGCACGGGAGCGGGAGAGTGGCAGCGGCGGGAGGGATGAGCTGAGCCCTGCGATCACATCAAACCGCCTGAGCTGCCTACTGCTGGAGAAAGGCTTTTATGCCCATCAGGAGCACACGGTGTGTTGGATTCAGTGGTCTCAGGCCTTGTGCAGGCACTCTGCTTTGAAGGGCAGACTGTAAGGCACTTTCTTAAAGTTTTACTTTAGTACGCCTTTTGTGGTTTCCCTTAGAGGCTCTAAGGTGGAGAGATGAACTTCCAGAGGTCCTAGGACTGGGAAAAGCCCTCTAAAGCCTTGGGTGAAGCAAGCAAACATTGCCTTCTGCTCAGAGATGGCTAGTTTGGGACAGCTCCAGGCACAGGCAGTTTTCAGGAGTCAATCTCCCCAGTMACCCCTGGGCAGGGCGTCCAGCGAAGGGCTCCGGCAGCCCCCTCGCCCAGCGGGAGCTCACGGCGCAGGGGGATCACTTTCCTACTCCCCGCTGTTGCACGTGATTTCTCTGAGCTCAGGGGTTTGATGCCGACCCCTCGCCCCTCTCCCTGCTGCGGGACACCGGGATTCCTGAGCATCTTGTGCCTGGAGCCAGGCGAGAGGTCCCCCTGCCCCCCAGAGAAGTAGATCCAATAAGATATGTCTTCCACAAAGGGAATTCGGGTAACACCAGTCGTATGGGGTGGCAAACGGAGACTTTTATTTCTTTTGTTACGGCTTTTGCAGTGAAAACATTCGAGGCTGTTCTGCTGTAGGCGGAGCAGCGGTGAGATGCAGAGGCCGGGATGGAAAGCGACACCGTCCGAGCAGCCCCGCTGTGCTCGGCAGCACGTTTCCTCCCCTTCCAGCCATCCTCATCCTCGCGCCTCCCCGGGCGAGGATTCGCAGCGGCTCCTTCCCCGGGAGGTGGCTGCTCGTCCCAGCTCCCGGACTGGCTCTGCGGCTGCTCGCTCCGGAGCCGTGTCCTTCCTTGAGCCTGGTACCGAGAGCCTGATTTGCGGTTAATAGAAGGGCTTAGGCTCAAGAGAAGATAAGCTTCTCCTGAGCAGGAGAGAGGACAGCAACATGATACTAATGAGAAACACTTTGGGACGGAGGGGGGGCGAGTTACGGTCTAGAAACCTGCTTCTTGGCGTCTTTATGAAAATATCTGTTAGGTCACGCAGGGAGGTCACGGCCATATGGGCAGGAAAAAGTGACTGGTGGGTTTGCCTTATGTGACTGATGTGTTAAAGGTGATATTCTTCGTTAACAGCACTTAGCGTTGGGGGACACCATAGGACACTCAGGACGAGTACGGTATTTTTAACAAGTAATTTAGAGCCTGTCTTCGCTGTGTGATTAGCTTGAGGTATAACTTGAGAGCTGCCAGTAACCCGATGCTTGTGCGTGTCTTTAGCTGGAGCCAAAGGGTGCTTTTACCGGGGCTGACCCGGCGGTGCCGGCGCGAGGCCGAAGCTGCTGCTGGTGCTAATCACGCCGTGGGGCTGAGCTGGCTCCCCTAAACCCGCCTTGCAGCTCAAGGGCTGTTTTACAGCGCTGGCTGCTCTCACTCAGAGCAGACTAACTTGAGAGGAGTTAATTTAAGTGTAGATAGCTTCAGCTGACAGTTAAGTGAGGACAACCCCATAGAGAGCTGAGAAACTCAATGTAACTTGAAAATACACAGAGAAAGTTGGGAGACGGCACATATCAGTTCTCAGTTAAATCCTTTTCTTTTTTTTCTTTTTTTTTTTTTTTTGGAAAAAAATTCTTTCCACAGTAGCAGACTTGCAGCTGTTAACTAATCCCATAACAAGTGGCATTTAGCCACACATTTTCCAAATTAAATATGCTTGCATGTTGGACTAGTTTCATACCCTGTAATACAAATACTTTCCCTGCTGGGAAAAAAAAAATTAAAAGAAAAATCCTTTCAGGCGTATGAAGAGTGGAGCAAGGGAAGATGGTGTGTGCGCGTCTGCGTGCGCTGCTGGTGCAGCCTGTGTGTAGCTACTGCTGTCCCTGTCAGAGCAGCGCGTGGGGATTCTGCGAGGAGCACAGTATTTGTTGGAAGATCTGATGGGTTATCAAGGACTGCTCATGCTTAAATTATTATTTAAGGCTGTGACATTAAAGAATTGTTATTTGGTCATGGTCTCATGGCTGTGTTTTGCTAGGAGGTGTTTGAAAATTCTCGTCTGTGCTGTCACGTAATCTGTACTTGCCCTTTTGTTTCATTTTTTTTTTTTTCCCCTGGTCATTTGAATAATGTTTTCAGATCCTTGATTTAATCTGGGTTCAGTCTAGCAACATTTGGAAACAAGCAATTAACTGCACGTTTTGTTAGAACTTATGCTGGATCTTTTTTGAGGGTGTTTGAGAGCACCTACCCTACCCCCCACCCACCTCCTGCACATTTTTAAGAATCCCATTAAAAATTTTTCAGGATCCCCATACAAGCCAAATGCATTGTTTCCATGGAAACAATTAATGGGGAGAGCAATTTATAAGACTGATGTAAAAAAATGAGCACTTCATCAGCCCCCCTGCTGCTCTGATATACAATCTCAAGGAAAAGTCTGTGGTGAGGTTTGCATAAGCTATATTCTTAAAGGGGGGGAGGGACAAAAAGGAGTCTGCAAGTCCTGTCTGTGGCACAGTGAGCGATGCCTATTGTGCTGCGCAGGCATTATTAGCTCTTGGAAAAGACTAGTAAATTCTCATTTCATGACGTCTTTTGAAATGCTTTCCCTTTAGAGAATGTTTTTTTCCCTAATCCCACCCTCTTCTGCAATACACACGTCTGCGTTTGGGGAAGGGAATCATGGCTTGTGATATACAAGGCAGCTGGGTCCCCGCGCGGAACCGGGCCTTTGATTAAAAGGCATTCAGGATGCCTTATATTGCACTGGCTTTCAAAGGTCTCGCAGGCGCCCGGTTAGAGACTTGCCTTAAAAGTGTTCTCTTTGTTTTGTTTTTTTTTTTTTTTAATCTGCCATTATAGCTTCCTCCTGGCCCATGTTTTGCATTGATTTTATCAATATATACATACAAGCTAAATCAGAATTTTCTATTTGAAATGGAAAGCGAGCAGTGCACACCGCGTATAGCGAGTGCTGTCATTCTGGACAGGTGTCTGAACAGGACTTGATTTGGAATTT
Organism: Oceanodroma leucorhoa; assembly: GCA_030449065.1. Lineage (NCBI taxonomy): Eukaryota > Metazoa > Chordata > Aves > Procellariiformes > Oceanodroma > Oceanodroma leucorhoa. The sequence goes on from JASVER010000165.1 coordinate 482,861, forward strand.
CCTAAAGAGCTTATTTTGGGGAAAAAACAATAAAAATTCCATCCCGCGCAGCTCTGCTGCAGGAGAAGCAGGAATCAATCCTGCACGTCTGCGCTCTGAAATACGTGGCAGGGATTTTAGAGCCTGCCATAAAACATTACCTTGAAAATGAAAATTCTTCTTATATCTGCTTCTGTATTTAACGCGGCTGCCCCGGCAGCCGGGCCGGGCCGTGGCGGTGGGGTGGGACCGAAGCAGCTTTGGGCTTTGTAGGAAAATTCAGCTCAGGGGTCCGGCAGCTCTCCCGGCATCTACCAGCACCGATGTATTGTGTAATAATTAAATGAGTAAAAAAAAAATAGTAATGGAGGAGTTGCTCTGCTTCTGTTTTCTCCTAGTTGTGCGGGTGTTTTCCCTGGCTGGGCCGGGGGAGCCTTTCCCTGCAGAGGGCACTCGCCATCCACGGAGCGCCGGCAGCGCAGGCTCCTGCATCCCGCGCAGCATCCCCCGACAAAACACGAGTGTGTCTATAAAAAAAAATTTAAATTATGAAAGCAAATTATTCCCTTGTAGTGCACGGGGCCAGCTGAAAGAGCAGCTGAGATTTAAGGAGAAGGAAAAAAAAACCCGTGGGGAGTGAGAGGGCCAGGCTGGGGCGGCTGGAGGGACGGGGGGTACCAGGGCGCGGGGGTCCGGCGTGCTGCCGTAACGGATGGTAATAATAAAAAAGGGTGAAAAAAGGAGAGGCTCCGTGGCTGGTTTAAAATTTAATAGCGCTGGGGACGAGAGAGGCAAATGCCTTAATTAAACCACCATCCAAAAAAGGGAGAAGCCTACAACAGAGTGGGGCAAATACACCAAATTATCGTTAGTCTGTAGCCGCTGAAGTATTAACTATCACGGTATTTGAAAACCAGTATTTATTTCAACTGTATTTCTTTCATGCCTGTGTATGAGAAAGGAATAGATTTACAAAGAGCTCAGCCCAGAGAAATATTGGGATCTCTCCGTGTGAGGCTCTAAAGTACATGTCTGTGATAAATAAATACTCAGCAGCCAAATGATAAAACAGTTTAGGTATTAAGTATTCTGGAGTTTGTGGGGAAAAAAAATCTCTTATTACTAACAAGGTCCCATTGAAAATACATTATAGAAATTGTTCATAGTTATTTTAAAACAGTGTAGAAAATGGTCATGCACTTTCCTATGCTCATAACTCATCAAAGGTGGAAAAAAACCTTGCAGATGCGTTTCAGTTTTAATAGGACTTGCATTTTATTATTTGGTTTTATTACACCAAAGGAACACGTAAACAAAAATATCCACTGACCATAAAGCCAGCTCTCAAAAATGTAGGTCTGGATATTACAGAAATCTGTAATCCAAATAATTTTTACGTTGCTAATGAGAATTGTGAATTTATTTTTAAAGTTTCTTTTGGCTACCTGTTTTATTCTTTCTTTCCTTTTTAATTTGTTTTTCTCTGCAAATTTGTTGTACTTTTCTTTTAAAATTTTAGCATTTTGAAATGGAATGGGAATTCTTTTATTTTACAAAGTATGATTTTCATTTGCTCTAAGTCTCTATTTAAGTAAAATATTACTGATTTGAAGCAAATTCCCTTACATCAGCATATACATGCCTCTGCTTTATGATGAGGAGGGACGGTAGAAACATTGTTAATAGCAAATTTTGTTTTGGGACCTTCCAGTTTATTTTTAAATGTGCAGTTTGGGCTCTCTGGGGCCGAGTCAGGTGAAAAAGAAGCAACAACAAAATGGCAGAGCAATTACTTAAAGAGGGGCTCATGGAGGAGGGTTGTCAGATTTCTGTAGGAAACTCAGGCAGACGGTAAACTGATATGATCTCCCCCGCTGTAATAATCCAGCTTGTTTCACAAATACAAATTATGAACACTTCAAAATCCGTAACACAAATCAGGTTGCAGAACTGTACAGTTTCTTTTGAAGGGGCTTGTCTGTTGAAAAAGCTCTTGTAATTTTATTTTAGTAGGTTTTAACTCTGGATTTGAGGAGATAAAACAACCTGTTCAGAATTATAATGATGTTATTTGGGCTCCTACATTTAAATTAACGCAACTCTTTCAGGTATTAACATCCTGTTTTCAGGTTTGTAACTCAGCCTTAAAAAATTGGTTCAAGTTAAAAACAGGCACAGAATATTCCAATCTCATTGTAGCTTTTTTTCTTCACAAATTTAAATTGTTTTAACTCATTTTAATTTTAGTTGCAATTTGACAATAAAATCAAAGCTTGCCGGATTTATCTAGATTTGTCTTTTCATATTTTAAAATGGTTGTGAATTAAAAGGAGCTTGGCTGGTCGTTGTAATTTCATGTTATTTCTTCATTCAGCAGTGAAAAAATAAAGGTGAACAAGAAAGTAAAACGGACTGGTCCCAAGTATACTAATTATTATGGAGCAATTTTTGTGTGAAAAACATACGGATGTTCATCATTTTTGTGCAGATGTGGGATTTCCTGAACGACAGGACAAACAACATTATGTGTCTTTTTTTGATATATCTACTACAGAATCTCTTATTTTATAAATTGATTCCCCATATCCAAAATATGTCTTTATTTTTATGTTTTGCCAAATATATTTGTTTTTATCTTAACGTGTGTTTCGTACACGTATAGTTATAGGCAAGTATGCAGTGTAGCTGTAATGATTGACTCCTGAACAGTCTCACAAAGAAAAATATCCGTCAATTCCAAATGCTGGTGTCTCAGTAACGCAGAGTAAAACCAGATTTTAATTTTGCTCTCTCTCCTTCCAAAACTGATCAGCAGAAGCAGCCCAGCAGCGGGAGGAGAGCCGGAGGAGGCGGGTGGCCTCTGGACGGTGGCGTGGGGGCTGCCGGCGTCCCCGTCCCAGGGTGACCGGCGAGGGTGGCCTGCGGTGGCGGCTGTCACGCGCCTGTCCCGGGGACCGCCTCTTGGCTTTGACCCGACCCTTCCCATTATCTCCCTTCCATTTTACATTCCCTCTTGCTATAGATATTCCCATTCATAAAATCTTTTCCTTCCTGCTAACAGTGTGAAGGCGAGTGCTGGTGTGTATCAGAAATAAATAAGCTCACGAGCAGGAGCTATTCGTCAAACCCTGATTTCCTGGAGTTCCTTCCCTGATCCCTGTTGCATGCATTGCATTTTATTGCAAAATCTTTTTTTTTTTTTTTTTTAATACTTTCTGCTGTCAGTTATTAAACATCAGAATATTTTCAGTGTTCTCAAATCCCACGCATTCGGTTGGACTTGGTGATCGTAGAGGTCTTTTCCAACCTTAATGATTCTATGATTCTATTCCATTCTCTTCAGGCAATCTTGCCCGGCAGGGCTTCGCACTGCGAGGGCTCGCCGTTCTGGGCCGAATCCTGTCTGGTGGTTTTTATGATGAAACAAAAAATCTAACTTAAAACTCGGCGTGTTTTTTTTTCTGCCTGGTACCAAGAGTTACCCCGGCTAAGGGCAGAGCGGCGGGGGCTGCGGGGGGACGCCGGCGGTTGCTGTCAAACGCCCCGTCCCCTCGGCCACGGCGGGGATGCCGGCGGGGCACGGCGTGGTGGGAACTGCCGGCAAAGTCCGGGCCGGAAAATGGCTCCTTTGGCAGCTGGCTTTGCCAGCGCCCTGTCCCGCGTGCTTCTTGCTGCGCCGTCTCAGGAGTGAGGAGAAAAGGTTGGGACTCATTTAAAATGGTGGAATGCAACTAGTAATTCCTTTCCCTTGTTTGCTCCGTCCTATTTCAGCAGAGCTTGCATAGATGATTTTTATTTGTTTGTTTTGTTTTTTTAAATTTAAAAAAAGCCCTTATGCAGTTGATTTTATTTTTTTAATTCTTGGTTCACATTCCAAATATTTTGGAATATTATTTGCTAATATTTTCTTTTTTTCTCTCTTTCTTTCTCTCTCCTCCTTTATCGCACATTTCCCTTTTACCCTGCTTGCTGGATGGGTTGCATTTTCTTTCCGAGCTGAAGCCATTGCCTCCCTGTGCATCAGGAGGGTAGGATTATATGTACTTCTTTCAGACCTGAGGCATTACTATTTCTTCCCTATACTCAGCATCCAATTGTCTGAATCTATCTGGGTCCTAAATCCATCCTGAATTGGTTTCATAGCTGGCAGATTTGTGTGTTCCATCTTGTTTTGGGACCTGGCTTTCATATGAATATCTCAAATCATTTTCTGTTTTTCCAAGTAGAAGTTTTATTACATGCAGACAATCTGTATATGACTAGCGAAAGTGAGAAGATAAAGGGTTGATTGAAAACATGTCAAATGCTAGTTTTTGCCAGGGTGCAACAAAACTGGGTTTTATTGTGAAGGGAGCAGTGACAAACCCTCTTGTTTTAAATGGATGGTCTCGCGTTGCCCTCTGGTAGAGAAATGGTTAAATTATGCACTCGTTGGAGTATGAAGGCAGTTCTTCTTTGCTGACAGATAGTTTGACCAGTGTCAGGTTATCCCGATGCGTTCAGCATACCTTCATTGCATCATAAATAAAACAGACAAATTACTTTTTTTTTCCTGGGGTGGAATAAGCAGGAGGAAGGGGAGGGATAGGGATCGGGGTAGATGGGGGTTCGGGGGTGTGTGTGAAGAATTAGAAGGAAAAGAAAAAAGAGCGAGATCTTTGCAGACACTCTATGAATCTCTGCTTGGCAGCTGAGAACAATGAGAAAAGCAAGCAATTACCTCGAATCCTTCCCCTTATCCAGACATAGGAAATATATTCCTGCCTGAGCCTTTTTTCTCGTCTCTCCCTCCCTCCCTCCCTTGCCCTCCCTCTCTCCCTCTCTCCCCCTCTCCCTCTCTCTTTCCCTCTTGTATATCTAATTTAATTCTTCGAGGAAGGCAAGGCAGATGTAACAAAGAAAGGAGGGTCTGTGTCGATGGGCCACTTCCCACCGCAGGTCGAAGCCTTCCTCCATGGCAAGCGTCCTTTTCCATTCTCTGCCCTGGCAGACTTCTGCAACCTCTGCAGCAGCATCCGTGAAAAATGAGCAGAAAGGTATTTTATAGCTCCAACTCTTTTACAAATTCCTCTCAAATAAAGTGGTGTGAATAYTAAATCACCCTGTCCGGGCGCAGGAAGCCGATGTGTTCTTTACCTTCAGAAATCCATCCCAGAGGGGCAAACCGAGCCCTTTTGCCACATTTCCCTCAACTACTGTATCCAATGGCCTCTTTACTAGCGGCTTCTGTATTCTCCTGGAATTCCTGTAGGATTTAAATTCTCATTCTCGAATCTTTTTTATCCCCTTTTTTCCAAAGCTGCATTTGCAAATATTTCCTCAGGTTGCCGAGCCCGTGACGGGGCTGTCCCTGGGTGGTTCCCCTCTGGCTGTCCCTGCCTCGGCCGCTGGCCACCCACGGGAGAAGGGACACCAGCGCGCCCTGGTACCCTGCACCGGGCTACGCCGACGTCACGGTGATAAACACGTAGGACCTGCCTCCCCTCGCTGCGCCGTGAGGCTTCCAGTTGTGAGAACGATAGTTTGCGTAAAGATATTTTGGCCTTTTAATTGCTGATAAACCTTTAGCTAGCAGATTTATTTTTGTTTCTGAGGGAATAAATAATGCAGGCGTGCTTCCTGCTGATGGGATCGCTGCTCCTCCCGGTCAACCACGGTACGTGCCCAAACACCTGATTGTGCAGAGCTACCCGGGGTTTGCAGCGTGCCGGATTTATCCAAGAATAGTGCCCAGAAATGCCCCCGCGCACCCTGCTCGCGGGACTCGGTGTGGGTCGTGGGCTCAGCATCCGGCATGGCCGGTGCTGCGGCTCTCTTGCTCGTGGGGGTCCCCCCGCGGGACCTGCCCCCACGCGCTGCTCCGCGGGGCCTTTTCGGGTGCCTCAGGTGACGCAGCCACACACGGCCCCCAGAGCCGCCGCCGATATTTGAAGACTCAGCCCCACGACAGTGCGTCCGGCGCGCAGCCCTCCCCRGCCGGGGGTGCGGGTGATGTGTCCCCCCAGTCCCCCCGTCGCCGGCCGGTCGGCAGCACGGCCCCCTCGGGGGTACCCGGCGGCAGCTCTGCCCCCGGCAGCTGAAATATTTGCAAAACCCCGAGTGCGCAGAGTCTGCCGCCCGCACRGGACCGTGGGTGCCAGCCCCCGGCTCCGCCGCCTCCCTCTTCCCACCCCGGCATTTGGCATCGGGCTTTCAGGGGAACATCCGTAATTTTGTTTGTCCTGTGCTCTCTTATACAGACCTTTTCCTTGCGACGTTTGCGATCACCCTAACACCTGCATATTGTGATTTAAAAGTTGACAAATTGTCTGTTTCCATTGCCTTTGCTTTTAGAAGAAAACTGAAACCACTATTAGACTTTTAATAATTTAAGATAAAAACGCCGTTCCTTAAGAATGTTCTCTGGCTATATTTTTACAGTTGGGGGATAGAAAGGAACATTACAGGAAATTTAAAGGAGGCTTTTGGTATTAAATCTTCACCTCTTCCAGAAGATAACGCAATTCCGTAAATCTGTGCGAGACCTTTGTTTAACCCACCCCCCGCTATCGCAGGCGAGGTTTTATAGGCGCCTGTCTCGCTGCCGCTCACAGGCTGTGTTTTACATAATACCCTTCAGCATCACTGATATTAACCTTGATGGCATTATTATTGCTATTTACAGTTCATATGCTGGTAATGGTAAACCTGAATGGGATTAATAAAATAAATTAAGCAATGGAAATATTAATGCTATTAACAATCAGTAACAATAGTTGACAGCGTAAGAAAAGGAATAACCTGCCACTAACCAAGCGGGGTAGTGTCTCTCTAGCATATGCATAAAGGTATCTGACACTTCATTTTGATAAACCAAAGATTAATTTTCTTTCAAGCAACAACTTTTCCAGGGCCTTCACGCTTCTCTGTTTCAAAACTGAGCTCTCGGCAGGTTTCCCAYGTAGCATTTCTGATGACCAAGAGCCCGGTTTGCTGCGGGCCGGGCTCCGGGCAGGAGCTCTATGGTGAGGACAGACCCCATGGGCTCCATCGATGCCGCCTGGTTTTGGTCCCACAGGGATCCTGGGCTTCGTGAAGCTGCTGCAACACATTCCCTGTGCCCTGAGTTTGCTTTTCCAGCAAAAACCTGACACCCTGCTTCTGGGTGCGAATTTACAGCTAGAGGACCGACTAGTGATGCACAACTGTTTCTTTCTGAACGTGCCATTTACGTTTTTAAAAAGTGAAATGCATCCAGCTAGAGGGTTAATGGGCTCTGGTGCAGAAGCAGTAGCYGTTGACCGTCATTTCGGGTTGATCTGATGCTGCATGGGTAGGCACTGCCGGGGACCCCTCCTGTCCATCCCCGCCACCACGACACCGGCTTTGGGATGGGAGAAGGTGACTTTATTAGGGACTGCGAGAGAAGCGGTGGCTCCTGGGCTTTTTAGGTGGGGTGGCTGTGATTTTACCAAAGCCCCCGAGAATAGAAATACCAGTCTGTTTTACTTTTCATTCCGCACAGGAAGTTTTTCCTAAGCCAGAGCCCAGGTTTATCAGATGTGACCACGTTTCAGCCGGTTTCTGGACTAACGCACCGACTGCCCTCGTACACCGCTGCTCACGGGTCAGACGCCGAGGCTGCTGCGGGGCTTATTTAAGTACACTGGAAAATTCCCCGCCTAATAAGGTGGGCAAAGGTTGGTAAGAAGAAAGCGTCGCTAATTTTTTTCCCCTTACAAATGCGTCTTGCCAATCCTTTACAGCTGGCTAAAAGCTAGGATTTCTCGCACTAAGAAAGAAAGTGAGACCATAAATAAACCAGTGCAGGACACCTGGAAAGAATAAAGTGCCCTTCTCAACCTTGCAGGGGAGGAGGAATCAGTGGCTGCCTGGCTGGTACACGGAGGCGGTGTGGGAAAAGGAGCCGGGGCTCAGGGCTGGATCAGCGAGATGCTCGCAATTGTTCTCTTTCATAACAATTTGTCTGCTGAAACGTAGCTTTTTAATGTTATTGATAATAGTATTTTGCTGAAGTCCGGAATGAATAGTGCTTGCCACTGTTCAACAGCGCTGTCTTTAGTCAGAACAGAGGCTGAAACCTATTTCTCAACAGAAACCCAAATTTCACCCCCTCAACCACTTCAGCAGAAAACGGATCAGCTCCAAGAGCCGCTCGGGGCGGGGGATTCCCAGGAACCCTGCGGATAAACGGTGTTGTACGGTGTTGTGACAGTCTAGTTAGAATACAGACTGCTCAGCTCTTTTCTTTCACATTTCGGATTATCTTGTGTCCGAATTTCAAACGTGTGGGATTTTGGCTACGGTGAGGAAAAAACCTCTTTTAGTAACTCGTGTTCTCTTTGCTTTCTGGTGGGGAGAAAAAGGCTAAACTGCGTGAAATACCCCTTAGACAACTCCCCTCAGCAGAAATTGGCTTCCCCTCGATTCTCAAACCCCTATTTTAGAAGTGACTGAAGGCGAATATGGACTTTGATCTAGGAACATGAAATACCGCCACAAAAGCCCATTGTTTCACGAACAGACCTTATCTCTGATGCACTCCCTGCCACTCTCAGAACCTGATACTCTTTCCAGAGCGCATCAGACCTGTCCATTCATTATCTACAGAGGGAGCAGACAAATAAGTATACATGCTTTTCCTCAGACTCTGGAAAAACTCCACGGCCAGCCCCGACCCAAGGACCGGAGGGGCCCCGCGCCAGCAATGCCCTTTGCCGCGTCCCTGCGGTCCTTCGCTGCGGCGGGAGGTGATAACCGCCCGCCTGGGCGCGGGTTTCCTTCTTCTGCGTGTTCTGGCATCTGCTAAATTCCATACGCATTTCTCACCAAGATGTATTTAATACTTCTGCACGTTGTCTCCGTCTTCGCCGCCCCACTGTTGACTGCCAAGGTGCTTCCTCTGTGGTTTGTTCTCTTTCACCTCCTGCTGTCCCGTTCCCGCTCCGACGCCAGAGCCCGGGTTTGGTGTCGCCGCTGGGTGCCCCGATGGGGTGGCGGGTGCCCCGATGGGGTGGCGGGTGCCTCGATGGGGTGGCGGGTGCCTCAGGGTGGCGGGTGCCCCGATGGGGTGGCGGGTGCGTCGATGGGGTGGCGGGTGCCCCGATGGGGTGGCGGGCTCGAGGCACTGCCTTACAGAGGGGGAGGGGAGAGGTTGCTCTTGCTCATCCCAAGTGAAGCCACTGCAGGCAGGAAAGCAAATTCAGCAAAAATGGAAACAGATAGATGATCGTGTTTTGCAAATAATGTGCCTCTACCTAGCTGGTGTATTGTAATACCGATTTAATACCAAAATGTTAGCGTGGGCGCACTTCCGGAGAGAGGCAATTCCTCTGGTCCTGGAATTACAGAGTAGTCTTAAGATACTAAGAAAATTTCACTTTTTTAATTGATAGCGGCCTTAATCATCCATTAGCCGTTACTTAGTTCCCGTAGCATTTGAACCAATATTAAGGTTTATTTGAGGAAGAATACTATTTTCAGTTTAGTTCCTTCTTGGTGAACTTAAAATGGCTGCACTGTGCTGTAAGATGGACCCTCACTTCTATATAGATAGAAATGGAATTAGCAAACGTAAATTGTGTTCAGAATAGCGGTTCCTGTTTTATCTCATTGCACTTTGCCTTCCTCCCGGTACTCCTCTCCTTTCCTCATAAGCTGTCCCAGCCCCGTTCGAGAGCGTAGCAAATAGTCATTACAGTGGAGATTTTTTTATCCACTGGTTTAACTTGCATATTTCTGCTTCTCTTGCAGCGAGGCTGTAAGGCTGCTAGTTAAAGTTACAGCAGTTGGTTTTGCTACACACTTCTACTCGGAAGGCTTATAAAATTGCCTAGGAGAATTCACGCCAGGGTAAGGCCTGGCATAAGATGTGTAAACTTGGGAATAATTTTTTTTTATGTTACAAAAAATTTTCAAAATACAATTTGCTTTACTATTTTTAACTTTACATCATTCTGGCTGTGCACGTTTCTGAGCACCTTCAATTCCCATTTATTTTAGTGCTCCCCATCTCCTAAGAGCAATTCAACATCTGAAAGGTTTGGATCCAAAAGGGTTTTGCAAGAATAATGCCAGACATGTGGGGGAGGGGGTCAAACGATCAAAGAGAGGGAGTTTAATATTGTTGCCTGAGCCTGGTTCGAGGCGCGGGTTTTCTAAGCATGGCTTTTTTTTTTTTCTTTTCCTTTTACACTGACTCAAAGTCAGCCCTTTGGCAAGTCACTTAACCCCTAAATCTGTTTTTCCAACTGAAACCAATAACACCGTGGTGATAAGGATTCTGTAAGTACTAATTATTATTCTTATTATTAATAATTTTACTCCAAGTTGGGCTGGTATTAGATGTAATTGTTTTTATTAGAGAATAATACTGGAAACAACCATTTATAAACCTCAGTAAATCTGTAGAAACATTTACTCTCAAAGTTTCATGAAGCTTTTTATAGTTTCCATACATATCGTGGTTAACATTTCTAATTAAGCTATCATACATGCTGCATATATTAGGTAATTATACTAGACACAGAAGGAGCAACTTAGAAATTACAAGACAAGGACACATACACAACAAAAACTTAATTAAAAATGTGAAAGCCATAAGAGGCAGAGAGAACAACAAATTTCAGGAAATTAATAGTCTAGATTAAAAATTATTCAGTACCTTAATTCTAATGGGATACCATTTTAATATTCAGCTTTCCATGTCAATATTGGATGTTTAAATCCCGAAATGTGAATTTCCATGCTTTTGTGAGTTTGACTCACAATCTTAACGTCCTTTTAATGTACTTTTTGTTGTGTAAATCTGTGTAAGTACCATCAGTCATCAAACCTGACATCTGACGGCGTGATGTAGACCCAGCCTGCATGTATTAGGGCTTTTTGTGTTTGTGCAGTGGAACCTACTTACACAAATTCCATTGAAGGCATAAACCTGTTAAAGGAATACATTTTCTTTACACTGAAACAATAGACCTGCATCAAAGGAACAACCAGGGAAAGAATAAGTAATTTCAAAGGATAAATTTCTTTTCTGCAAAAAGGCAAAATGTGCTAAGGGTCCGATCCACTGAAGAAACGAATCTGTTGACTTATCAGGGCAGTGTGCAAACCAAATTAGAATATAGATGATCATTTAAAAATTATCAAACAAGAATCCAGCCAACACCTTGCACTTTTAATGTACTGCTATGGTTTGAGGTGATTTAAAAAATTTAAGGAAAATGTGAATGGGAACATTCCCAGCATCCTTAATGCGATTCTATTATTCCTACCCCCTGAACTTCAGCACATGGCTAAACCTTAACTTAGACACTCAATTATAACAAGCAAGCAGCCACAAATGACTTTTAAACATGCATTAAAACTAAAAAAATGTATTGCCTATGCCCAAAAATAAAGGGTAATGGGACAAGAATAGAGAAAGGGTTTGAAGAAAGCGGGGCCAGCTCAGCCAGCTGTGGGCAGATGTTTTCACCTACCGCGGGGTTTGGCTGCCCAGGGCCGGTGCTTTGCTGGGCGGTCGGCACTCTCCCTCTTTTTTCTCAAGGACTTAGCGCCAGATGCGGCACCGGCTGGGGGTCTGCAGATGAGCCCTTCGGGTGGGGTGGGGATCCCGGCGCCGCTGTAAGGGCAGAGGGGTCTTCCAGCCGCTCACCTGGGAGCGCGGGGCTGGGAGACTCTTCCCTAAAACCTGTCCCACAGCAGCCACCCGCAGCCTTTCGCTCCTCCCAGCCGCGGGGAAAGGGGAGTGAGGGAAAGGGACTAGGGAGCAGGATTTTTCTTCTGGCACGTCAGGTATCTCTTTGCATTTTTTTATTTTAAAGATGAGAAGGGTGATGTCCACACTGACTGTGGGGAGATCTGTGGAAAGTCCCAGGGAAAAGCTTTATAAAGTTTTTTTTCTCAGCATATCCTCCAAAATCTTCTTTCCGAGTGTGTATACGGGGCAGAGGTGAGCGGCACAACGCGCATGGAAAAGGAGAGCCAATACACACAACCTGGCAACTCTCTCCAGTCCTGCTGGAAGGAGRGAGCCGTCCCGGCAGGTTGCTGGGTTGCGCTTTCTGGCATGGTGCTTGCAAGGATTGCTTGGCCAACGTCGACGCAGGGAAGCCCCAGATGAAGACGGACATGCTGAGTCCATCGCTGTGAGCACTGGGCCATACATCACACCGCTAGACTTCTCCAAGGCGGGGCGTCTGGGTGGCCGGCAGCCTTGTTGGAGGCACACCAAAGTCCTGCATTTCCCCTCTTCAGAACGTGGGTAGCAGTGCAGCTACGACGGACGGCGCCACGCACGGGATTTGCCCCGAGGGGCAAAGAGCCTCGTTGGTGCTCTGCACCGATGCAATGCCCACGGCTACGGCGCACCGCAGGAGCTGCACCGCCATCCCGCTGGCCGTCCGTTACCCCCTATGGCACGTTAAAGGCATTCATATTCTTGTATGAATTTAACGTATATTATTTACCTACCTGACATACTTGAGTTCTAAGTATACTTTTATGGGTACCTGCTCTGTATTTGGCACTTCTAGCTGGAGTTTTGGCCAAATTCTGCCCAAATAAGTAGATTCATTGCTGTCATTTGGATTTGTAGTGGCAGAATTTGCCCATTATTGTGTTATTTTAATTCCCTCAAGAATCTAATGAAAATTAAGTGAAAAAATAAGGCTTTCTGTATTCTATTTTCAGAATGATGGATTGATAGAAGGACAGGCGACTTATACTCGTAGGCTGAAGATTTTATGCATATATACATAACAGATATGGAGACAGAATTTTTCCCTTATGGCAATGGAATGGTTTTGATAGTCTTCATTAAAATAGATTTGAAAATACCATTTGTTTTATGTTTAAACCTTAAATTAAATTTTTCAATAATAAAGTATGCTTATTATAACCCAATTCTATCAATCACTGAAATGAACAGCACATTGGTGGGTTCAAGCAAGTAAATAAATGTGTTATTTTATTGCATGTCAGGAAGGTTTATTGGGTAGAATTCTTCCCTCTGAACTGGTGGGTTAGAGGTTTCAGCATCATATCAAGGCTTTGTGCTAATGCAGAGCGCTGATCCTGCCTCTCAGAGCCTCAGACGGAGGGTGGCAGTTCAGACAAGGCGTAAAAGGACGTTGCTCTCTGCCCAAGCTGGAGGTAGCGGTCCCGTGGTCCCTTTGAAAAGGTACCCTCAGAACCTCTTTGCAGGAGAGGTGTTTGGAGATACATGTGATGAGTGGTGTTCTGCAAGGGTGTTTTTTGAGTTGTTGCTAAAGATCTTCCAGCTGCTGCGTTTGTCTAGAGTCGCTGTGATTGTTAAACTGATTATTTTAATAAGTGCTTTGAGACACCTTGAATAAGAAAATAGTTTTAGATAAAATTCAAAGAGGCTACGCTCTCCGCTGGAAATAGGCACGGGTGTGGAGAGAATCTTGCTCCTCGGTCAGTTCAGTGTTTCGCACTGCAAAGACTTTGCAAAATTTTTCATTTGCACAATCAAATAATTGCCTACAGAAGCTGTATCACTCTGCCGTAGATGAGGTATCCTTTCGGCTGAACAGGCATGGCTGGGTGAACCGTGGCTGTTTGTGGGATGCACGTAAGAGCTTCTAGACATGTTTGAGTTGGGCTGTAAACCCCCACGTCCCGGGCGCTCTCCTCTCCCCACCGGGACCGAAGCAGCTCTGGGACGGAGGCGCAGCCGCTCTCCTGCTCTTGCGCTTCTGTGATTGATCGCCCGCACCGGGCACACACCCCGTTTTCCTTCGTGTCTCAGACGTCTATGGAGCACCGAAAACGCCCGGAGACGGCTGCTGCTGCTGGGTGCAGACGTGGGATGGGACGTGTCCCTCCGCGGCGTCCCGCGCTCTGCCCCCCGCTCTGCGCACGCCGGGGCTCGCCGTCCTTCCCCGCCCAGCCCGCGCTGCCCGTCCCGGCGGCGCAGGACAGACGGACCCTGTGCCGCGGCGGGCGTTACGCCGTGCTCGCTGGCGAACGGGCAGATGGTGCGGGTCACGGAGCGTAACTCTCATTAACTCGTAGCTGAAAGCCTGTGCTCTTGTATTCTGTAATACCGTGGCCTGTGAGTGCTCTGTGAAAGGAGACCCAAATAAATCATGTTACAGTAGCCTGGAGAAGAGGTCACAAATCTTTTTGAAGAAGAAAAGAGCCACTTCTGGCCACCGCTGAAACATGTACTTCCACATGTATCCTGTTATAAAAAATGAATTCCATGTTGGGAAACTTATCGACATGTTTGGGCATAGCTCATAGACAGGGAGAGCTACTAACACTCCAATGACACCTTCCAGATGTTCTCCCCTCAACAATTATCCGTCTTCTCCAGGCTGGTTTGCTGCTCCACGGACATCCCCGGGCAGGCGGGATGACAGCTGCCGAAGGCCACTGACAAGTTTGGCAGAGGTGGGAATATCCTGGCAGGTTGAATAAATTCTGAGTATTTTGTGTTATCCATCATTAACATGGCTAAAATGAAAGAGTAAGGACAGAGTTCAGAGCTCGCCGCTTGTTCAAACGCGGCGAGGACGTCGTCCCTCCACCCTCTCCCGGGGAAGCCRAATCTCCTGCCCAGGCTTCTGTTCCGCCAGCCCACGCTGATGGCCGCGTGGAGTGCGGACCCACGCGCACGTCCGTGCACCGGGGTACAAACAAGTGCTACAGGCGGTGAGGCAGCAGATCGTCAGCGACCATGGGGGTCACRGGGAGAAAAACGTCTATGACAGGTTGAAGCCTGTTCCCAAATTAATGGAAAGCGTGAGAGGGTGAGAGGCGCTCCCCACGAGTTATTTCAGCCGTGCAGGTCGGTCCCAGTGTGCCGCGGTTAATTCAGAATCCCCGCGGTCTCACAGGGCTGCCAGGCTCCAGCCTCCAGCTTCCAGCCCCCCGCTCTCGTCTCCGTCCGAGGGTCTGTCCCAGCTGCCAGCCCCCCCGGCCCCCAGCGCAGCGCGGCACCAGTCACTGCAGCGGCCGGGTACAGAAAGTTAAATAAATATTTTCCCCAGAAAGACAAAGTGGAAGAAAAATGTGTTTCACCAAACGACAGGTGAATCTCTTTGTAAAGGTGTTTTGGAGATGAACCGCAGAAAGCAGAGCTCGCGTGGGTCTTCTGTTTTACAGAATTTACAAAAGCACAGCGAGCAGCTACAGCGAAGCCCACAGAAGTGATTATCTTGACTATGTGAACAGTGCTGAGGAAAAGGGGGTTATCGGTTCAAACAAGAAATAAGATAATGTCTGACCCGGGCTGGCAGTTCCTGGCCTTMTCCCCACTTTTTTGTCCACTGGGAAGTAAAAGAACTGGGAAGAACAGAACTTAGTTTTTAGAAAAAARAAAGAAGACAGAATTTAGATTGACTGAAAACCTTCAGAGTATAAGACCAACATTCCTCAAACATGAAATTTTTGGGGTGCAAATGTGACACTCTTTAGGTTATTGTTAATTGTGTTTTGCTGTTCGTGACTTGAGGCTTATGATGTCATTTCATGTTTATCTGTGAATGAACCTGGGTATAACATAATGTGAACATGACAAAGTGTGATGGAATGCCAAAAGCTAAAGAGAAACATATGACTTCTGGGCTGAATACCTGCTTTACCCTAGTATCTAATAAGAAAAAAGCTGGGATGTGGAAACAGGGTGAACAGTAAGAAAAGAAAAAAATTTGGCACGTCTTTTGTTGAAATTCAATCCTCCCCCTCCCTACTATGCCCAGAAACCATCTGCAAACTTTTCAATCATTTTTTAGGATACAGTGAATTTTATCATAATTTTGTCAACCAAAACCATATGTGCTTTTCCTATTGACAACATAGAATAACAAAATCATATTTGTTCAGACTACAAGGCAGGTAATAAATAACTGTGGACACACTGCTAAAACTTAAGTTTTTTTTTTAAAAAAAGTATTGAATATTACCAAAAAATTTAATTTGGGAGGTAAAGTAAACTTCTGAAGAGAAAACCATCTGAGAGAAAGCTTGTGGCTCAATAACTTTCCCCTTCCTGTTAGACCAATTCTAGCTCGGTGTCCTGAGGCCATAATAAAATGAGATCTTCCACCGACCGCCCTCGTCCGTGCGTGAGTAGATGTACGTGCAAACCGCAGGTACCGGGTACGGCGTGTTCCTGCTGTGCACAGATTCGCCAGCGTTATTGCACTCGGCCGTTTGAGCTCACGCTGGCCACTGCTCTGAGAAGTTTGGATCCCTGAGGTGAAAAGATGAAATGTGAATTGAAGTAATTTAGGACATGCTTCCTGCTAATACACCAGCCATGAAATATCTTTCCTTACCGATATTAGACAAGCTAATCTTTCAGGTGTGACCAAATAGTGCTAGAATCATGCAAAAATCTTCACTCTAGAGCATCAGAATAGTCCTGCTTTAGATGGGCTTTGGTGACAAGCAACATTTGCTCATTCTTTGGGTCTAAAAATGCAAGYGTTTGGAACACAAGGAGCTGCCTAAAGCACTTTAGAGAAGTCAGCCTTTTTTTTTGTGTGTAAGTTAAGTTGACATGAAACTCTTTCCTCTGTGTGCGTGTCTGCRTGGAGAAAGCTGTTGCAAACGGCAGTGGGCTCAGCTTATAATCACCAAAATTGAAAGGGGGAATATGGCACAGATACGTTAACAATAGTAGTTAACCACTGGAAGAAGTTATCAAAGAAGCTGGTGAACTCTTTGTCTCAGGCTATCTATAACTTGGACAGGCAACTTTCCTGGTCAGCACTTTAACAAGCCTTTGAGCTTAAAGGATGAAAATTATTATAGTGCGGTTTCACTGAAGTTTGGGTCAAGTGATTTTTTAAAAAAAATCTATGAATCCATGTGTAGACAAACATATGGTTTTAATATGATTATATATATTACATTAATAAACATGCAATTGTCATTGTGTTAGCAGTGATAAACAGCCTTAGTTTTTTATAGTAATGCCTCATTAAGATTGACTTGGGGACTTGGTTGGATCTCCGCCACTTGACTTTGCACGATTGCTCCTTACCTGTGCGTTAAAGTGGATGCAGAAAAGCTTGCGCTCCACTGCAAAGTGCTCTGAGATCTGACGATGAAAAGCTCCAGCCAAAGTTCCCCTATTAGAAATGTTATTGCCTCCCCCTTGCCGTATTCATTTTGGTACAGTATTTCCTCGCTTGTCATTAGCCACAGCACTGGAGTCTGCCATATTGTATTCATTTTTTTTCTATATAGCAATAAGATAAACAGAAAGACATAATCCTTCATCTGAAGAATTTACTATTAAAACTATGCTTGTTTATTATAATAATGCCCCAAGACTTCGGCTGGGATGTGGCCTCGGGGTGTTGTGTGCTACGTGATCAAGCAGGAGGACAGAAAGTTTGCTCGAAACCTTCCCAGTCTAAACAGCACAAAGGAAAAGGAGGAAAGTCATATAATTTTTCAGCAATGATAATGATAAAATAATTAATAGACTTTGCAGGTCTTTGAAGCCTTCCTAGTAAGTTTTTGATGATCTTAACAAATAATCAATTAAAGCCGCCTGAGATCAGTGAGCATTATTATCCCTGTTTTATAGATTARGTGACTGAGGTGCAAAGGGATTAAGTCCTCAGCCCAGGTCAGCCCTCCTCCTGCCCCAAACCCTCTTCTGCTGGGGTAAGTGCCAGCACGCAAGTCACGAGAGCAGGTTCCAAAGCGCTTTCTGGGATGATACATGGGAGAGAGTCGGAGGGAAACCRAGCTGTTTGGAGCTGCTCTTTTATCCGTTAGTTAATACCTTCACCTGTTTTAACCTGATTTCTCAGGACAGTTGCAGCCAGTCCCAGTTTTGAAGTCATTTAAAAAGGCAATGGTATCACTGGAATACTGAAAGGAGAAAGTTGGAGATTACCTACGGTGTTTGGGAACCTTTGCTGCAATGAGAGACCCRTTTAACAGAGGAAAAGAGCGTACTTCTCCAGAAAATAACGGTGTAGCTGACGACTTGGTTAAGAGTCAATAACAACAGCATCGCTGCTGCYTTCCTCAGTCAGTGCGCCTGGAGCGGGGAGCGCTTCGGGGAAATGGTGCTTTACACGTGGCTTCTCTAAAGCTAGAGCTGTAGGACCTCCACAAAGCCTCTCTTCTTACAAATGAATCCATGCCCAACTCAGCCCACRTGCTGGTTGGAGAGATACAAGTTGCTGTCATGTTTAGACCACAAAACCTACAAAAAGTGGGTGTGAAATGTTCCACCAGGATTAGTRATTGCCTTCACCTGTCTTAACTCCTGTGACCTGGTGCAGCTGTGGAAGGAAATCAGCACTTCCTTGGGAGCACCTGGGAGCTCCACCTCACCGAGCAGCAGGTGCCCATCCCACCTTTCAGSAGTGACCTCTTCAGTGGTGGTTGGTGCTCGCGTCCCACCCTACCCCAAAGCTGCAGCCTCGGGGCAACTGCTGGAAGAGGATTGGTGGTGGCAGGAGATGGCGGAGAGCACGTCTGGGAGGTGAGGAGTCCAGAAGTGGGGGTCCCTCCAGCTGCAGGGTGGGCAAGCTGGCCAAGTGCTGGGCGGTGAGGTGGTGAGCGTGTTTTCTGAGGYGGGGTGAGAGACAAGATCCCTGCGTAGCCTGGGTCTTCTCCTGCTATGGCCGGTGACAAATTGATGTCGTGCATCTCTGCTTGCTGCGGTGGGAGTCTGTGACTGCTTCGTGGCTGGAGCCGGGGTGGTGCCACCGCCCTGCAGAGGGGGCTCGGC
The DNA here is from genome assembly GCA_030449065.1 of Oceanodroma leucorhoa. Taxonomy (NCBI): domain Eukaryota; kingdom Metazoa; phylum Chordata; class Aves; order Procellariiformes; genus Oceanodroma; species Oceanodroma leucorhoa. The sequence continues at coordinate 501,576 of JASVER010000165.1, forward strand.
CGGGGCCCTCACCCCAAAGGAGACCTTCTGGTGACGATGCACCTCCTGCTCCGAGCTGTGTGCGTCCGATTAGAGACACCTCTCACCTCCTCAGCTGTGACAAACTACCTTTGGGTCCAACATTTAACCTTCTGCACAGCTGCTCCAAGGAAGTGAACCTTCYTGTTGAACTTATTACGCTGCAAAAGGGGTTGTTCGACATACGCCTTAGTTAGCAAGTCGGTGTTTCCAGGAGGTTTAGGGGAAATGTGGCAACTGTCTGTCTTGTGAAAGATGCATTGGAAATATCCATAAGTTTTTGGTGCCAAATGTAGCAGAGATGATGTTTCTCCGCTTCCCCCTCTAACAGATGCTCTATTTTCCATCCCTTTGACTGTTTTATAAAAGAATTTCTTCTGCCTCTTTCTTTATGTGGAAATGAAAGACAATGCTTGCTCTGTTCCRGAATTGCGTTCCATTTTCTTAGAAATACTAGATATTCAAGACAAAGCACCTGTGCCCCAGGTTTCCTTTTGGGCAAATTGAAAGCGAGAACATGTGTTCTGTTTTGCAGTGAAAATTACATGATTTTTATTTCTGAAAAGGTCTCATTAACACCTAATTTCCAGGTAAAGGAGCAACTTGTTTTTCCTTCCTTTTTGAACAYTGAATGAGGGGTATTTCATAACTATTTTCTGTAACATGCTTGAACCTGCAGGATCCATGACTTCTTTCATAACTCGCCTCCACCTACCTCTTTGTCTATGTTGTAAATTCAAGCAGTTGCTACCAGCCTCCTTTTTTCTCTTCAATATTTTAATATTGCATCTAATATTTAACATGCATAGAAATGATGAAAATGCTACTGAATGTGTGACATAGGACTGTGAATTGAATTTAGGCTGCTAAGAATCCTTGTTTTTAACAGAGACTGGTGGTGGTTTTGTYGTGTTGTTTTGTTTTCAAACCAAAACAGAAACCACTCCAACAGCGCTAAGGGAACTTTAAGAGGCTATATGCTTTGCAGGTCTAGGTGCTAATAAACACAACAACCCTATTCTCAGTAYGCTTTAAAGAAAAACAAGATTACAGTTTCTTTCACAGCCGCCTCGGTTTGGAGGCCGGAGTTGTTAGAATGCACCTTCTGCATTCAAAAACCAGGACGCAATTCCGTCGGGGCAGCTCCTCCACGCGAGCCTGGGGTGCAGTGCGAACGGGGTGAGGGCCACGAAGGGAAGCTGAGTTGAAGAAAGTGCTACTTAAAGTAAATGCTAATGATTTAAAATGTTATTCCTTCTGTGCTTTTAGAGAGAAGAAAAAAAAGTAAAAAAAAAAAAAAAAAAGTAATAAAGGCTCCCAGCCTGTACCTCATCTCCAGTCACTCCYGTGAAATTCCCAAGAGAGCATCCAGGCTCCCCTCTCCCCCTCTTTAAAAATGGTGGACCTGGAACCACTTACAAGAGAGGCTTAATAAGAGGCAAATGTGTTTTATATTTTGTATCTTGTTAAGTGAAAAAAGATGGATTCTCACAAGTAGTCTCCTGGTGCAGATTTGAGTGGTCTATGCATGCAAATGTTGTGATGCTTCGTCTGCTAGCATCCCGTTCAGTCCCCCTTGGCMACTTAAAATCCCACCCCCCCAGAGCAAGCCGAGATGAAATTGCTTCATTTGTACAATGGATCTGCAGATCTAGGAAACTTGTTTCTATCTGATTTGCTGATAATTTACTCCTCATTTGATTTTTTTTTTTTTTTTCCTCCCCCACCCCCAAAAGAAAACAGTGTCTCAGCTCACATCTCTTCCCTAAGGAGGGAGGAATTGTTTCTCTGGGCTGAGAGTATGATTGAAAGCAACCGAAAAAATTAAAAAGGACCTATACAAAGATGGCACATTTATTAGAGGACAAGAAAACCCCTTTGCATCTGAAAACTAATAGTAAAATTTTTAATTTACGTTCCTGATTGCTGAAAAATCTGCTAGAAAAATGTAACTATTGAAAATATACAGTATGTTATGCAAAGGTGTGTGTTGAACAGCAAGACATATTCCCCCTCTGATAATCATTTTTATGACCTTTTGGTGCAAGATAGTGCCATGCTTACTGTCTGCTTTCACTATTCAGTGTTGAGGAAATGCATTATATTTGTCTTTGATCCAGAGATCTGGATTGCTAAAACTGATGGCCACAATTAAAGACAGTCCTGTTGAAAACCTGACCTCTGTCTGCTCTCAACTTCATGTAAACTTTTCAATATGGATGTAATTTAGTATTAAATTACCCGTGCTTTATTGCTTTTTAGCACAGCTCTGTCCCGTTGCCTTTTAAAAATATAAAGAGTAACATAAAAGAAAAATTGCAGTGCATCTGCTTAATTATGTAATTATGTACTTGTTTTCCTACGTTTAGAAACCTTTTTGGATGCGTTGCCTATAGAAAAGCTGTAATACTTGAGGTGGATTACTTTTCTGTGTTCTCGGGGCATACCCAGAGTGGAACGCGTAACTGCAGTCGGGTGTTGTGTTGCTGTCTCGAAGAGCTCGCGTTGGAGCGTGCTCCCTTTTTTTAGGGCAGCCCAATAAGCCGGTGAGGTTTTTCCCCAGACCTTAAACATGACATCAGCCCGTGATTTTTCACTCTGTGGTCTTGTAGACTTTCTGTCTGAATGCGGACTAAACTCCTCAGCTTTAGGAGATCACAGAAATCACAGACAACGTGATTGGAAGGGACTAGGAGGCATCAACTGATCTCTCACCACTTCTAAAAAGAATAAAAAAAAAAAAAGGGGGGGGGGGGTAATTTAGTGGCCAGGAGTCTACGGGCTGCTGTTATCTTGTGCCAGCTGCTACTGTGTCAGTGCCGGTGTCTCTAGCCAGCTCCTCCGTCACCCGGCCGGTGAAGGTCTGGGCGCGCTCGCCGTCGGTCGGACGTCTCGATCCTTGGCTGTCCCGTCCAAACTTCCTCCACCCGCATCTCCTTAGCGAAACATCCAGCACTTGATCCGTTGTGCCTTCCTCCAGACGCTCGGGGATCCCACGCGTGATCCTGAAACGATAATTTTCTTGTGACTGTGGCCTTCATGTGTGGCGTAGCATGTTTATTAGCAGACAAGAAAATTACCGTACATCTAAAAAACAGTGCTAAAATTGCTCCCTTCTGCTCACTGCTTCAGGGCTTCTCCAGCCTTTTTCATTGYGGCTCCGCGTTTCTGGCCCTTTCTTCTCACTTCATCACTTCACAGTTTATTTTGTGGTTTGCTTGGTGCATCTGTATTAACCTGGCCAACCGCAGTTAGGTCCATCTTCCCCGGCGTGAGGAGAAATCGCTGTACGCCAGGTCCTCGGGCAAATGGCACCAAAAAGGYGACTGTGCGTTGATTGCTGGCTTTGCACCTCTGTGTGTCAAAAGATGGTGGCTGCCTGCCGGTTACAGCGCTGCTCACAGGCAAGGCCATCTCTTTTATTCTATAGATATGTGCAACGTCTTTACAGAACATTGTTATCTGATATGATAAAATGCATTTTTCTGCATTCAATCAAGAGCTCCGCTTTTATCTAGCAAGCTCCGTTTGAGGCTGTGTGTCAAATGCACCTAACCTTGCCCAAGAAAAGGCGACGACGGCATCTTCTGGGATGCCACCCCCCCGAATGAAGGGGGAAYGCGCCTTCTTGGGAGACCATCGCTGCGAAGGCATGGAAGAGCGATGCGGGGCTGCTGCAGCACAGCGGCCTGTCTGTGAGCAGCACCGGCGTGGCCGAGACATCTGTTTTCCCTCAGTCTGTAACACAAGGAGGAGGTTAAACCAAAGGTGGGGTTTGAGCGTATGTGGGAGATGGCGCGGGTCCAGGCGGCRCGGGGGAAGGAGGAGGCTCCTGCTCGGCTGGGAACCCCTGAGCTTCGGCATCGCCGAAGAGCTGGAGTCTGCTGTGAGGACAGTATCTCTCAGGGCTTTTATTATTTCACAMGTGTTTGTAAGTCTCTAGTGCCTTTCAAGTATAAAATGACTGGTGAGGAAATTCCTTTGTAAGCTCTTCCCATCACTGTTACTTTGGCYGGTTGGGATACACAAGACAAGGGATGGTCCAGGCAGGTCCCTTGGGTGGAGGCTGCCAGCACTGGCCAAAGCTGAAGGGCTGGAGGAGCGGTGTTGGTTCTGGGCTGGCAGCAAGGCTGGGTCCCTGCAGGTCTCCGCGCCTTGTAGGCACAAAGCTAGAAATTGGGGATGGGTGAAATGGAGCCACTTCCCTCTTGGCAGCTGCCGGTGCTCTGCAGGGCTGGGAGTACAAAGCGGCGAGGTGGCTGCCTGAAGGGGTGGAGACGCTCCCCGGTCACTGTGTTGTAGCAGGCGGTTCTTCTCGCTGTTATGGTTTGTCCCGTTGGTGCTTACGTTGTAATTTGGGTGTTTTAAGTGAGGCTGCAAGTGCGTTTTAATGCACAGTTAGTGCAGTCTGTATGTATTGCACGGGGCTCGTGCACCCGCAGCCCGGCGGGTCTCCCCTTCGCAGGAGCGGTGCCAAGCGGGGTAACGCCCGGCTGCCGTCGGAGGTGTGCAGCAGGAGCCCGCCAGCCACGGCCACTGACTGCTTCGAAGACAAATAAAAGAGGAGATATTTTATTTTCAGAAATATTATGAGAACTGCAGGTTTCCTTCTAGACTCTGCCATGTTAAATATACTACGGAACGATTTTTCTACCACGACTGTTCAGGTACTAAAGTGAATAAATAAACAGACATCAAAACGCATCACCCAGGGGAGGTAAATGTGATTTATTAGAGACTTAAAATATAAAATTATAAGGTTAAAAATCATTAAAAATGGATCTAACAGGTGCAGTAATAAAAGAAGAGTTAAAGGTGTTTGCAGCCTAGTCTAGTTGTGTCTATTGCCTTCTCTCTCATACTGCCTTACTTTGATCCTCTTCTCCTTTAAGAACAAATGCAGCTTTGCCCAACTAATAATTTATTTATAACTTYTTTTGGTAAAAATTGCATCCACTGGAAAAAAACACACACTGCATGGAATTTTACTGACTTCCATGTAAAACTGTAACTGCAGACCATCAAGAAACTGATGGGAGTGCGTTTTATACCTTATCTAGCTTTTCTTACATATTTATTTTTTCAGGGGTTCATTTTGTGGGTTGGGAGCACTTACAACAAAAGCAAAAGCAAACAAATCAAAATTTCCCTACAGGTGATTCCCCCACACCCCTCCAAGCTGTTGTTTGATTGAGGGTCCATCGTTTTTTTGTTTAGTCACGTGCCATCCATCTCCCTGCTGTTGTGTACATTCGCTCGCAGTGCTTCGCCTTTGCAGGCACGCGGCAGGTATGCAGGAGCGTATAAAACGTATGGGCAGGTATCGAGAAGCAACACGCAACCGTGACAACTTGAAAATRCAATTATCTCCCTTGCTGAGACCCAGATAAGGTACATATTTCCCAGGAGAGTGGAACTATGAATGACTTCCAATGGGCAGGCCCTTCTAAAAGTTTCTCATGGCCATTAATGCACGTTACTCCTCTCCCCAGGGTGCGTTGGCGCGCCGTGACCGCGGCGTTGGCGTTGCCTGTAGGATCATGGGGGAGGTTGGCAGCATCCCGCACTGCGCTGGTGACGTGAGGGGAGCACATAAAGCTAATTAAGCTGAGGAGCAGGAGGTGGTCGGGAAAAAATCTTCACTCGCACTTTTTCCCCAGCTAAGAATGGTGTTGTGAGGAAATGGAATTTTTCACCTAAATATCTGTCTCGATTGAAAATCTTTGACCTTTAACATGAAAAACAGCAACTAGTTTTTGAAAGCGGGTTTGGTTTTTTTTTTTTGCATTTTTGATTAAACTGAGCCAAACAATCATTTTTGTAAATGGACTGGTTTGTTTTTTTTTTTTTTCCCCCCACACAAAAAAGGGGAGAAAATGCTTTCTGACAAGCTTTAATAAAAAGGCAGTTAAGGGGATGTTTTCTCATGTGGATTCCATTTCCTGGGATGCTGAGCCCGGAAGCGCGGAACCTGTGCCATCTGCGGGCTTCTCATCTGGAGGGTTTGCGTGTGTAGCTAAGAGGAAAACACAGGAGCCTTCTGGAGAGTAAAATCTACAAACAGCTTAGCGGTCTGAGGGTGAAGTCAGTGCACGTGTGAAACTTAACGGAGAGCTAATGGGGCTTTGGAGAGAAAGGAGCGCAAAAATTATACATTCGGCGTTTTGGGGTTTTGATGGTGGAAGAGTGGTGCAGTGCTTAGCTGTCATCTGGAAAAAAGGCAAGGCTCTGAAATCGTTTGTACAAGGATGTTGGTGCCAAATAACCCTCCTACGTCCTCATGGGCATTCGGAATACTAAATACGCGACAGAGGTGCAGGCTCAGCCTGGAGGGTGCCAGGCGGGGGGCGAGGAGAGGGCACGGGGAGCTGGGCACCGAGGGGCACTTTGCTGGTGGCCCAGGGCTGCTGGGGAGGCTGGTGAGCCCCACGCTTGGGTTTGGCCGGGACGCAGGAGAGGCCGAGCAGCGAAGGGAGCCGCCGTGAAGGAGAACGGGGTGACTCTGCGGCCGCCTTCTGTACCAGCTCGGGACGTGCTTGGTTTTGTGTGGGAAATGGCAGCTGAGATGGGACTGTGGCCAGGGGCGCGTGTCCCGTGGGCAACAGGCACCGCAGGGAATGACCCTTCCCTTCACCGACGCYGGTGCGTTGACGGCGTTGCAAAGACGTGGGGGTCGGCAGGGTTTGTCCTTCGTCTCGGGCATAAAGCTGCGGCCTCTGCACCTGGGTTGATGGTTGGACATGATGATCTTAGAGGTCTTTTCCAACCTTAATGATTCTATGATTCTATTCTATGATTCCACTCGGAGTTGCGTTTACAGAAAAAGGGGGCTGCAGGAGGAGAGCTTTTCTTTACATACATAATAATAAATATAATTACAATAAATATATCATGATATATTTAATAAATACAATATATACTCTTTTTGACCCTCTCACCCTCCAGCTGGCTGCAGGTGGGCTGGAGGAGGGCACAGCGCAGGGATGYTGCCGAGCTGCTTGGGGCCGCCCGGGCCTTCGCCGGCCGCCCCCTCCTGCGCTGGGGCTCCGCGGCACGGTGCGGCCGGCTGGGATTGAGGCTCCGGGTGGGATCCGGCACCTGCGGGCTGCTCCGGGCTTGAGGCGTTTGGGGGCTCCCGGTGCCTGTGGGGTGAAAGGTGCTGGAGCAAGAGGTGGGATGCGGGGAGGGCAGCGGTGCCGGTGTGCTCGCTGCTCCCCCACGCCTTTGGTTTGGGGAGGTTTGCAGAGCCCCTGCCCAGCCAGAGAGGATGGGCAGCGGTGGGCGAAGAGGCGCAGGAACCTGCTGGCTCGCTGTGGGAAGTGTTAAATCAAAACAGTTTCTTAAGATGGTTTTGATTTCTTTTGATTTCTTCTTAAAATCAAAACCCTTTCAGCTGTCCCCGCTCGGCCGCACGAGGCGATGCTGTGTCGTGGCTGGAGGCAGGATTGCGCCTGGGAGCGAGAATGAGGAGTCTTATTTTTTCTTCTTTTTTTTGGGGGCGTGCGTGCTCTCTGGTAGAGAAAACCATGACTGGGGAGCTGACGGCATCCGCCTCTTCTCCCCCTAACCCAGTACTCTGTCCCGTGTTAACAGACCAAATGCTTCAGGAAAGGGAACAAGAAATGTTGAGTTAGACGTGTGCAACCGTCTGCCCATGTACTATTTTTCCTCGATTCAATTAGAAAGTGAATTAAACCACAACTCGTATGAGGTAATCTTTGGTGGTGGTTTTTTTTTTTTTTTAAATCATTACTGTTAACTACTATAATTCTGGATATTTTTTTTTTTATTAGTGTAAATGTCTACTCCATTTTTGCATCTGTCTGTGTTCCTCTTCTCAGCATGTTCAGTGTCAGGGAGTTCCCAAGTTTAATTTGCATTTGTGAAAAGAAATTCCCCTTATTGGTTTCAAATGCATCACCTTTTAATTTCATGGAGGATGCCCAGGTACTCATGTTATGAGATAGCCCAGAAGCAGCTGATCTACCCCCTGTAGGTTATTCATTATCTTATATGCTGTTATTATGTCTCCTTTTATTTATTGCCTAGTTAAGGTTAAAAAAAAAAAAAAAAAAAGGGCTTTCAGTCTCTGGTCATATGAGAGATTTTCCATATGCCTAATCATTCCTGATGGTTTGCTGTGAATCACCTCTAATTATGCAATATTATTTTTGAAATAGGATGGTCACTGCTATACATTACAGCTAAGAATACTCAATGTACATGTTACACACTATTTTCCCATATTATCCAGCATCCTAATGTATTGGCTTTTCTCACCACGGTAGTTCAGCCTTATCCATCCTAGCATCCCGCCTTGGTGACTTCTTGCCTCCAAGCCTAGCCGGAGCGCAGCAGCCGCCACCCCTGCCTGGCCTGTCACTCGGTCCTGTCACTTCTGCCTTTCACGCTGCTCGCGCCGTGGCACACCGCGGTGCCAACCGCTCCGCTGCCCGCAGCTGCCGGGTCGGAGCTGCTGTCGTCTCCCCATATCCCTCTGTGCCTTCCCCGGCGGTTCCTCCAGCCCTGGAAGCCTCTTCTCGCTCAGCTACTCGGGTTGCTTCTCCTTTCTTCGTTAGTTCTCTTCTAAAAAAGTTAGTTCTTCGGTGCGCAGGCTCTGATCCGTGCCACTGAGATACTTTCATCATCCTTCAGTGCTGAAGCAGAACTTAAAAATGATAAACTAAGTGTCTGATCCCGCAAACAGTTACACATGTGAGTCAGCTTGTTGACTTCAAAGGAACTGCTCACATGAGTAGAGTCGTGTATTAAGATATTTTCGGTAATGAAAATTCCTTAGGGTTTTGTTGTTTTTTTCTGTTAGTAGCACAGAACAGAATTTTGTGCCTCAATAAATAACTGCTCATTACAGTTTGAAGGGTTACTTAGACGCTTTAAATTTAGACAGATGCCTACCTGTCTCTCCAAACTACTTCTAAATGCTAAATACTGCCGGTCCTGGCGCAAGCAGTCGGAGCGAGCCCCTGTCTGGGGGGGGGGGGGGGTCCTGTCCTGGCTAAACTGCAGGCGAAGGACGTGGGTACGCGACGGTGGGCGAGCAGCAGAAGCGTSCGTACTGTCATCTGTCCTCGTTTAAAGCGAGTCACTGCTGATTTTTGGATATCACAGAARACGCAAAGATTCTTTTAGAAAGAAAACTGCGAAGTTGGGCCCCTGGTCAGTCCCAGGCGTGCCAGGAGGACGTGTCACCCCACGCGGGGACCGTCGCTCCGGTGTCAGCGGGCACCGCCTGGCCTCGGGGCGCCCGTCCCGCGCCCCGGTTCGCCCGGCTCCGCACCGCAGCTCCCGCCCGGCACCGGGACGGTCCCTCGGCCTCCCCCGGAGCTTCCCGCGGGCGCACCAGCCACGGGGCTGGGAAGTTAGGAGCGGTCGCCCCTCGCGCGCCAGCTGAAGCCGTGGAAGGGGGGAGGCTTTAAGGCGATGCTTCTCCCCCGTCTTGCTCCCAGCCTTCGCTGCCCCGGGAGCGCGTGGCCGTCGGCACCAGGGACGGTGACAGGGAAGGCAGCTGTCTGCGCCGGCTTCTCCGGTGAACTTCTGAGAGCCCTGGTTAGGATTGCTCGTCGTTCCTGTGACTGCATTTCCCTCTTTTCGTTGCAACAGGGGCATGTACAGCTCTCTTTTTCGGCCTCCTATGCGCAGTTGGAAAGGGAAAGGGGTAGGGTTTTAAGGCAATACCGAGGTAGGTTGAAATTAATAAACAGGGTGGGCGTTTGTACTGAGGAATGAGTACATACCCGAGGAATCAGACTGTCCCCGTCTGTACACAAAGCGGTTTTGTTCATCTTTATTTTTGAACTGTGCAATTTCTTACGATGTAGAAAATACATTTTAAATGTAGATACCTTTCTAATTTTGTCTATGCCTACGAAGCTCCCAGAGGCGGGGTGAGGGGATACAGGCATAAGTCCTGGCGGTTGCTCTCCGCTTGCTTGGAGGCTCCTTGCCTTATCTGACGCAGTAGAAAGTCCATACGGCATTTTCTGATGTAATAGTTGGTGTATACGTTCATACTTCCCTGGATGAAACATTCTGAAACTAAAATTACTCATCTACAGGAGTGAAGCTGAGCAGTAAAGCTTTTTTTGAGACCTGCTAATAACTACTTTTAACATTTTTTTTCTGGAATTTAAAAYATTATTTTCCATCATGGAATTGAACACAGGCTTTCAGTTGCCTACTAGCTAGCAAACCCCTTGTCTAGCACTTTGCTGAATTGAACCTGCCTCTTCCTTCTTAATACTTTCAACAAATTTCAGGAGTTTTAGTTTTCCTGGTTTTTTTGTTCTGTCATCGCGTGTTCAATTCTCACGGTACAACCGCATGAAACGTCTTTGCTCTTAGTTTGCCTTGGGTCAGAAGCATCTGCCGGGTTTTAGAACTGAAGCTTCATTACCTTCTTTGCCCATATACAAATGTATTTTATTGCCGATCATACACCAGATGAAGTGATGCTGTCAAAGAGTGATTAATTTCTATTTATTTACGGTTTGGCCCCTTTCACAAAGGGACGCTCCACGGCAGTAACTTGCACAGCGGTTCCTGCGGAGTTTCRTCCTGCACCGGGCCAGCTACACCAGGGTGAGCTGGAGAGCGGCGAGCGCTGGGTCCAGCATCCGTCTTCACCGCCGCAATTTGTGGGGGGGAAGGTGGCGAAACCGTCCCCGTCGGCCCTGGGGCTGCGACGCCCCTTGGCTCATTCTGCCGAACTCAGCCCTGGGAGGGGAGGTGGGTTTTGCTGGGGCCCGGGGTGCCCTGCCGTCGCTGCCGGCCGTTTGCTCGCCGGGGCGCGGGAGGGCAGCGCGGCCTCGGGGGGTCCGGGAGTGCGCGCCCCGTGGGGCGCAGGGGCCGTCCCGCGGGCGTCGTGCCTGGCCTGGGACATCCAGCTGGCCGAGGGGTGGGTCTGTGCCGTCCTGAGAGCAGCCGGCAGCGCCACGGGGAGCGTTTCTGTCTGGGGGGCACTTGCGAAGGCGTCGGGCTGCGGGTGGGCAATCGCTTCCCCCCCCCCGCGCGTTTTTGGCTGTTCTCGTTTTCTGCCCGCTGAGGTGGTGCCTAAGCCCGGACCCGTGCTGCTGCCGCCTCCTGAGCGCCCGCCAGCCTCCGCGCGTGACRTCGCGCGTTTTCGTATTAGCAGCCTCCTCCGACTCTATTCAGTGATGAAATGAGAGAAGAAGGGGTTTGAGAGGGGAAAGCACAAACAGCTCAACTCCCCGTAAAGGCTGTAGAGAAAATAAAATCACCTCAGGAGGAAAGGTGTAATTTTTCCCCCCTCCCCGCTTTCTCCACGTTGGCGTGCTCATGGCCGGCACGAGCGCGGCTGCATCCCGGCGGCTGCATCCCGGCGGCTCCGCAGCTGCAGCCCTGCTTCGGGGGCACCGGGGCAGCGTGCCAAGCACTATAATGCTGGAACTATTTCCCAAAATTGCCAAACAGAGCAATTTTGTAATTACACCGATTGCCTCATTTGTACTGAAATTATTTTTTGTGTGTGTTGGCACATGTCTTTTTTTTTTTTTTTTTTTTTTAATAAATGAATATTTCAAATGGGTATAAAGCACAGAATAAAAAAATTGCTAAGTTATGTAGTGGAAATTAAGTGTGTATAATGAAAGACAAATTTCCAGTTTTTATCAAGAAGCAAAATTTGACTTCATTGGTTTGCGTAATTTTTGGTATGAGTCGAGCAATTGAGGCTAAGATGTCTGTTTGATATTTAGGGAAAGATTTGATGCTTTAATAAGGGAATCCTCTGCCTCCCTCATCCATCATTCGTCATCCTCATCCATCCAAACAGCACTGTAAATTTGTCAGAGCCTTTTCCATATTCAGTACTTGTATAAATAATGGCCGTCATGAACAGAAAAAAGGAAACGTGCATTTTCTATTTCTGTTCTGTCTCCAGTCATAGCCGTGGAAATGTTTAGCAGGTTTTTGCTTTCAAAATACCCCTGCTCAGATCATATAATATAATYGCATAAGCAAAAGTGCATTCCAGCGTTGCCCCTTATTGTGGTTGCTACTTGCCAAAAAACCACGAGTTTGTGAGCTTTTCTATAATATATGAAACAGTCGGTCCTTCACTACTACGTGCTTTTATCCTACTTCATCATGTCTTCCTTCTTTTCTCTGCTATCTTAGGGATTATGCAGCTTCTCTGCAATATTCTGAAATTAATCAAACCAAGCAAAACCTCATGCTATATTATCCATCACTGGAGGAGAATGATTTCCACAATCCAGGCAGCTTTACATTGTTTTGTCCAGGGGCTGCAGCAGAATTCCATTAACCAGAATACACTAGAAATTTGATTTCTCACAAAACGCGTTTGTTAAATATTCGCAAACAGCAAATTTTTAGATTTGATACCAAATATAACCCTAATCACATTTCTTTTTCTCTTATTTTAATTAGGAAGTGGACAAGCATACCGTCCACTTCCTCCTGTGCATTTTCACCCGCTGAACAGCTGCCGGGTGCTTATGCAGCGAGGCTGAAGAAGCTTTGCTATGCAATGAGATATGTAAAAACTTAATGGGTGCTTACCCAGACTATTTTATATTTCGTCTATTATATAATCAAGCTCTACAAGTAATTTCTTTCAATAAATTAGTAACCATACTGCAGATTGCAGACACTTAGTTTGATTGAAAGTAATAAAGGGAGATTATCCATAGAGTTCGTTGAATGGCGGTTCTGACTTGACCCGCTGCCCAGAGAGATAAGAATTAATCTTATAAACCTCTCCACACTTCCACCCGCCCTGATCTGCCGAACAACAGCGCAGGGTCCCGCCAGCCCCCTTTGTTCGAGGGCAGCCCCGGCTGGGGAGAGGGACCCCCGTTCGGGGTGGGCTGATGCAGGTGAGGCGAGCGCTACGGATGATTCCTGAGCGGCGATGTGCTCTAGCGGCAGCGGTACCCAAAACGCACGGGGGGTGCAGCTGGCCCCCAACCCGCCTGGTGGCAAGGGCTGGGCAAGGTCTGCCCGGCCTCCTGCGGCACCCGCGTAGGAGGCACAAAGATACCAGCTGGGGACTGAAGGAGGTATACGGCTGGTTATCGGACACACGTGCTTATGCTACAGACTTCTTTTCTCTCTTAGAGTAAGTTGAAGTCTCGGTGCTGGACCCGACTTGCACGTGGGCGCATCTGCCCTGGTCCTTCAGGCTGCCCCCGGTAGCTCGGACTAGATGGTCATTGTAGGTCCCTTCCAACGGAACGGTTCCATCCCATTCTGAGCTCGCCAGCCCCAAGGCTTTTCTTCTGRGGAAGGGCCCTGAAAGGGGACATAACAACGACAGCTACTGCCTATTTACCCCTGGGAACTGACCGGGAGAAGCCGAACGGAGCTTTAGGTAACTCCAGCTGAGACAGAGCTGCTACGCAGGTTCAGGTAGTTTCTGCACTCCGAAGCATTTGCATTGTTTTTCCTTCCCCTCCTTCTGCCCACGGGTTTCTTATTTGAGCCCTACGCTGCCACAGACTAATTTTTTTCCAGGTATTTTACCATTGTCAAAGGTATTTCCTCTCTCAAATGGAATTTTAATGAGTGCTTCCACAATTACTGATGATAATGTCATTAACTTATTTTGCACAGCTTTTGCTAACAACCGTGAGCTGTTTACTTGTAATGATCCTGACTTCTCACCTCCTTCTCGGCGTCTTTGGTGTTGAGTGTTATATTAGGTGGGGAAAATGAAAATGCCTTTAAATAACAGAATTGAAYGGCTCTGGGCATTTGGGGAGTGACGGTCGCTGGGAAGGGATGCTGATCASAAAGGGGGGAGAAGGGGCACAGTAAAGGCTGGGGGTGTATCTGGAGGGGGAGAAGGAGGACACCGAGCACAGCCTTGTCCGTAGGTGACCCCCGAGGCCAGGTGAGAGGCACAGCAGATTCCTTAGGGGAGAGGGAAAGGGATAAGGGCTGCTTATGTGTATTCCTTCATTTGTGAAATTAGACCGTCACACTTGCTTCTGTTAGCTTGTCGATGCACATAAATGGGGTGCGTATGCTTCGTGTTCAGATGATGCAGACACAGGCGGTTTGGAGGGTAACGGCAGGTAAAAATTGAGCTGTAGCCAGATATGCAACGTACCTGTCAAACATGGGCTGAGAGGGTGTGCTTGCTGCTTCGTGTTTGTTACTTTATTGTGGAATAAAATACCGATGTTTTCGATTCAGGTAGAAGCTATCAAACTGCTGCTCCCTTCCCTTTTTCTTTTCCTGAATTTGTGGCTTCTGCTAAAATTAAGAGATTAGGACAGCATAAATCTGTTATTTAACTGTCTCAGAAAAAAATGGTATGCTTCTCTCTTTATTTCATGCTTTCCATTAGGGATGTTCACTGCTGTGGAAGGACTTCAGTGACTAGTGAATGACGACACTTCAGAAAACATGTTTAGCTGCCAATGCAGAGAGAAACAAGAATAGTGCAACTTTACTGCATTATTCAGCTGAAATAGCACCACAGAGTCTTGCCACACCAAAAGCAAGACCCCTTGGACAAATAACCATCACTGTAAGTCAGTGCTGTGGAGGCGAGGGCGGRGGTTGGATTTTCTTTTTTTTTTTTTCCTGTCACCAAATTTCCCTCTCCAGCGAGATAGCCTGAACTTGTGTGACATTATCCATCCTCACACGCAAACCAGCCGCTCTCGCTCTCATTATACATTCTGCTGGTGATAATACCACTGGGTTAATGCACCAGCTTTCACATCTGCAGACATCAGTTCACAACCTGATACGGCTACAAGCGAAATGAGGGTGATGGTGACCTCAAGCAGATCCCCGGTGGATATTGTTTCATATCAAATCATATGATTACTCACTGATTCAGTGGGTGGTTTTTGCTTGGATACCGAGGAGTAAGGTCCCGTTCTGCAGGTTTTGGATGCTCTCAAGTGAATTCAGGGAAACATTGGGCATTTCCCAGCACTCAGTCATGAAGGAACATAGAGAGTACCTCCTCCTACCACAGCCGGGTGCAACACCCCCAAATCCTTATCTCAGCAAGGCAGATGGACAAATGCAGATACAGATGTGTAACTTCGCGCTGCTCACGTACAATGCCAGAAAGGGGGATCATCCCGTTGCTGTGAATTTGGAGTGACAATGATAAAGTGAATTATTGCGTGAGCTGGGAGCCATTGTGTGAGTCAGATTTGGTCATTCCCCTGTTTCATATAGGCACACACAGTTCCACACGTCTCTCCGCATCTTTGCTTATTATATTTATACCATGGTGGGATGAGCTCTTTTTCATTTCCTCTTTAAAAAAAGCAACAAAACCCACCCCAAACTGCAGTTCATTGACAAGCTGCACTGAACATCAGGGCATGAGACTAACAYTTGTGACAACACCAGCGTTGGGGTAATGTGATATTCAGATATTATGATGCAAATAACAGGTTTGAATTCTGTCTTTCTTAAGACCCTATGGGTGCATTGCTTTGGGTTAAAAAAATAGAAAAAGGTCAAGCACCATTGAGCTGGCCTCAGAGAGTAAACAATTATTTTAAACGCCATGGTGTACTCACTTCCAACAAGAGAGCTTCTGCTTGCAAGCAATACAGTAGCGTTCAAGTATTTAGGTCTCCTTAAAACTGTTTCTTCCCCCACTTGTGTTAATACAGATATTAAGCCTAATAGTATCTACTTAGCATAAACAAGAAGATAAAAATGATTTCTGTGATTGAAATGTTTGTTATTTAGCATTAAGCATCTTCATACTCTCATGTGTTTTGCATTTTAATCCACTCTGTGCTTGGTTTTGGGATTGATAGATTAGTTTTAATCCCCTGTCTAATAGTGGAGTACTGGTGAGATTTATTAAACAGGCAGGGTTTGGTACTTGGATTTAAGAGGACTCACATGCACTGTTCATGCATATGAAATTTGGGAAACCACCGGTTCAGTTTATAAAGGGCTGTGATGTCCTTTATCACTGAGTGTTTCTGTTGTGCTTCACTAGCTCAGTAAGCCTTTATATTTCTGAAATGGAACATTTTTGATGGTTCCTTCCCACTGCATAAATCTAATATTCCAAAGATATGCTTTTAACTGTTAAARTTATTGAAATCTGTTCATTTTATCTTGAGTTTGTGTTGTCCCTCTCCTCCTTGCCTGGGAAGCACTGAAGGTTGGGCGAGGATCCCCCGCCTTGGGATGCGAGGGCTCCAGCTGGGTCCAGGGGCACCRGAGCCAAGGCAGGTGCTCACAAACGCTCCCCCAGCCCCTTCGTTAGCAGTTTATTGACTGAATTCTGTGGCTGTGTGTGCTTGGGGCTGTGGGTGTGGTGTGGTGTGGGCGTAGGTGGGGCTGAGGTAGATGTCCCACAGGCTCTTCTGCACTAGCTTTGGCTTGGTCGCCCGGGACTGCACTTGCTGGTGGAGGTGGTGCTTCCACTGACACGTTCCATAGCGCGTGAGTTTGAGGATGACGTGTGCTGGACGTGACCGAAATATTGAGGGTGTGCACTGGCTGAGAAGGACGTGCTTAGAGAAAAAGGCGTATCAGAAACCTTTTCTGGAGAAGCCCCCGTGCTCCACTGGCTCTGGTCATTGACTGTCTCTGGGTGCGTCACCTCCTCTCCCTGCCGCGTCCTGGTGTCCAGAGCCGAACGTCTTGGTTCGCTCTCCACTGGAATCCGCTTCCCGTGTTTGCTGTATTTCAGGAAACAAATAAAAAGTGCTGTATGGTGATTAGAATGTGAAAATTACTCCTGGGTGGGTTTTACTGTTACACTGGGAAAAGCAGAAGCTTGATAATAGTTTAAAAAACCACTGAAAACTTCAAACCCGCCTAAATTACGAATTCATGCCCTATCAGTGGAAGATGAGTTGACTTAATTTGCGGTTTTACTGGTTAATATACCATTAATGCTGTAATACTAGTAATGCTGTGAGAAATGGGGGAAATTTACTTTTTTGTTAATGTAATTATAGGATTGCTATATAAAAGTTATTAACTGCAGAAGTGAAAACTAGGAAAAATGAGTTTAAATTTAATGATAAGTTAAAGAAACCACTAAAAGCTTTTTGCAAGAAGATGCTTTATTATTGTAGGTTTGCTTCTTTAGCTAACCTCTATTTTTGATTTACCAAATAAATATGTAAAGCAGATATTGCAAATACAAGTGGCAGCAGTTGTAATCACCAGCTTAGGAACTCCCATATTYGATTAGAACACAGATAATAATAATAAAAAAAATCTTTCTGGATTTTCACTTGGTCATTGCGAACTGATCAGTGCTGTGAAGTAAAGGAGAACATCAACACTTGGCTTTAAGATCTGGGAATGGAAGATAGAGGTTTTTAGAATCTTTAATTGAAAAGAAATTATGTGATATGCTGGATAATTGACAATACTTTTCAACCTCAGTTAAAGCAAATTTTTTACTCTGCATATGTCATAAAAAGAGATAAAGAAGGCAAATAGGCAGTTATTCATTCCCACCCCTTCCTTTTTGTTTTCTTTTTTTCCTAATGCAAGAATCCACGCAGTGACACTGAAAGGTGGCAAATTTAAACAGTGATGTTTTCACATAATGTGCTTTTAGCCCTTGGAATTTATTGCCACAAGATGTTGATGCAACAAGATTGAAAGTATTAGATATTTTATTTTATGGCTAACGAGAACATCCATGCTAATATATATAATTTCAATTAAATAATCAAAATTCTACTGCTCCAGGACATAAGACAATCCCTAACCAATGGTAATGGGGAGGGAACTCCCCTGTGGCCACGTTATTTCATAATTATCAGCTGCGAGGCCTCTCGCCCATTTCAGTGTGAGGATACTGAACAAAATTAACTGTTTGGAGCATGTTAGAGTAGGAAACCACTTGGTTCATCAGCTTTTTGTGTTCCTCGGGAAAAATACACAAGAAGTTTGCAGTGCAGGGGTTTTGTGGGACCCTCATTTTGTCTATGTGAAATTTCAAAACTGTTTGCAGTTATGATGTTGTCAGCAGGGTAGAAAATGACTTTATAACTTTTTTTCAGTTTTCCCTTTGTGCATGTAGCCGTGGCAATTTAACACAGGCAAATGTATCACAATTTAATATATTAAAAGAGAAAAAGGAAGGCCGTCGTGTCAGGAGATGTCATAAGGTCTCCCGTGTGGGTCCGTGCTGTCCCTTGCGGGCTGCYGGGAGGGCGGCGCGGGGGAGAGGGGGTGTCGGGGGGTGCCCCGCACCGCAGCGAGGACGTGCTGCTTTGGCCGAGCGCGTCTCAGAGGCTCCTCTCAACGCTCTATTTTTTAGCTGATGATCCACGATTTGAGAAAAATGAGGAAAAACATGAAAAGTCTGTACTTTCTTTGATAGGCTTGCTATTCTGAAGTAGTTACATTTATAAGAATAAAGTTGGCTTCAGCTCCTGCCTGATGGGAGGTGGTTGCTAAATTAGAGCTCACAGGGGACTCTCCTCGGTGTCACGCTTTCCGCAAACCGAGCACTTGAATTTCACAGAGCCCCAGTTGCAAACTGCGATCTCCTTTAAGACACCGATAGCCTTAGGTGCTCACTTTTCTCGAGGTATTCTGGCATATCACCACTTTAGAAAAGCAAAAGCCACATCTGGGAATGAATYCAAAAAAACCTAGAAGAACTCGTAGAAATGCCATATAGGCATCGCAGCCTGGGTTTCAGTTTCCATCTCTATTTCCAAGGCACTCGTGGCACCGTACGAACCAACAGACAGCACATTTTGGTTTATGTTAACAGCCACCTTCGGCTTAAATCAAAGTGGAAACGCAGTGATGTGGCGTGCGATTTGTCTCGTGTTCTTTCTGCTACGCGTGGGGGTTTCTGTCAGGGGTGACTGTGCATCAGCCTTCCCCAGACCTGCCTGAAACCGCTTCAGCCGGGCTGCCGTCAGCCCTGGCGCTCTCGTGTGGGAACAGCCTGGCAATTAAAAAACCTCTTTGCTTACTTAAGGTGATTTGTTGATATGTGAGTACATTAATAGGGAAGAATATGAATGACACAGGAGCTGAAGTGGGGAGGTTGTGCACGGCATTTCTGCAGTCCCGGTTGGCCTATGGACGTGGTGCCCTCCGTGGAGGTGGTAGCTTGTGACGGTGGGATTTCGCCGTATTCTCACCTAACTTCGTGTAAGACACCACAGAGTCATCAAATTACAGCAAATCCCTTGTATCAAAAGAGGCATAGTAGTAACTCATGTTTTTACCATTTTCTTCGAAAATACTGCCGGCGCTGAAATGTGCACCTATAAATGAAAAGGCGCAGAAAAGATGAGCTGCGAGCTGCACGCCGAGGTGGTTGCTGCTCTCCTGCCTCCATCAGCTCACGGCTCGGCTTCCCCCACGGGTGCGAGGTGGTGTTTTCCCAGCAGCCCGTTCCCTGGCACRCCTCTGATCCCGGCTTTAGGAGGTTTCTAGCCATTTGCCGAGCACAGACATCAAGCTGACGGCTCTCTGGTGAGAAACGCGAGGGTTTCCCCTGCTCCGGTCCCRGAGGATTTGAACGCAGTGGCTGTGAGTTCCTCGCGGATGAGGACGGGCGCTGCTCGGGCGCCAGCGGCGGGAGGAAGGGGAGTGGAGCGAGAGCCTCCTGGCAAACCTAAGCCAGCTCCTAGCTGGTACTGAGCTGAAATGATGTGACAAGGACTTAGCTTTACGTTTTAAATCTTTCCCGGGCTTCTGTTGCAATTAAACAGTGTGCACACATAGGTAAGGGGGTTCCCCCACCATTAGGTTTCCGTTACGTGGAYGGTACCGGCTGGTGGGGACAGCCACGGTCTCCAGTACTTCCTTTGCCAAAGTACTCGCATATCCAAGGTGTTTCACTGACGTTCCTTGCCCTTTCAAACACGTTAGAGATGCAGCTCCAAAAGCAAGTTCCTGCTTAGCACCAACACTGAGGTGCTTCTCCGCTCTTCCCTGCCTCCYCCCATGCCTTCAGATTATTTTTCCCCTTTTGGTTATTTACAGGAGCCTCAGTCACGTCAGGCGTCCTCCCTGTTCTGTTAATGCCGTTCTGGGGTGATGTCCCTCTCCCCTGGGGCTGTTTCCAGTCCTCGCAAACTGGGACGGGTGTTGTTTCAGCACATATATCCTGAACTTTAAATAGGAAAGTCCTTGTTTTCTTCTTTTTAAGACTACAAAAGTTACGAGTGCTCTTCGAGGCCCCGGTGCTGGCACACGCTGCCAACGTGCTGCTGTATGCGCTTTCCCTCACTGGTGAATTTGGCTACTGTAAATCCTTCAGTGTCCTCAGCTATTTTGATTAATTCTCCATAACACGAAGCAACGCTGAATGATGTCACGTGGGTAGAAGTAAGAAAACATCAGCTTTTAAAATAATTTCTGGCTTGCCCCTACTGTATGCCAGTATTTCTTGCCATTTGAAGAAAAAATTTTTTTGTATCCTTTTATGTAAACACATCATGTTAAAAAAGGCAAACTATAAAATGTTAAAAACCCTGCAGGGTATTAAAAATACCGGTCTCAATGCATGTGTTCATTCCTTTCACTTTCTTTTTAGATCACTAGTGTTGGTACAAAATGAGCTGAGAGAAGGAGAGAATTCTAATTAGGTTTAAAAAAGAAAAAATATGGCAGTTTATTTTGAGCGCATGTCTGCTTTGCAAAGGCATATCCCATTTCAGATGCAGGCAGAATGAATCATTATTACACATTTATCATCATAAAAATGCTTATTTGGACTTTTTTTTTTTTTAAAGAAAAGGAAAAAATTATAAAAAGGGCAAAGCAAAGAGCCATCTCTGAAGGGCAGTTATTGCTTGCCCTTGCTTGGGAAAAAAGGCTTTCTCAATGGGATTACGTCCCCGCTCATAACCTATCAGCCGTCTGATCAGAAATTCATAACGCAGGCCATCCATTTCCAGCTCTGCGAGGGCTGCATGATTGAATTTAAATAGGCAAATGCCAGACTTGAGCTTTGACATTCTCTCTGTCTCTCTCAATCTTTCTCTTTCCCCTGCCCTCCCGATCATAGCGCCTTTCTTCCTCCCTTTCTTCCTCTCGTCCCTCCGCACACCACCATTTCACAGGAGGCTCGAGCCAGCGTGATGAGAAGTTATCGGGAAATGGAGGATGGATGTGGGGGGAGAGGGAGAGGAGGGATGCACGGCGAGGGAGAAATATTGAGGGAACTGGACAGCAGAAAATTATAAATTGTTGCTGTCATGCTTTCATTGGGACACTAAAATCTGTTTTTAAAGCCCCCCACCTTTTTTTCCTTATTTAAAAAGAGACATTTCAGCATACATTAATAGTCTGTGTCCTTACCCAACCCGTAAGATGTCTGTGAGCACAAAGCTCCTAAGCTATTCTCTTTTTTCTGTTTCTTACATGGCTGATAAGGATGAAAATGAATTCAGATCCGTGCGCGCTCAGTCGTGGCGCTTTAAGGTACAGCGGATGCAGGAGCTGCCCGGCGGCGGGCGCTGGCCGGGCGAGGGGACCCTCCACCCCACCTCACCCCACCCCGGGCACCCTCCCACCCCACCCCGGGCACCCTCCACCCCACCCCACCCCGGGCCCCCGCGGCCGCCGAGGAGCCGCCAACGCCGCGGGGCTCGGTGGGGACGGTGCTGGGCGCTGCGGCCGCGGGGTGCCAGCCCCGCCGGGAGGGCCGGGTACGGGCAGGGGTCACCTCCGGGCTGGGCAGGGTCTTCTGAGCAAGGCAAAAAGCCTGCGGCGAGGTAGCTGTGCRTATTGCGTTGCCTGGATTTCTAACGAGCTTCGGCGTGCAACCTGCGCCCGCGTCAGGGAAACGTGCTTTGTGCTCCCCTTGCCCCAGCCCCACTCCCTTACGGAGAGAGCTGATTATTGAGTTAGGGATATTACAATGATATTTTTATTGCTTTCTTCCCCGCTGGGCCTTTTATCCCCTCTTCAGTGTATGGATGCAGTTTCAGCCCAAATCCTCGCTGTAAATCGTGCTTCAAAACAAGCATTTTAAAAGTCTGACTTTGTCCTTCAGAAAGCAGGTAAACACTCCAGAACCTGCATTTTTATCCAGTGGTACTTTACTGCCAAGCAAGCGTGGGGAAAAGAAGTACCCCGAGTGCAAGAGAGCGTGTTGTCAGTGTGACAGTTGTTTTCGACTCAATGAGGCTGCTCTGAGGGTGTTTTTTGGGTGGTTCTTTTTCTTTCTTTTCCCCCCCATAGAATTTAAGGCCAGAGGGGTCTTGGGGTGTACATCCTCTCTATCTGTTGAGGTTTTCTCAATTACAGATTTTTCTAGTCCAAAACTAGAGTTTGACTGAGCCTCCTGCTCAAGAAAGGCACTGAATTTGGGATCAAGCKCGTCACATGGAGAATCAACCCCTCCTTCCCTAACATTTCCCAGAGATTAATCACCCCCGTGGTAAGGAACATGTCCTTGGATTCTCGTTTGAGTTGTCTGACTTCAGCTTYACCACCAGATCTTTGTTTTCCCAAGGTAAAGGACACATTTCTCTGTCATCTTTATCATCAAGGGTGKTTTTTCAATTATTATTATTAACTTCAGGATTCTTAAGCTGTTGCCCAACGCTGGGTCCAGCACCAGTCCTGCAGACACTGAGTCTGTGCTCTTCCACTCTGGGACCAGTTCTCCCTCCATCTGCCTTGGCTTCTCCACCGGCCGCCGCTGCTGGGTTAACCCTCCGCAGCCTCCCAGCTCCGCAACCAGCCGCGGTGTTTGGGAACATCCGTTCTGCACAAAACCAACCGACTGGCACCAGTACGCACATACCCCTCCCGGTAGCTAAAATGAGCCGAATCCCATGTTAGCTTTCCTAATTTAACCTGAATATTATTACCAACATCTTCTCGCTACACTGTTACTTGCATCTGCTTTTGAATACTGGCAGAAATCGAGATGAGGGCTCGTTTCTGGATGTGCCCAGAGACCTGCTAAGGATGGACATCAGCAGCGCTGGTGTCGCGGGAGGCTGCTAGCTTAGGAGAACCTACCTCCTCTAAACCCTTGTTTAATTTCACTTCAGCTCGTCACTACCAAACTATTAAGTGCTTCATGGTTCTTCTTTGGTAAGTTTGTCAAAATCCCTCTTTTGAAATAAGAACTGCGAAGACTTCTATTTTTTCTGCTTTATATTTTCCGCTTCACCATCTTCATCTCACTGTGGTCTTACAGGATTGCTAAGATTTCTGTGTTTTCTATTACACTTTAAAAACTGTGTATCCCCAACTCTGTAACCATTTTTCTGCTATCTTTAGCTTTCCTCACCCATGTTCTGCTGCCCACAGCTTCTAGTTTATTTTACTTGTTACCTATTGCCCTTGTTGCCGTTTATCATCTCGGTTTTCTATTTTAATTGCTGGCTTTATATTGCTGATAAACTGAGACGCCTTTTAGCTGAAGTTGTCACCTTTCTTCATTGTCCAATTGTCTTTTTGGCCAGATAATATGTTTCTTCTGTGGTTTTAGTTGATTTCCTCCTAAATCCTTTCTTATGATTGGTTTTCAATGCTCTTTGTAGCTTTAGGAAATACCACGTACAAGCACTTTGGAACTGTGATCTGCATAAGCAGGTTAAATACAAGGTGAAAGTTCCTGAAGCCCTGGCTTCRGAGTTCCAGATGTGAATTATTTGGTGCTAAGACCGTATACCCTTTACTTTCAGTGCCTTCAGTGGAAACTTTCTGAATGGCCTATCCCAAATCTAGAGTAGAAAAGGAGGGTCTAAAATTAGCAAAGGAAACTGTTAATTAGCTAATCTTTTTGGCTGATGGGAATAGCCGCCTGCTGAATCACAGGATTTGTTTATAGAATAAAAGAAAGAGAGGTGATAACTAGCAGGTCTCAGCATGAAGTGACTCTTACAGTATGTTATTACCATTAGAAAAAAATAAACAATATATATCCAGGAGTTTCTTTTCTGTAGGTTGTCAAAATGGAAAAAATAAATGCCTATGAAAAACTTCCCTGTTACATTACTTTTGATGAAGTCATGGCAAGGCTTTCTTTATAATATAAAGCAGAGTTTGGCTCTTGGTAACCTTTTCTGCTTTCCACAACAAATTAATTAGAGGAGATGTTTGTCAGAGATAGTAAAACTCATATTTGGTTTACCATTTAAGCTTACATATGCTAATAATTTAACCATGCACGAAGAGAAACAATAAAGCAAATTGGTCTTTCGTTGCTTTCAAAATAACACCTATGGTTGCTAGCGTGCATGTTTGCTAAACTTGTTCTTTCTGAGACGGAACGTTCGTATTCCCCGGCCCTTCAAAACACTCGTAGGAGAAGTGTCCTGGACAGTCTGGGCAGAGAGGAGGAGTATTTTGAGTCTTGAGTAACAGGTATATAATATTTTAAAATGTAAATATTGTCTCTAACAAACCAATTCAGATTAATTATCTCAAAGACAGATATAGAATTTCAAAGCTGAATTTAACAATGAAATGCAAGTAGAAAAATGTGAAGAGAATAATTTTATTCAAATAATTAAATTTTTTAAATTCAAAGTCTTATTTGAGAGTCCAGCTATTTTTGACTGCTGCAGAGGCACTCTAGCTGATGATATAAAGTAGAGCAACGGTAACATTTGGGATAATTCCTTCCCAGGGGCATTGCAGAGAGTAAAGACAGTGGTGGTGGTGGACTCAAACGCAAACAGGTTTCCTGATTGACGGAGTGAGAGATGAGTTCAGCTCACCTGGCAAAATTCCTGGTTTCGCTGAAAACCAACTGAGGTTTTTAATTCTTCTGAAAGAAAAACTTCTCTTAAGCTTACGGTTATAATTAGCCGGAGCCAGCTGAGTAGCTCTTCCTCCAAGATCACCACTTCTAAATCGACGTCATGGATGCCGTATTTAGACATTGCAGTCAACAATCAAGGGGGACACATTGCGGGGAACCSGATTTGAGCTATTTGCAGTTCTCGGTTTTATGGAAGCAGGAGTTCACCAAAGTGCAGCTGAGCTGTGCTAACTCTATTTCAGTTTAATGAACATAAAACATTTGCCATTGATAGGGAATTCTTATCCAGCATGCTCTTCGTCTCCCTGGGCATTTAAAAAAATCAAAGATATGGAAAGCAAGCACAATCTTATTTGATATCAAGTTTAAAGAACTGCGTACATGTATTTATTAATTATTTACACAATCATTTTTAAAGAGAGTTTCTTTTTTATAAGGTCAACTTTCTTTTGTTACTTTAGTCCGTTCAGAAGGTAAAAAAAGCTTGCTAAGATTGAGCTCTGTGATGGAAGTGGATGTTGCAGAAGTTACGCTATTACCTCCCRTCATCTAGAGAGGGTAGTTGAGTTTTAAATGGTCTGCAAGATTATTACTTAATGCAATTGTACAGTAAGCTTTTCTAGACATATTGGAGTTTTTTAGTATATCTAGCTTTGCATTATTTTTGAGAATATTTTTCTTTGTATACATTTCCATGTCTTTGTATAAAAACTGACTTCACCATATGCCATGACTTTCTAGCTTAAATATAAACTATGCAGTAGAATGTATATGCAGTGTGTATATTTTGTATTTTTCTTTAWAGACACGATGCCAACACCCTTCTGTATTTACAATTCCAGCAATAATCATCTAGTTTGTAAGAACATCTATTTAGTAGTGCATGAGACTTGTCAACTAGCACCTATAAAAGTAAGCTGCTCTTTAAAGGGAACGTTTTTTGTGCTTTCTTGTTTAAAGATGTAAGCACAAGAGCTGCAGATAATGCTTAATTGACTATCTGTTCTTAAAATGCCCTCTTGATTCCCCTTTGAGAGATTTTATGTTTATTCCCTATATGATCTATATCAAATCACTGGTGGGGCGGAGGGAGGCGGGGGAGCAAGCTTTGGACAGAAGGAAGGAGGTTGAATTGCATGGCTTCGTACGCCAAACACTGCGCAGCGCAATTCCTGCGGGTCGTTGGCTGAGATGAATACAAACACGGGAGCAGTTTGTGGCTGGTGGCATTACCCTCCCTGCTGGCGTTTCAGTTGGAAGCGACGGGTTTTTTGGTTGACTTTCATTGTGGTTATATTTGGTTTAACATAACACCACTGGACACTCTTCTGAGAAAAAGTTTTTTCTTATGCCAGGTTTTTTAAGCCACCTCCTGTAGAGCAGCTCACTCCCGCTTTGCCTGGTGCTTCTGGGTGGCAGCAGAAGGTTCAACGGCAGAGAAAGAGCCGGAGGGGACCAGCTGTAGGGGGGTTCAAAACACAGTCAGGACGCAAAAGTAGTCATCCAGATATTTTTACTATTTTTTATTTCTTTATATCTTTCAACAGTGTCAGGAGTTGCAAGGATAAAACGCACACATGTGTTTTCAGAAGCATCTAAGTGACTTATGAACACAAGTGCCATTGAGCTTCAGGAGGACTTGAGCTGGTCAGGACTTGTTTGCACAGGAAAGTTACACCTCCTATACCAGTATAGTTCTACTGATGGATCACTCCATCTGGAATTATTGGCTTTTTTGGGTTAGTCTAACTTCTCCAAAATACTGTAAACTAAACCACTGGCTCCTTAACTGTAGTCTATAGAATTACATTAAACAGTAAAATTTATGAATGAGTCAGTTCTGTGTGGTTATGCAAGGTGACTCAAAGAAATTCCACCACTGGGTAGTGGTCTCTTGGTCCTGACTTTAAGAACCACTAAACTAAATAAAATAAAGACGTCCTTATTCCAAATTAAGGTCATTTGGGGAGTTACAACTGTGTATGTTTTAAGTTCATGCCTTCATTTTTATTAGCCCCCAACTCGCTAAGGAAATCCAATCAGAATTACTCTGCACCATTTACAGTACAGAGCTACACCTAAATTCTTTATGAAAACAGAATAACACTAATATCTAGATGATGTAGGATATTTTAGCTCTTAAAGTGGTTTTGAAAGATGAGCATACTTACTCCGTCTCTTGTTAAACTGCARTATTGACTATATGATTCTAAAGTTTTTAAGCAACAGCAACAAAAAAAAATGATGCCATTATTCTGCATACAATTGACCATTTATAGGGCTTGAGATTTTTTTTTTTTTATGTTCAGAAACCAGTTTTTCATGCTTATGGCAGCTCAGAGTTATAGAATGATCCTTAGCAAAAATTTGAGTATCGTTCATTTTTCCCTAACAACAAAGTCTTTTAGACTGTGAAATAATCTTCCCTGAAAAGGCCTAAAAAGGAGCAAGTCTCATCACTGAGATAAATTAAACATCTTCCACCATATCACTCAGAGTTGTAACCGGTGACGATTTGGCTGTTTATTTAACGGTCCATAGGCTTCCTTGTGTGTCCTTTGGCTGAAACCTGGGGTCTTCTCCAGGACCTTCTCTATTCTACACAGAACTACCGGTTGCTCTTGTAGGAGTCTCTTGCAAGGAAGACGATTCTCCCTAACCAGGTTGCGCAGATGCTTAAATACCCCCCTGAGGCTTCCCAGTTTTCTCCTTCCAGAGTTACGTGCCACAGTTCTCCTCTGGGGCAGCTACATTTGGACTCCTCTTCTCTGCAGCTCTCCCTTCTAATTCAGTTCTCTGTGGGGTTGAAATCCCCCTTGTGATCTCGACTTTCCTCCTCTTCGTTCTCCACAACGCCGGAGTACCTCTGGTTGCAAGTGAAGAGGAGGTAGCGTTTCCACGATTACTAGGCCTGGACCGCTGCTGGTGTGTATTTTTCCGCATAGATGGTTTTGGCAGCGTTCAGATGATTGAAAATTAAGACCTTACATTTCTGTGGCTGCAGTGTAGTCTTGGATATGCCACCACATTCTTATTATTAGCGCTCTAAAAGCATTTAGAGACCACAGGCAAGATCAGTGTTTCACTATATAGACACCTGAATTTGTTTAACCTACAATTTTCGTTTATTGAAGTGTGTGCCAAAACTCACTGGGTTGAGAGGAGCTAAAATTTCACTCCCTATCTTGCGGAGTTTTAGTTTAAATAGCTACAACAGATGAGTCATGGGAGAGGTGAATTACTGTCCTCATTCTACAGAAGTATTAAGCAACCGTCCGCAGCTCAGGAGGCAGCTGGTGGCATGCCCAGAGGCTGGACCAAGCCCAGCGTCTTCACCATGGGGACGCTGGTCTTCTGTAWCAGTTCTATGCTAAAAATGGAGAACTAACAAAAATCCAAAACCCCTTCATAACTTTTAATAGGATGCATGCAGAGGCTTCATATATTTAAGTATTAGGTTTTGGATGCTAAAAGCTTTGTGAGCTGTTTTTTAATAACCGAGAATGATACTGCTTAGAAAATTTAGCAGGTAAGTCCTGTTCTGTACAAAATAACTTAATGTTCTTATTCCCAGAAGAACGCCTTAAAATGCACCCTTATATTTGTTATGGATACGTTAGTTACAGGATTTTCTTTTTTTTTTAAAGAAGTTTTAGCTGTTTGTTGGTTGCTGTTATGTTTGGAGGACAGGAGGAGGGCAGTACGAGAGAGTTACAGCAGAAACACGGTAGAGGTGCAGAGTAGCTACAGGTGTGTAAGCTCCCTGCGATATGCACACAGAGTGGAGGTATGGAAACTGGTCCTGCTGAGACTGGGAGATTGTGTTACCACAACTGCCGCTTCGTGCTTCTCTTGTCCTCTCCCCCAGCCCTTGTTTCCCAGGTGAGAGGTGCTCATCTCCAGCCTTCGCCTTTCCCAGCCTTGCCAGATCTTCAGTCTTCTGTTCATTTCATCGTAATGCCCTGTGCTGGTCTCTTGGTCTCTATGGAGAGGCCTTATTTCCATGGGAGGGGAGGAATATGGCTTCCTACCTCGCCCTCCTCCATCCTTACCTGGGTGTCATCTTCTGGTTGGGCCACTTACCACCTGCAGGTGAACAAGTCAGTCCGGGAGTTCCCCAACCCTTCCTGGTCTTCATCGTGGCTCTCACGTGCCGCCACCAGCGGCTGCCCGTTGAAGGTGAAGACCATGGGGTATTCTGTTAGGGGCTCACTACTTCGTGTTTTGGTATGGTCGTTTGCTTGGTTGTGATCTGCGGGTGGGCACATCCATGGAATTATGTGTCGAGAAATGGGAATGTGCTTATGCTGAACGTGCTCATAACCCGAGCAGAATTCAATCGCAGGTGACAACCAGCACCTTCTCCACCTTCTGTCTGTCCAGTACAGAAGCTATATGGACAATACAGCCCCACAGCCAGCAACTCTGAAGTGTGTTAGGTATCAGAAAGGCCAGAGAAGCAGATTTTAGATTAATAAAATGTGATATCCAGAAAGAGAATCCTTTAAACAGTTTAAAGAAGAGGTACAGAGTGAAACGTGAGGCAGGGTAAACTCCGCTGTGCTTTATGTGGGGGAAATGGAACTGATACAGTCCGGTTACGTAAGAAATAATTTTGGCTGTTGTTTTTATAATTGTGTTTTTGATGTCAGTCCAAGAGGACGTTGAGTGTTACTGTGAGAGCTGCGGGGGATTAGAAACCCTCAATTCAAACTGCTCTTCTCTGGATGCCTAACTTTGCCTGGGTTTATAAGGAGAAATAATACTTTTTATGGGATCAGCTGGTAGAGCTGAAAAAAATCGGCATGCTATTGAGATCAGAGTTTGGCAATCAGTTTTGAAAATTGTATTTTTAAATCCAGTAGAGTGTTGTCACGGTTCTAATACTCTCGTTACTTAAGCTTTACCACCTGAAGGCTGAGCACAAGAGCTGCTTAACACAGTCCTGGGAGTCTCCACACTTTTGATTTTACCCTAAAGTGCTCGGATATTCCAACCAAAATATGAAGCATCGTGGTTGTAGCTGTTGTTATTACTTACAGGAGGGATATGATTAAAAATATGTATATGCAAAAATGGTCAAATACATTGCAGGCAAGTCCAGCCATATAAGAGAGTGTTTTGAAAAAAGTAACTTTATACTTTGGGCATAGAGGAGTTACGAATATCTGCAAGTTCAGATGCCGATAGGACTAGTTTGGCTGCTTTTGATGATTCACAAAATCAGAATGCCAGAAAGGGAACAACTGGGAGAGGGGTCAGTGAGGCTTCTGGTTTGCCTCTTTGTCCAGGTATCAATTTTAATTCCTTGTTTATATTTGGCACTATCAAAAATCTGGATTTCATTTCCCTGTCTTAACTGGCAGCTATCCCTTTGCTCTGAAGCAATACTATTAATTTGTAATTTGTTACTGTAAATGGATGTCGACATTTTGTATTTAGACCCACTTTGTGCACTGATGCTCRACATTCACTCTTGCTAGTTTTGTGATTGGGATAGAGCAGTTTAAAACAAGTTATAAACACGTTCAGGCATTGRTCTGTGGTTCCAGAATGATCATCCTATGCGCACGTGAAGCATTTTCAGTGACTTGATGGTTTTCGATGCCCCCTGTGAGACGCAGCACTCGACATACCCCTTCAAAGCCTCGGGTCGCACCAGTGAATCCAGCGGATCTCTGCGCTTCAACCCGTGGCATGCCACCCAGCCTTCGGAGCAGGAGGTGGCACAGCAAGCACCGTCGCGGTCCCCGCAGTCCCCTGATGGCGAATACCTCAGCCTGGGGTCCCGCGGCCGGCGGAGGTGCTGGGGGACGCGCAGGCTGCTCCCTGGCACGTGTCCGGTGCAAACCACCGAGAGCAGGAGCCAAGGAGAACGCTGCGTCCCACCCCACCTCTGACCCACCTCCACCGCGGGTGCAGAGGCCCTTCGCTCCCTCCGGGTGTTTTGTTCTGGGCTGCCCCGGTTCTCATTTCGAATTACACCTGCTTTCAGGGCTGCTCTTTGGTCCCCGAACGCGCAGGACCGATGCGATAGACCCTTCCAGTGCCTGATGGCAGTTACGTGTATTTCATCACATTACTATGCATTGATTCCTGCTGTCATCCCAGGTCTTCCCAGCAGCTGACCACATTAACCTTTTAGAAGAATGGGTTGTCTCTGAACATGCAGGAAAAAACAGTTGCCTTGGATAGCTAAAGTATTGCTGTGGCGCTCATGTTCTCTGAAGAATTCTCTGAAATCCCTCTGGTAGCTGATTTCATGGAATCCCTGATAATAAACCACCAAGAAACCAACCAACCCCTTGGCTCAGTCCCGTCAGAAGCAGCCCTTGGCTCTGCCGGTCCCCACGGACTGCTAGACTGTATTCTGTATTTACCTTGAGGATTTTATTTATCATTGATCACTATTCACAGTGATGTCTCCAATGTGCAGTCAGCTGCTTTGCTGCAGAAAATTAATAATACTTGAGTCCTAATTATTCCAGGTACCCCCCTGGAAGCAGCGGCAGCAGGGCTCTGCCCCGTGACCCGAGTGTGTGTGGTACGGGCTCCCCAGCCCTCACGAAGATCAGGTTTAAAATGCCTGCCCATGAAAACTGCTTCAGAGATGGCAAAATTGTCTGGAAGAGCAGCTCAGCTCATTTTCTATAAAATTTGATCTGTCACCTGCGAATACACATCTTGGGGCTGTGGAGCTCCTGCGGAGCCGCACCAGTTACTCTGATTTTGTTGTGGAAGTCAGCTCACGTGGGAGGAGGGGGGGGTGCTGGAGGAAGGTGAAGGTGAGTTTGTGGGAACAGAGACAAACACCAGATTTTTACGCCCGCTTCTATCTTTGAGTTTGGCCTTCCTCCAAAACGGCTTTAAAAGCTAAAGAGAACCCAGAGGTGCAAACCAGCTCCGTATCTGACACCCTTTCACGCTGCCCTTGTGAGGACGGACCCGCGTTGCAGCGGGTCCTTTCTTGTTTCCACCTTGTAATCCCTGTTGCCCACCGTGGGTTTTTTTTTAAGCTCTGCTCAACATCTGATGTAAATGAGAAGCAGTGCTACTGGAAGGTGTTTAGGAAGGGGTCTGGTCCCACAAGGCCTGCCGCTGGCCGCAGCCTGACCTTCTCCAAGATGTTTCACACATTTCCTATTTTCTGTCCATTTGCCATGGGGGAGAGAAGAATTTTTATTTTTCTAAACCAGATTTTATTTTTGAAAACAGTTCAAATAATAAATAACAACCTATTAACCCAGCATGCTTTAATGCTCAGAATCTTAATATAAAGACTACAGAGAGCACAAACATAACATTAAAAAAAGCGTGCACAGTTATTTCTCCTGCCCAGCGCCTCTCCCCCATAGTGCACGCGGGCTGTCTCTTTAATAATGCAAAGGAGCAGTAAATTTCAAGCTGAGGATGGGCAATAACAAGGAGAGTTATTTCCACAATGCCCCAGTGTCAGCCCCTGGCTTAGGAGCACACCTTATTAGTTCTAACAGGCTGGTTAGCATCGGGTCACCTCTGCGGCTCCGCTCCCCAGCAGGGTCACCCGTCTCCAGGCTATATTTGGGGAGAGGGGGAAGGGAGACCGTATTTAGAGATTCTCTTATCGCCCGGCATTTTTAGCACTGTTTATTTTTATTTACACCCCCCCCACCACCACCTTTTATGCCTTGCCTTTCTCTTGCCCTCTCCCACCCACTATATCCTCGCAACCTGCATAAATCCCGCGTGGTGGGTAAACCCCCCGCCGCGAGAGCAAATTAAAGCAGAAACCACGTTACTGGGGGGCTTCGTCTCTATTTCTTTTCAGAAGAGGAATAATTCAAATTAATCAGGCTGTGTTTGTGTATGGACAAATAACAAAGTGCATCAGAAATCTTTAATGAAAGCAAGCCCAAMGCGGTTGCCCTCCCAATTAAGCGTGCCTGTAGCAACTGTCCGAAAGCAACGCCCGGGTGTGTGTGAGCCGCGTACGCGCGCGGGGCGACGCCGGAACCCGGCCTCTGTTTTTAGGGGCCGCAGAAATTGTATTTAGGATYGTTCCTTTAAAGCAAGCTAACCGAAGTATCCTTTAAAATGAATGTTCATTTTTTCTTAACTGAAATGTATGAAAAGCTGCACGTTATGGAAATGTACATGTGGGGTTTTATATGTTCCAACCTCCATCAGCCCCCTCCCCCACCCGCCAGTTCCCATCCAAAAATGAATGCAAAGAAATACTATTAGGCTGTCTGGTTATGTATTTTTTATGAGGCCATACAAGACACTGCCTGACCTCGTGCAGCTCATGTTATAACCACATTGAAGATGCTTTTCATTTGGGTTCTGCTTTTCAGCCTGGATGACCTCTATTAAATAAAAAAAAAAGAAAAAAATGGCCTAATATGTGACCCCTGGGACTAGTCGCTTCAAGGATTACATTTAATTCATATGATAATATTGAAATATAATGTTTCTGTGTCTAATGTTTTGGATGTTTTTTCTTTCTTCTTTATTTCAGGGACCCTTTGAGTCTTGTCAAAGATTTTTGTCTGTTTTTTTTAAAATCTGTTTTGGGGGGAGGACGAGTAACCCGTGCTCGGTGGTCAGATCCTTAAAAATCACCTTTCTCCCTTCGGAAAGCAGGCGTGAATACAAAAGAGCGCTCTTCCCACCGTCTTTGAAGGAGAAGAAGAGAAACAAAGGCAGAGAAATTATTTTTTATAAGAAAGCGTGTCTGCCAAGAGCTCATCAAAATAAAGAACCACTCTTTGTTTTGGCRCTCGCTTACCCAGTTGATAAGGAGTGACCTGCTCTCCCCCGCTCCCCGCGCAACCTGGCCGGGGGGGCGCGGGCAGACCCCCCTCTACCTCCTTCCTCGCCTCCAGCTCCCATTGTCTGCCTCGCCCCCGCCGCAGCCCCTCCGCTACCAAATACAGACGTATTTACTGTACAAACCCACCTGCAAACACCGCTTCTGCGCTTGCCYGTGTCGCCCCGGCATCAGAGCAGCGCTGTCCGTGCTGCTCTCCCCCTGACAGAGCATCCCGGCGTTTCTGATAGACAACRCATATTTCAGGGCTTTATAACTTCTCCATAAAAATGTACTCTGGGATGAAACACGACTTGCGACGGCTCAGCTTAGGAGCAAATTTGCTTTTGCCAATTGCAAAAATAAATTTGACCCTTCCTAAATATTCTGTATGCAAAAAAATGCTTAATAAAGTGCATTTTTTTTCCCCCATCCTCTCACTAAAATCATGTTGTGAGGTGTACAGTGGAATTCAGCAATCACTCAGCAATCTGATCCGAGACCTTGCACTGGGAAGCAATGAAGCCCTTAATCATTCACGGTAATGATATGTTTGTAAAAAAGTGCCACATGTGTGCACCACGTATTTTCAGCAAACATTTAATGCGAGGCTGTTAAAAAGCGGGCGCGATGCTTACAGCGCCGGTGTGTTTGGTGCAAGGGATTTCCCTCCTCCTCGGAGCCCGGCTGCGCGACACCGGCTCACAAAAGCTGCGTCTTTTTAGAACAATAGGCCTGTGCTCCTGGATACCCGGTCCCGAACCATGGGGACGCTACTTTTGTGACGTTTGCAAGGGGATACACAATTCTGATTATTTTTTTTTTTTTCCCTTTCTCCTACTGTGACTGGAGCTAGGAAATAGTAAGATTAATTTGTGCAAGGACGCACCTCGAATGCCGCTAAGGTTGCGCTGAAATAGCCCCAGTCCGTAACGTGTGGTTAAGGCTGAACCCGGACGCTCCRCCAGTGTGGGAGCAATTGCGAATAGAGCTGCACGCGGCATAAACCCCGGCCCTCCTCGGGCRCCTGTGCGTGCCGCGGAGCCGCGGGGCAGGTGAGGGCTGGAGTTTGCAGGTTAGCTCAGAACGCCATTGCCTTTATTTGCGTCATAGGCTGAACCGCCACAGTTTTTGGCGAAAACCTAATTAGCGATATGTACGCCGCCCGGCGCGCGCGTGCATAAGATGTATATGCGCGCCAGCGTTTTGTATAGGATATTAAAAAAAATATCCAGGCTTTTGGTTCCCTTTTGCAAGGCATTAAGCTGTGACCCTCCCCTCCTCTCTTCCCTCCCCCTGTAGCCCTAGACTTCACCATGCCCTGACTGCTAGCTTAACATGGAGTTGTCTTTTTTATTTTTTTTATAAACCCAGTCACAACACGGGAAGAGGAGGAGGAGGAAGGGAGAGAAAGAGCGAACTCAAAACCCTGAAGGATGGTTCTCAAAAAAATTCTGGCGGAACCACGGGGGATTCCCGGGAGAGCGGGAGCCAGCCGCGGAGGTAAGGCAGTTCCCCCCCC